>JAVSCE010013002.1:0-334731 GCA_032199065.1 Smutsia gigantea | reverse complement strand
GAAAAAAAGCTAGATGTGACAAATGGGAGATCTATATAAATGGAAACCACAGACTTTGGTTTTGGAAATCATTTCTGAAAATTGAACAAAATAAAGTAACAGTCTGCTCAAAACTGAATTAATAAATGCAATACACATAATAGGCAGCAAACCTCACTAACAAAAAAGGAAGCAATTGGTATTAGGAAAACAAAATATGATCAGAATTAGTTCTAGAATATAAAATACTAAAACAAGAATAATGCAACTTATTTAAGTATTACTTACTCATTTCCTCCAAAATACTTCCTTTAGTTTGGGTTTTTTCCTACTTATTCCATAGAAAAAATGAAATATCACTGTGCTGTGATTATTTAGGAAAGTTAAACTATTTTATAAAATATTACATTTATTATAAACATAATTATTAACCAATACAGTTATCATTAAATGAAAATTAATGTTTATGATTTATATGAAAATGGCACAAACTACTGGGTCATAATTGTTGAATGGCTGCTTTTAGCCTAAATATAGTTACACAGAATGGTAGATAAAACTGCACCTCTTATAAGAAATGAAAACTGATTTTTTTTTCTACCAAGGGGTACCATTTTTCCTCTCAGATAGTAATATATAGTAATTTTTTCAATATCCATTTTATTGTGCTATATGTTTTATACATGATAGTAAACATATATTAAGCATATGATTTCATTAATTTTGATAAATTTATATCCTTATCTCATTACCACTCCAATCTAGAAAATATCCTTGTGCTTATTCAAGCTACTCTCCTCTTCCACTTCAGAGGCAAATCTCATATAATTTCTATCATTTAATGATCACAATTCCTATAGGATGGTATATGCATGTGTATGTGTGTTTGTGTGTGTCTAGATTCTTTTGTTCAGCATAAAGTCTTTGAGATTGACCTGTGCGGTTGCCTGTATCATTAGTTTCTTTTTCCTTATTATATCTTAGTTGTCTGTATAAATCAGAATTGTTTATTCATTCTTCTATTAATGGATATTTGGACTGCTTTCTGGATTGGCTTTTACAAAATAAGCTCTTATGAACATTCTCAAGCAAGTCTCCATGTAAATAAATATAAACATTTTTCTGATGATCAATTTCTAAGAGTGAAATCTCTATGTTATTAGGGAGTTGGATATTTAATTAAGAAAAAAATAAATTCTGTTCCCAAATGGTTCAAACATCTTACACTCTCACAAATGATATATGTAACTCTCAGTTTGCCCAAGTATTTTCCACTATTAGTATTACCAGTTTTTTCCTTTATTGACTGTCTCTTTAGTGATGCAAATGGGATCTTATTGTCTTTTTGCCTGCATTTTGTCTTATCTAATAAGACTGAGCCAACTCAGGGTCATAGATTAGCAGATATATGATTGGAGACATCTCATGTTCTCATGGGAAACTGAAGACACCATTTTCCTCAACACCATTCTTACCACCTGTGACAACAAAGGGACTTTTCCAGCACTAATGAGACAATGAAGGTTGAGAGCACAAAGTCCCCTTATGACCTGGGACCTCTTAAGACAACTCCCCTGAGAGCTGGCATGGTCAGAGAGTTCTGCTTGTCACTTTAAGTCTTGGATCCCTGCCTATTCAACTGAGCAGCAGAGGCAAGCTTAAGTGCACCTGCTGGCCAGCTGCGAGAAGCCGGAGACAGTATTCTCAGTGGGTACAAAGCCACACTCTCAGGATATAGAAAAAGCTCAAAGGAAACCTCACCTGGTTTTTCTACAAGCAACCCACAGCAAAGTTTCTCTCCACAGACACAGGTCTGGTGAACTGTGAATTTACCAGTCTCGGAGTCTGGATAGACCAATAGGTTTATGGGAACTGCAGGATCTATGCCTGCACTCTACCCTATGTTTTTCCTCCTTATGACCAATGACACGAAGACAAAAGAAAACAATGATTTCTGGAAGGAAAGGGACCCATAGAAAACAAATAACTACTAATAAAATCTCCACCAGAGTCACTACACCTACACAAACACTTTCTCCTGCTCGTAAAATTTTTAAAATGGAAAAGGACTCTCAACACTCCAGCTTCCGCCAGACTGGGAGGGCTGAGAGCTGGGAGACTGATGTGGTAAGAATTACCTTCAGTGGGCTCTTAGCAGAGGCTCCGGGATGTCTCAGTCACAGCCGCTCCTGAGCAGGCAGTGTCTGGCTGGGAAGCCCTGTACTGGGTACCAAACTGTACGGGCACAATAATTATCCTTTCTTCACTTCTAGGTTCTTTGGCTATTCTAAGAATTAAATTTACATAAGGCAGATTAACAGGAGAAAACAAATTTTAACTTCATATATACAAGGGCCCCATAAAGATATGAGACTCAAAAAAGTGACCAAAGCAGGAAGGTTTTATACCTTTTAGACAAAGGAACAATACATTTGTGAAGAATTTAAAAGACAGAGTGGTTTGGTCTTAGAGTATAAAGTGGTGAAGAAATAAGTTTTGTTCACACAGACTTCTCGGCCCTAAATTCCCCTCCTCTGGTGGTAAAGGTTTCTCTACTTTCCTGGTACCGGGAAGTTACATTCACATGGTGGATTTATCTTTGCTTTCAGGTCGACAAAGGAGGGTCAGAGTGCCTTTGCACTAGCTGTTTCTCAATGACCTTTAATTCAAAATTATCCATATCCCAAAGTGGCATATTTTAGAGTGACATATTCTGAACCTCTGCATCTGAAATCCAGTCTTTGGGTTCAACAATATATTGAATACTAGATCAAGCTGACTTTATTTCCCACACTCAACTTCAACACAATTCTAGAATCTAAAAAGAAATGTATCTTTAAGGTTACCTTCTGTGCCCTGATACATGATAAATATATTATCTTTGTCCTCATCAAATTTATATTAATTTTAAAATATCCACATCTGAATCAGTTTTCATTCATTCATACATTTAATTTTGTCTTGCATGTGAACTGTTTTGAGAAATATGTTTTGGGCTTATGTTGTTCCGTGATTATGTTACAGTTATACAGGATGAATAAAATTTTAGATACATGCTGTATAATGTAGAGCCTATAGTTAACAGTAGGGTGTGCATTAAAAAGTTTATTAGGAGGGTAGATTTCATGTTAAGTATTCTTACCAATACAGACACATATGCATACACACAGCAAAAGGACACAGACTTTTGGAGGTTATGGATGTATTACCTTAATTGAGGTGATAGTATCACAAGTGTTTTCATATGTACAAGTCATCAAATTATATACATTAAATATGTGAAGTTTTTTGGTGTATCAATTATAGCTCGATAAAGCTGTAGAAAAAGGACTTGAAAGTACCTGTTATTATAAAGCAGAGCTTAAAAACATCATATCTGAGAGGTAAAAAGTGATGGTAACTCTAGTAACAGTTATTTCAGTTTAATAAATCCCCATAATATCTAGAGCATGAAGATAAATTATTTTTAACTCAATTCCTTCAGTATATTCCCTTTCATGTAACAAGTAATGCCCCAAAATAAAATGTATTTGCAGACTTTCAGAAATAAAGCATTAAGAAAAGACACAGAAACATGGAAGAATGCACAATGTTTGCCCTCAAAGTAGGAGAAATACTAAAGGAACACATAAAATTTTCCTTAACAATATGGTACACTTATGAATCAGGAAAACATGTATTAGAATAAATAGGTAAGGGGTTATACTTTCATTGGATTAAGATTAAACTAAGTATTAAACCTCTGAGGGAGTCTTCCTTGGGCTAAGAAACTAAAGATGAGAGAAGAAGAGGGAGCCACTGTATTGACAGGAGGGGCACAGGTGTCTGTACAAGAGAGTTCATTGAGGAATGGAGTAGTAAATAAATGGCTTCATAATGAGAATTTGTATTGATCCAATTCTGGAAAAAAATATGCAGGATTTGGATAGAGAAAGGGCAAGAGGGAGCGCTTCCCAGAGTGGATCAATACAATGTTAAGAGCAACAATCTGCCGTAGGTATTCTTAAATAAAAGTATTTGTTCAGCTTTCAATTTCATTTATCAAGTAATTTTCTACTTGCCTAATGTTAAATTCTGCCAACCAACTGGTCTCTCTCAAGTTTATCACATTCACTTTTGATTCCCTCTTAACCCATTAAGATGGCTTCTAACAGACCCTGTGAGTTTAAAATTCTGGTGCAACTTCGTTGTGGTCAGACAGGAGGTGGGGCCAGTCAGACGAAGATACCACCCCTCTTTTCCGTGAGTTTGAAATATCCTTTGTCTAGAGAGATGAATTATGATACAAAAGATCTATTTGGCAATTTATAGTCGCTTTTTATCTATTCAATTGTTCCCTGGTATTCTTAGAACAGAAAAGGGAACCTTTTAAGAATAATAACATGCCAATTACCTTTAATTACTCTCTAGCTCTTTCAGTTAAAAAAAAAATCTCTCATCTTAGGTTTAGTTTGTGTCTGAATAGAACACTTCATATCTGAAACTCTTAATGGAAAGGCTTTCCTATTTTCAATGATGTTCTTTTCTATTTAATGTATTCTCTAAATTTAACACATTATTTAAAGTGCCATCCATCTACCTGATCAACTAGAAAAGATGGAGAAATGCGCAAGGAAAGCTTATTATCTATTTATATTTTATTTTGATAATGTTTTCATTTTTACAATCAAGTAAATGGTTACTATAAAATATGTATTTTCAGTTGCTTTTATACGGTATATTTTATGGAAATTGGAATAAAGTATTGACGTAAGCAAGGTTGAGAGTAAAATTATGTATATTGTTTGCCTGATTTATATCTTTGTCCCTTTAAATAAAATACTGCCACAAATAAAAAATAAAGTTATTAAATTTAGAAGACAAGAAAAACAAATGAAAGATAAAAATTGGAAAAAATTTGCTAATTTTACCATTTTTCAGAAGTTTGGGAAATTCTAAATCCTGACCCATAACTTTCGTATTATACATTTCACTTACATTCCAATATACAGTAAATAGTTATAAAATCAATTATGCAAATTTGGGTTTAACAAGTACATGCCTTTTAAATGTAAAATGTGTATTATTTGATCAATATAGGAAACATACAGCAGCTTTCTTACTGCCAAGTCTCATGTTCATAAATTATTATTTTTCCAATTAAAGAAAGAATAAAAATTCTGAAAGCTTATTTTCTTAGCTCAGGCTGCTATAAGAAAATAGAGACTAAATGTCTTAACAGAAATTTATTTCTCAGTTCTGGAGTCTGGGAAGTCCAAGATCAAAGTGCCAATAGATTCTGTTCCTGGTGAGAGCTCCCTTCCTGGTTGGCATACAACCATATCCTCGTTTGTATGCTCACATAATAGAGATTGATCACCTACCTCTCTGGAGTCTCTTCTGATAGGAGGGCTAATCCTATCCACGAGGATTCCGCCATCATTACATCCCAAATGCCTCACCTCCAAATACCACCAAGTTGTGGATTTGGACTTCAGTATGTCAATTTTAGGGAGATACAAATATCCAGTCAATAACGCTGATGCAGCATGATTATAGTCTAAAGCTAAGAATTAGCATTCTCTAATATCATATTTTTAGAAAGCTCTTAGAGTGGAATTCCACATACATCTCATCTTGGGATCGATCTTGCCTCACTGATAGAATGGTCTTCTGCCACATTGGGTTTCATTAAGGAGAACCGTTCCACAAATATCCCTTGTTCTACCACTCGCATAGAAACTCAGCCTGTCTCTACTGTTTCTGATGATGTGACTATTTAAAGCCATCAAGAATGTTTTATTATTTTAATATGCAAAAAAATACTGGTAGATTATATAAATTATAAATCTTTTATAAAAGGCCATAAATTTCCCAGAAGTAGTGGGACTCAGATGTTATATTTTTTGTGGAAAATTAAGAAACAGCTATATTATTGTTACCACCTAAATCAGTTTAGAGTATAGACTGGGGATGGGACTCTTACCAGAAAAGAATTAGATAAACATAGGGAAACATTTTTGACATGGAGTGATTTTTATTAGACACACATACTAATAATTAGGAAAACCACAAATTTTTCTCTTCCACCTCAATAGATAAAAAACAGAATATAGAGTGACTAGAAGGATTCTACTTAGAAAATCAAATGCAAAACTAAGATATTCATCAAATATGAAAATATAAGTTAGTGTCTAAGAAATAAACAGTGAAACCCATACATAACACACATTTTAGCAGAATTCAAAACTATTTGTTTCAAGGACAGAGGGGAGAAGTGTTGAACATTCAAGGGTCATCAGAGAACCAGGGCTGAACCTCAGGAAGGCAGGACTGAAATACACCTGGGCCGCATCTGCACAGCTGCATTGCTCACACAGTCTTACCTAAACTCATCCAACAAAATTAAATACATCAACCAAATCCTTTTATTTTTGTTTTTAGTAAACACTTTCACAATCTCAAATGTATATAAAGAAAAGCAGGACCAGAGAGGACTGGGCTAAGGAAAGAATACAATAGACAATGATTATAAAGGTTTGTCAAGAGAAAAGAGACTGCAGAGTATAGTCGCAGACATCTTTACCGACCACCCTAAACAGAATGAATAGTCACCGAAGGCCATCAGCCTTTTATCTTTTAGCAGCTTCCAGGTTTTGGAATTTTAAAAACTGTGATTCATGAACACAGTTCCAGTTCAGGTAGTAATGAGAAAACAAATAAGTAACGTTCATTGTAGTGGATATTCGCTCACATGACATTTCAGTAAAAAAAAGAAGGTTGCTGATGGACAAAGTTGGTGATAGCTCTCTATTTTTGCTTGTCAGCTTAAATTAACTAAGGCCTATGTATGGAAGGTATAAGAAAGAACATTATAGCATCGTTTATAAAAGTTCCTCTTCGAGTGTTGATAGCATATTTTTATAACATAGTCTCTTACAGTTCACTGTATTTCAGCTCACAGACATGGTCTGTGCTACAGCTCTTTCTTATTTATTTAGCTGAATGGAAATGGTTTGAAATAGCATAGATTTTACATAGATGAATTGATTGTTCAGTTTTTATTTAGTTAATGTATATTCTTTAAAAAATATATCCCCTCTTAAAATGTTGCTTCATATTCCTATGAAAATTAAAACATTAAAAAACCAAACATACTTAAATTAAACATTTTATTCCCAGGTTAATAAGTGCCAAAATCAGGATATACATTTTAGTAGACTAAACACTTGAGGGCAATATAGGATAACTTACATAGAAAAAATATATAATATTATTAAATTATTTATATGTCTAAGCGTATCTTTTATTTCTGAAGGATTATAAATACAACATCATTTTCCCTTCTTTATGTCTTTACTCTGTATAGTGTAGACTGAAGATGAATAGAATGATAAATATATTTCTGATTATTTATTGTATTGTCTTTCCATAATTAGATGGAATACCTATTGTCACTTTATGTTTGTTAATTAATCTTCAACAGATGTATATTAATTTATGTAAGGGTTTATCAAGATACACAGAACTAAGTTATATAACTGAAACAATAAAGTGTATAACACATCCCAGATTCAATAGCACCCCTGTTATGCAACTTATACTCTGGATAGACACTGTCTAATACAGTATCTACTAGCCACATGTGGCTATTTACAATTAAATATAAATTAATTGAAAATAAATAAAATTAAAGTTCAGCATTTTAATAGTTGCAGCCACATTTTAAAATATTAAGTATTCATCATAATGGCAAAAACTACTGGGCAATGAGTGTCTGGACCTTTACAAAAATCAAATAGAATGTCATAAAAATAAAAAAAGTCATTCCATCCTTTAATTTCTAAGCTAAACTAGGTTTAACCAAAGTTCCAAAGAATTTTGTTAATAAAGCTTTGTTTACAAATTAAATGGTTTTTTAGTTACAGTTTTAAAATTATCATTAATTGAGAAAAGTTTGATTATTATTTGATTTATGAAAGTGTAATATCATGTTAAGAAAACTTACCATGTGTCTGACTGTTTTGAATTGCAAGCTAAATTTGAATCATGTAGGAAGAAAGCGAGCATTTGCACAGCAATATGTGATTCAGTTACCTCCACTACAAGTAGACAGTTATATTTGTCAACTATAACTCCCCAGTGTCTTTTGCCCTTACAATAAACTCATTTTATAATCAAAGGTGGGAAGTGAACTATACTGCATGTACCTCATTCCCCTTTTTGTGCCTTAAGGAGTAGTTCCATAATTAATCAAACTTGGAAGAACAACCACCAAAGACTTAGATTTCTCTAGAGAGCCCCTTTATTTAGGTCACATCTCTGCTATAACTTCAAATTGAATCTGACTTCCACCAATAAAGAATATGGAAAGTCAAGGAAAAAAATGTATATATGGGGTGTTTGAGTCCTCATACTGAAAAATATAATAAATCCTGTTAAAAACCATATGAAATATTATGAGCTTAAAAAATGCCTTTAATAAGTTGCAAATAAATATTGTTAAAAATTGTCCTTACCACTGGTACTGAATCATTTTAGTTATTAACATATTGTGTAAAATGATTTTAAATTGTTCTGTTACATTGACAAGTTTCTGTATCTCAATTGATATGTGTGATATATTGGACCATTTTTAAAGGATGACTAAGTAATATACACACAAACACAAAATTGCAAACCTAAGCAAAGAAGTACATTTCTTGACTATATTAAATATACTTATTACTCTCTCATTATATTTCTCATCACTAGTTGAAATTTTGAAGGTAACCTATTTTGAAGACTGGGGAAATTAGATGTAGATACACATAAATCCTATAAAATCTCGTATTATTTTAAAGTAATTGGGAGGGGCAAAGAATTTTTGGTGTTTCTTGTGCTTTTTTATCCATTTATTCAGTTTTCCAAAGGGCAGCTTTTCTCAATGTCAAAATAAAATTTGAAAGTAAGCAAGAAGAAATGCATAAATAGCATCCATAACATAAAGTAAACTTAAATCTTAGGACATCTGGTAGATGTATATACTTTTACTGTCCTAGAAAACAAAGTGGAATGAAACATTCCTTAATTGAATATAGTTTACAAAGATAGAATAGATGAACAGATTTTATATTAAAACCTGTCCCAATTTAATTAGTTTGCTGAAAATCATTTCCTTATTAAAAAATATCTTCAATATATTACATATAAAAATAGAGAATAAAAGGAAGATGTTAGCTTGACAGAAAGTGCTGATATTGTTGTGTGGTAGAGTGTTGCCTTATGAAATCCTGGATAATCTAGGCCAAATAGAAGAGGTTAAGAATAGACATACTGATACTTTATTTTCGTCTCTTCTCTTGGCCTGAGTCTTCTGTTTTGCACAGCTCCCCACTGACAATCCATCTCTTGCAGCCACTGCAGGTGTACTCCTGTGTTTACTCAATTGGTATTAGTGCTATGGTGGCGGAGACGTGTATGTATTGCTGGGTCGTGACTGCTCCTCAGCCTTACACAGGCACGGGACTTGGTCTTGGAGGTGTGGCGCTCAGGTCTTTCACATGTCATTCAAATGTTAATTGTAAGAGAAAAAGTTTGCCATGTCAGCTTCCGTAGTGCATTTGCCTCCTTCGCTGCTTTAACCTTTAAGATAAAAGAAGAAAAAGCAAAGGGCTTCTCTCAGTCTCTCAGCACGGCAGCCCTGTACGCAGGCTTGTTAATCATCAAGAGGAATTTTGCTTACAGCTTGAGATTTCTGTAAATAGCCCCTTAAGTGAAGCTGGCCTCCCTCAAGGAGCTAGGGAAATGTATATGAAAGCAATAATTGGCCTGTCAAATACTTAATAGGAACATTGTGACTAGACCTAGGTCAATAAGATTTAAGTTTTAACACTTTTTTTTTAATGTGTGACAGTGGCTTGAAATCATGGAATCTAGTGTGCAAGATGATACAAAAGCAGAGAAAGGTATTTGATAGAAGATATTTTGAATTAGTGATTAGGAAATAATGTGCTCAATTCATGTGTGTAGCACACAACATCAGACTGTTTAATAAACATTATTTATGCTTGGTAGGAAACAAAAATATACATTATACCTAATTGATGGATTATATGCCATATCTATCTGATTATTACTACTTGAATCTGATTCTGCACACATTTCTTTACCCTAAAACTGAGATAATATGATTCCTACTTAGAAGCGCAGACCTTAGCTTCAGGATCAACTCTGATTTTAAGCAAAGGTTTAAAATATGTAACCAAATGCTTATTACTAAGTCACCTATTCTATTTGTTGACTAAGAAACATTGCCTTAAGCATTCAAATTTCTAATTTTTTATTATATTATTTTTATATATGTTGTTACCCATCAGAATCCCGTTTTTCACATCAAAACCCTGCCCTGTTCTCTCCAGTTAGTGAATTCCTTACGGTTATGATTCATTCAGAAGAAATACTTCCCTTGATGGGACTCAACTGAAATATCCCTTCCTCTGCCTATTAGTCAATGCTTAGAGTGAAAGCCCATTCTACTCCCTTCCTTGGCTCTGAGTCTGTGACATTTCGTGCCACATGTCTCCCAGGACCTGCTCTGCATTGTCATGTAGGTGGAACACAGGACAAAGGAGCTTCTGCTAAGGTTTCTTTTGTCTATTTACATCACAAATATTCTTATTACTTTGTTTTTAATATAAGTTAAGTGATTCTGGATATGAGTCATTTACACAGATATTATAATACATTTCCAGCTGTGTTATTCTAAAATCAAAATTTTATAATATTTTTAACTTAAGTGAAAGTGAAGCCTATTGTTCTAATTTTTCAATATATTATTCTACTCCTTTGATTTTCAAAGAAGGAACAAATTTAAAACTCAAGGACACTAGCTGATCCAATAACACACTAAATAAAAACCCGCTTTCTAGGCTGATACATTGACAGGGAAAAATATGAAAAAAAAATCCTATATTAGTCTCTCATTTAAATTAGGTATTTATAAAGCATTTCTTTTCATCCACTGTGTTTAAGTCTCAGCAGAGTATGGCTGAGTTTTTCATTTAAACCTACAACTATTTTTACTATGATATGAATCACAAAGTAATAATTAATATTCATTCTCCATTAAAAGACAAAAGTATTATAGAAACCTAATTAGAGATTACTATGTAATGAACCACTAATCATAACAACTATTATTCATTTGCTGCTATGAAAATTTTGACAGTACAAAACTTAACTGCTGTTAAAATTTAGCACATGGTTTCATAATACTATTTTTATGTTATAAAGTCTGAAATTAAATATTAAGGTGGTTTATTATTTCTCCCCAGAAGTCAGGAAAAAATAAAATAAAATTATCAGGACAAGAAAAAAGAAAACAAAAAGACATTAGAAAAGAAAATTAAAGAATAGTATTTATGCCATTGAATACATATATTGGGGGGGGAATTGATATATGGCTGGATGGATTGGAAGAAAAGAGAAGATCCTATAGCTGAGATTCACACCAGTTTCTAATAGATAATTTTTAGTTCTGTGTCAACCATAAATGATGAATTTCAAAAAATACCTGGAAAATTAATATAAATACTAAAGAATCCATGAAAATGCAAACAAAACTTGTTTAAAATAAATATATATTTTTTTAGTTTCATTATGTGGGTAGGCTTGAGTAGACTTGGTGTCAGCCAGAATATTGCTCCTAGACCTTGGAAACTGAAATCAGAAATGATTTTCACAAGGCTGGTGGTAGATGCTGGAGTTCTGGGCTTAGCTGCTGATCTCAGTTGAATCACTTATGCAGGCGGCTTGTACCTCTCACAATTTGGTGACGTGGTTTTGAAAGACAGTATGTCATAGCAAGCATTCCATGAAAGAAAAGTAGGTAGTCAAGTTCTAATAAGGGGTAGGCCCCTACGTGGCACTCAAGGGAAATGCTGCTTTTCTTGTATCCTATTGGTTAGAACATTCAAAGACCCACCCATCATCAATGTAAGAAGAAGTAAACCCTCTCATGAGGGAGAGATATAAACCCTCTTTCCTTAAGAATAGTGATAAAGAATGTGTGGCCATCCTCATTCCTCTTCACCTGCTATCAGTCCATGTATGACAAAAAAGACTATATTTCACCATTATTTTTTCTATTATCACATGAATCAAAATCATCTTTAAAGGAAGGTTCACAAAAATAAAAGGATATCATTGTCCTAAATGACTTGTAATTAAAAAAAAACAAATGTTAATATCAGCAATGACATAAATTTTTTAAAGATGAAATTGAACATAATAAGTGATATGCTATTGGTGGAGGATCAATGTGTCAGACTGAAATCTTTGTGTTTATTTTCCCCTAAAATCTAAAATAATTCTCACTACAGCATTGCAGTGTATTTTATGCAATGATTTCCTGGATACATTTCATAGTTTTCAGAAGCTATTTATCTCCACCAATATCAGTTGCAAGAAGAAAATGTAGCTTTTCAATTTAACATTGCTTAAAATCATTTAATCTCTATAATTTCTTTTATAATGCAAAATATAGCAATCAATTCTATGAAAAAAAATGAAATAGAACAAGCAGCCATAAAATATAATTTTCATGAATGTATAATGTGGAATGAATTCATAACAAATTATTTTCTATTGAATTTGAGTTCCTGATTAATCTGCTTAAAATTACGATTTTCTATTATGATATATTCAGTAATTAAATATGTATGCTATATAATAAGCTAGTGGCTGTGGTTGTTACTGAGAAGTAAATACATATGCTAACTTGTATTTTTCTTTTTAAGAAGGAGTATTTTTAATTCACATAAATGTAACAGTATTTTATATAGCCTTGTCAATCTGCTTTGTCAAGCTACAATTTTCAATTCATGTTCAGTCATTCTTTGAAGAAATATGAAACAGTCCTGTTCATGAACAATATGTTCTTAATGCTAGATGAATTGTAGAATAGATGGATATGGATGTCAACTCCTCCATAAACAACAAAACTACACAGAAACAAACAGACTGAAAACCACATTCTCAGCTCCTCTATGACTCATCGGCAAAGGAAATAAATGGTGATTTCCGGTATAAGTGCTGATGGATGACTTTGCGCACTGTTTACTGAGACGTGATATCAGGGATGTTTCCATTACGTATAGCAATTTAGGACTAAAGTCACTGGAGGTGAAATCACACAAGAGGGAAAGTAACCAGATATCCTAATCCTTAGCACGTTTGTTAAATGTATGTTATGGAGGGCACTTACACAATCTAGGCTTTATAAGGGCATAGTTAATACCAGAGTTACATCTATTAATGTGGTTTAAGCTCATAAACTATATTTTTAAAAAATCAGAGGACATTTATTTCTTTGACTCATTGGTGAAACAAAAAGCTGAGGAAAAAATAGAAAAGATCTATAGTAATATAATGAATTAGTCCCTCAAAGAAAGTACATTTCTCCTTTGTGTTTTTTCAGTATTATGTCTATCTATTAGTTGTTTCTCATTCTGTTCAACATTTTAATTTTAAGGAATAACTGATCTATCAAATACCAAGTTAATACTAATTCTACTTAATTCCTTTTACTCAAGGAACTGAGATGGCTTACAATAAAGCAATCTCATGGACAAGCCAAAATTATATTTTCAAATTAATTTTGAAATGTATTTCTTATTATAAGTTAATTGGCTAAAACATGAAAAATGAAATTGGGTATAACATGAAATTGGATATAATACTCAGCTATAATTTAGATGAAATAAAGAAGAAGAATAAGAAAAAAGGATCATTACTTTGGGATCCATTTATTTTGAAGTATATTCCACTAACATGGCATTTGTATGATGATATTTGGGCTTGTTAGCAACTGAATTATCCTTTTCCTGAACAGCCGTACAGATGGTATTGGTATAAATGTGATTTACTGCATAAGAAAAATGGTTCAGATACAAAACGTAGATCTTCTATGTGATAGATTCTGAAATCCTGTTAGTAAAACAATCTGATAGTAGCAATCAATGCATTCTAAAGAAGGGAGTCTGAGAAAGTTAGATATCAGAATAAGCTTACTGTGAGCCTCCACTTTTCCTGTTGTCAAGTAACTGGCAAGCTAAACTCTAAATATTGTTTCTGATTAATTGTCAATAACCAATGTCAGTTTGAATGTCAGTTTATTAGTATGTAATACTGATAAATCACAAATATTTCTACCACTGGTTACATTCAAATAATTTATCATTCTTATGAAAAATGTAGAATTACTTTTATAACAAAATATTTCTCTTCTAATTTGGAACAGTGTAAGATACATAAATTATAAGCAAATATGAAGATGTTTAATTGGATTTTTAAAACAGATTACTTATGTTAATGTCTTCATATCAGTTTTCTTTGTTGACTTTAAATGACTATTGTTTACAAAAAATTATTTCTGAGTGAATATTTCTCAACTGTGGCCTTTATAGATTTGGTTCATGAGAAGACATAGGAACATATTATTATGTTTTGTACCCCTACCTCTGAATTACTTTTTAATATCATGAGGAGATACTTTTCCTGACAATAGTTTAAAATACTGCCCAAGTATTCAATTATTTTTCTAAGGCTCAACATAAACAATCTGAGGAGTGTATTCAAAAGAAAAAAAGAATTTTCTTTTTTTACTTGAGTAGATGTAATCTTTTTCCTTCCTCTCAATCTTAAGTTTGTGCCAGTCTAACCAACTATTCTATGTTTATTATTTTATCTTGTTTTATGAAAGTATACTATATTGATATTAAAATCCAAATGAACTGTACTCAGTTAATAGACTAACATTTTTCCTAATTCCACATATCAATGCCTTTTCTATATAGGGCACAGACAGTATGAAATAAGAAGCATCAAGTACCTTCCTATCATTCCTTGAGGTGGTATGTTGCCTTTGATTTATCATCACAGTGTTTCCAGAACATGATGATCCTTGAATTTAAGCTACTTCTTGTTTCACATCTGGATAATAGAGGATCAAACTGCCTTGATTCTTTGAGATCCTTCTCATATAATTTAGTGACCATTGTAGGACATTTCAAACTTGGTAGATTATGTTTTGTATTTCTGTTTGAATTCTGAATAAATTTCAGCTGAAATGTGATCTTCCATGAAGCTTTCTTTGACCAGTCCCTCTGAAGTTCTCTCTCTCTTTTCTGATACCCTTTAGCACTTATTTTTGGTATTATTCCTTTGGGATATACCATGTACAATGTAGGGATGTGATTCAACTCACAGTCTGTGTATGTTTCAGGTATCAGATATATGCTTCACATATTCTTTTTCCCACAAGTTCAGTACCATATCTTACATTTGGCCTAGCAGAAAATATGTATTCGGAAAGCAAACACTCTCTTTTTGGTCTCATTTCAAAGCTATGTTTTACTGTGAATCAATCCCATCAGAACCTTGCATGGTGATCCCAAGAAGTTAAGAAAAGCTCTGTACCTTCTGAGAAGCTCAGAGAGAATAAGATGAGCATAAGACTGGACTAAAATATGGGTGAAATTGGAACAGCAACTTTATTTCTCATTTAAAATAGAAGTTTCACTAATAAGTGGTCAGACTCCTTAGGATACTGGCCATAATTAAAGATATTGAATTGGTTCTATCAGGACTCCGATCTTTAGGTACCACCATTTGTGGATGTTAAAACACAATTGCTCACCCAAATATAGGAGAAGTTACTTTCTCGACAAATTCAAAAGTTCATTTCATATTTAAAGTATTATTTTATAAAGAAAATGTATTACATATATAGAGAGTGGAATAATAAAGCACAAATGTATTATAAACCAGAAATTGTCAATATCAGATTTCTGAATTAGTGTGACAAATATACCAGAACAGCCAAATTTCTAAAACAGCATAATTTTAATTCTTGCCCCAATCATATATATACTATATTATTTAATGCCAGGAGCACTTGGCAAAGAGTAGTAATTTAATAAATATTTTTGAATAATGAATGTAGGACAAAGTAATTTACTTCATTTTTCTAGTTTAGTTATATTCATCTTCCCCTACTAAAATGTAAGCACCATGAGTATAAGAAACTTGCACAACTTCAATACCAGAAACCTATTCCTTGAAAAGATATTATAACACTCATAATAACATTTATGAAACCATTATTTCCACATAGTTTGGATACATTGGTGTACTACAGAATGCCTAGGAATGCTAGCTTGGTAAATGACAATTAACCTGTTATTTAGTAGAAGTTGATGATGCAGGTCTAAATTAGAACAGGAGAGGAGAAATGTTAATACTTTGTTTCTTAGTGAAAAGCCTTTAAAGGCAAGCAAATTAAATAAAATAAGCACTTATTTATAGCATGACAATGTCACAGGGATTTAAAATATTAGGATTTTGCATGACTATTTTCATAATAGTGTCATGAACAGCAAATGGCATTAAGACACAGTGCTCCAAAAACTCTAATTTGGCTTCGCCAATTAGGGTGTTCCAGCAAAGGTGCAAAAGATTCATATTCTGTTTGGTAAGTAAAAACTAATAACACATAATTTAAATATTGTTTATGAAGATGAGATTAGATAAACTTTACAGTGTTCAGAACTTTGCAGATGCCCCACAATTTTGAATTTCACTCTTACTGACAGGGCCAGGCCTAGCTAGCGAATTCAAGCAAGCTGTGAGCAATAAAAGTGGTTTCTCCCAATCTACCCTTTCCCTTGAATTATTTTGATTTCACCAACTTCAGAGGATATTTGCCCTTTGCTGGAACACCCTTCCCCCCAGTGGCAGAGCCAGACGTTAACTTAAATGCTCTGGTTTTATTGCTGTCTTTCTTTACTGCTATACTACTGCCCCATTGCATCCAAATATAAGAATTGTGTAAATATCAGAATCAATTATTTAGGCAGTGTGCAGAGGTTTAGGAGGTATTTTTTAAGGAAGAGTCAAAGTAAATCATTATATAAGGAATAAAATGTTTACTATTTTCATATTGCTTGTTAACTTAGATCAAAAACTTGTGCACTGAAGGGCAGAAAAATGGAAAATGATGAAGCTTCTATTCTAATTAAAATACAGCCTACAATGAAAGGCTAATATAGGTTTTTAAATGATTAGTGAGAAGGAAATAAAGAGAATATATATCTAATGCAATCAGTTAACGTGATAGTAAGTGGGTGATTGTAGAAAGCAGGTGATTTTTAGAAAGTGATCTGAAAAGAACTGGGTAGAAACAAATAGAAAGGGGCTCATAAAAATATAAAGTTTATGACAGTATGGGCAGCATGTGTAAGAACAAGGGCAGAACCTTGGAAAATTCTCACCAATGATTTATTTTTTAAGAGGTATGAAAATCCAAAATTTCAGAATGAATGAAGAAAATGTTTAAGAGTTAGTCATTCAAACAGAAATACATACACATACACACATACATGAATGCATACATATAATATCTACATATAAGTAGAAAATAGTTCAGGATGGAGAGTTGATAAAAGAAGAGCTCTGGTAGTGAAAAGATAGATATAGGTACTTAGGAGAAATAAATTAGCTAAAAGACTCTCAGCAGTGCCAGATAAAAAGTGAGCACACTGAGTAAAATGATCTCATAATGAATGTGAACACCATCTGCACATATCTATAAATATCCTTGAGTATCTTCCTCAGTTTTTTTAGTTGACTTGATAGAGTTTTAGATGTGCATAAATAATATTGATAGGTTTATCCTTTATATGCAGCTCAGAGACATCAAATGGAACTGAAAATTTTATTTCAAAACATCTTCAAACACATTTAATCTGGAAATTGTTAAAAGACTACCCCCAATACACATGACAGCACACATTATTTACTTGCGTTCGCTACTGACATGATAAAAATAAGTATTATTTGCCCTACCAAATATACTTTCATTTCTTTAATGGCAATTCCCACTTAATGGTATTACATAAAAATAGTCTGTTCATCTACCCTTTAGAATATTTGTGTTATTTTTTTAATTAATAGGCTGTTAATCAGAGTAGTTTTAGGTTTACAGAAAATTTGAGCAAAGGTGCAAAATTTCCATATCCCTTCCCATCCCTCACAAATGGTTTCCCTTATTGTTAACATCTTACATTAGTGTGAAACATTTATTGCAATTGAGCCAATATTGACACATTGTTAATTAAAGTTCAGCATTTACATTAGGATTCACTCCTTGTGTTATATATTCTATGGGTTTGAGAAATACATAATGTCTTTCATCCAGCATTACAATATCATACGGAATTGTTTCACTGCCCTAAAAGCCCTCGTGCACCCAATCATCCTCCTCTCCCTGCCCCAGAACCCCTGGGAACCACTGATGTTTCACCATTTCTATAGTTTTTCCTTTTTCAGGCTGTCATATAGAATAAGTAATATAGTATGTAGTCTTTTCAGATTGATTTCTTTCACTCAATAATATATATCTAAGGGTCCTCATGACATTCTAGAAGCCCCTGTGTTATGTGGCTTGATGGATCATTTGTTTCTTTTGTTAAACAGAACATTTTAAAGACAGGGACATTCATGCACTTCAGCGACCTCAACTTAGAAATGAATACAAACACATTTTCCTCTTACAGAAACTAAGGAAAAACTAGAGTCATGTTTCTATTTGAAAGGCAAATCATACCATTTGTTGCTTTGTTCTTTTGAGCAACTTATTTGTATTGAAGTTGTGCCATTATTAAGCATTTCAGGATGACAATGTTAAATATTTGATGAATTAGACATTGATTTTTTTGTGTAACAATATATCAGAAATTGATTTTTATCATTTATTATATTTTAACTTACATAAAGTAAAATTAATTTTCTGATATACTGACTTACGTTTCTCAGTACATATAGCTCTATTTCATTTGTTTTCATTCTGTATAGTGCTCCATTTTACTTACAGAACTATAAACCCAACCTTCTTTTAATTGATTCTTTTCTTGTTTGCTGTTAAATAAAAAGCTTCAGTGACCATACATAAAAATTTTTCTTGTGAAATATGACTATATCTCTTGAAATGGGATTGATTTGCCAGATTTTTCAGTTTTTTTTTCGACTAGATATGTACAAATTATATTTCATCATGATTGGAATTTGTATTTACCTCATTCTTATATGTATTGGCCATTTAAATTTCCTTTTCTATCAATTTTTGGCTCTGAGAGGAATTTTTAACATGTGTTAATGTACTAATCCTTTGTTGTTTTGAGACAGTGGAGAAAGATTCTTCAGATTAGGGAATTTTCCTCTAAGTTTGCTAAAAGTCTTTCAGAAATAGGTGGAATATCTTTCTGGATTTGCTTTGTAATATATGTAGGATGTAGAAATAGATAATCATTTGTTAGATTAGCTTGATTTTCCTATTTCAGACTTGCCTTGTCTAATTTTGATCTCAAAGTTATACAGTATCAGAATAAAAATATTGGAGAAAATTTTCTTTTTCATTCCCAAGATTTACTTTTTAAATAGGAATTTCTTGAATATTTGGAAATCTGTCTAGTAAAATACTTTAGCCAGTTTTTGTTTTGGTGAGTTGTGAAAATTAAAAGTTATGTTTCTTTCATAGTTTTCTACTTCTTTCAGCTTTAACATGAAACATTTTTCTTTAAAAGCATGAATTTCCACTGTTTTTCATGTTGTTTTGCATTAATTTTGTCTTATAAGAAGCTTATTTTTATTCCTGATACTGTTTATTTTGTGCCTTTCATTTATTTATTTTTCTTGTTTTCTTCTGGCAGAGGTTATCTTTCTTTGATTTGTCTCTCTGAAGATAAGCTATCATTTTATTCTTTCTCTCAATTGTGCTACTATGATCCTTTTTATTTTCTTTTTAAAATTATTTTTCATTCATCATTATCCCTCTATTCTCCCAACTAATTAAAGGAAATTTTAGTGCACTAGTTCTGAGAGTATTTAATCTTTTTATATTTTGAATTTGAATTTCATCTTATTTTTATGCCCTCTGAGTATTCATTTGGGTATTTCTTTTTTAACCCTCTGCACTCATTTACATGAGTTAGTTTCTTCCCTCATAGTGGCATCTTGGCTTGTAGTGTGAATGGAAAGAAACCTCTGATTTATAAGATTTGCTGATATCTTTATTGTAAATACTCCCACCACAGCCAGTTTCAAGCTACCAATGCTTTAACAACTGCCTTTCAGAAGTCCTGAAAATAATAATCTTTTCTTCTGAGACTATTGGAGCAAGCTCCAGCACACATTCTTTGCTGCCTAGTCATTCATTCTTTCTTTCTTCCTTTTAGGAAGAACTTTCCCTTTTCTGAATTGCATCTTTACTATTATTTTTAGTGATGATAAAAATGGTGTAATTTCACTCAATATATTGCTGAATCTATTTAGTGTAATAATTTGAAGCTTGTGATTTGCAAATTGGTTTATTAGCTGTGATATTTTGAAAATTATTTGATCTCTATATGCTTTGTTTTTTAATCTAGATAATCAGGTACTTGATATAATCTGCTTCCTTGATTATTAAGACAAAATAAGTTAATGTATGTGACATAATAAGTAATCAGTTTTTATAAGCTCATATATGTATTTTTGCCTTTTGATATAGTTTAGCTGGGCACTGAATTGCAGAATAAATTATTTTATCTTAGTACTTTGGAGATACAATCCTTCTTCCAGCTACTATTACTGCTATTGCAAAGTATCAGTCATTTAAATATCATTCTTCTTGTAATTTCTTCTTGTTTCTTCTCTGGGTATATGTCAAGTTTTCTTTTTTGTCTGGTGTTCTGCGACTTCATAATTGCAATGCCATTTGATTCCTATTTATACAGTGTGTTTGTAGATAGTTTTTATTTTT
Organism: Smutsia gigantea; assembly: GCA_032199065.1. NCBI lineage: Eukaryota > Metazoa > Chordata > Mammalia > Pholidota > Manidae > Smutsia > Smutsia gigantea. The sequence goes on along the minus strand of JAVSCE010013002.1, from coordinate 313,934 downwards.
TGCCTTTGCTTTTTTAAAATGCTGTTTTGACTTGGTTTTGAGGCCCTGGCTAGAAGCAAGCCCATTCCCTATCTTGAACAGCTCATTAAGTCCACAGCCCTAACCACTTCCCAAACTGGGTTCTACACTCTGGCTACTGCATACCAGTACACTAATTGTTCTCTGGCTAAGTACCAGACAACAAGGAACAACCCCTCTGCCCATGTTCACCACAATTATTCAACTGAACCAATCTTAAGCATGCTTACCCTGCCTTGCCCCTTCTTTCTTGCAGAAACCACAATAAAGGTACATGCTCACCATTTCTCCCACTCTGTCTTGCAATCAATTCCACTACTTCTCCTACTGGTCCTGTGTTGTATATTGTGTTCTTTCTGGGGATTTCTGAGTTACAAAACTGTGCTACATTTCGGTTTCTCTCTCTTCAACTGTGACTGGTCTAACCAAGGAATTAGGGTTAAAACAGTGCTCACTTACAACTATCAATAATTTCTATATATGTTGAAGTCTTCAAAGATGGAGACATTTTTGCTGTTTCCTGCCTCTGTGGGTCAGTCAGGCTTTCCTTCCAATAATCAATTAGGAGGAGTTGGAAAATGGAGTTTTTATTTTGTAGTCTTCATACTCTTAGGTAGATAGACATGAGCAACTGGAGAAGAAGACAACATTCAAAGAAAAAAAAATGCCCAAACTCTGACCAGGTAGGGGGTCCCACATGAAGACAACAAAGACTTTGCAAGGAGATAACTTCTTTCTGTCTTGACCAGGCCAAACTGGTCCTAACCAGGTCCTTAGCAGGCTCAAACAAAACTAAGAACCACCCAAACCACACTCATTAAAATCTCATTAAAATAAAATTGTGTTTTTTTCTCCTCCCCATCAATCACGGGCTTTTCTTTGTGCATTCTGGGAAAAGACATACACACCAAGAGGAGTGGGGGTAGAAGTAGAGTTGTCAATCAGATGACCTCACCCTTGTCAATCAAAGGAAGTGCCTCCCATCTATGTAGTGATAATTTGACCCTTCCCTAAAAGTTCCATGCCTTTGTCTACCTTGACTCTGGCCCGCTCCTCCCTTGGAGTGTGTTCCAATAAAACTATCACTCAGCTTCATTACTGTGTCTCTGCTTTTCAATTGCTTGTTGTGGTAGGGACAAGGACTCAGGAGAACAAACTCAACCCATAACAGTTCTAACCTCCTGCCTTGATAATCGTCATCTGTTTTATCCAGTTCGCTCTAAACTTCCAAGCCTCCTGGCTACTAAGAAAGCCACATCTAACCTCCCAGCCCATTCCTAAACAACTCAAACATCAGCTTCCACTTAATAATTCTGGGTTGTGCTTTGCTATCTTACAATGATGTTTGCCATGAGCGGTGCATTTAAGAGAAGTTTATTATATTTTAATTGCAACTTCTACTTATTGTGTATTGGAAAGATTTCCAGTTTCTATTCTGCATAAGTTCAGAAGGAAATGTACCATATCCAGTATTTAAATCACTGAAATGTGCCATCTATTTGCAGTACTCACCCTGAAGTCTTGTCAATGTCTTTATTGATCACCATAGAAATGTCTTCAAACAGATGTTTCTGTCTTGTCTATGTTATCTTTAAGCATAATTTCTCATTTTTATTAAGTTCATCATTCACTCTATCTCAAACTTACTTGTCCTACCTTCTCTGAAAAGTCCTCTCCTGCCCTACATCCTTAATATCATCTAATACTCTCCTCTTTACTCTGTTCCTGAAATTACAGAAAGTTCTTCCTCCCTTTGCCCATTGTGCTAGCAATTTATGTGGCTTGGAAAGCTCTGCACACAATTTTTTATGTGATTGAGGGATCGTACTTAATCTTTAATGCTTAGAGTATTCGTCATTTACTCAGAGGTTTTTTTCCCTTACCTGCTGGTTCAAAGCACTCACTCTCTTCCCTCATTCTCATGATCCATTATCATATACCCTATTGTTTTTCTCTAAAATCCTAATAAAGCCTTTTCTTATATTTTAATATAATTGTATGTTTTTATTTAGTAAACTTTTGTTTAATTTATTTAGACATAAAGATAAACTTCAAGACTTAGTTTGACTATTTTCATTATTGATAAATAAATAAGGTGTCTGAAGCTTAAATATTATCAAGATCTTCCAGTTATAGATAATGGTGCTGAGATTCACAGCCAGGTTGGTTTTCGAAGTCTATTCTTCTTTATACCATAATGACTGTCTAACATATCATAATAGTTTGCATAAATAAATTTGCCTAATGGGTATCTGTGAATGCCTACCAAATATTATTCACCAAGCATTGGTCTGGATAACTGTAACTTCAATTTATTAAGATTATGATATAGTAGTTATTGTATTATATGCTAGTTTTCTACTTTAACTTGAAAAGGCTGTTTGACATTAAGTGACCTGGTCATTTTCAGAAATTATAAATAAACTGACCCATTTAAGCATCACACTCTTAATGTTATCAATATTCACAGATATAATAGAAGTCATTATTGCCACTGACACCAAGTAATCCTTATTAAACACCCACAGAGTTCCTGACATTATGCAGAATGTAGAAGAGAAAGTATGTAGTAAAAAGTCATTGAATATAGAGATTCAAGATGGCGGCAGGAGAGGTGAGATGGAGAGCTCCTCCCAAAACCACAAACAGTACAAAAATATAGTTAATAAATACAACTAACCTTCAGACAGCAACAAGAAAGAAGGCAGAACAAGAGTGCATACAGACCTCATGAACAGAGCGGACCTCAGGAAACAGGGTAATGTAGGAAAGCCTTAATCCAGCAGGACCCAAGCCCTTCCCTCACCCACCTCACCTGAGGGAGGAAGAGAAATGGAGTGGGGGAGGGGGTGAAAGCCTGGGACTGCTGGACACCTAGCCCTGGGCTTCTGCTTTGAGAGCAGAATCCTATATTGTGTGGTGCCCTGGACGTTGGGGAGCTCAGACAGGCGTAGTGCTTGCAAAATTGACATTCCGGGTGTTTGTGGAGGAGGGGATCCACACCCAGCCGCTCTGTGTTGGAGGAAAGGCAGGGAGTCTGAGAGGCTTCCTAGCAGTGAGAGGGCTGCTGAGGGGGCGGGTTTTCACGGAGCTTGCTGCATGGGAGAAGGGAGAGCTGGACAAGGTTGCATGGGTGTGCTCTGCCCAGCTGGTTGGGAACTTTGAGGGGCTTCAGGTGCTCCATCCCCCTGACTGCCTACTCAGCTCCGAGGCCCCCCTCTATGACACACAGCCTGCCGAGCCTTCCTACTGGCCTTAAGGCACCTGCTCGCAAACCCACAGTCACTGCGCAGGTGTCAGGCCAGCCAGAGGGAGGCCCCGCCTACAACAGCTAGAGATGCAAAGCACAGAAGGTAACCATGTGTGCTTGGTCCTCTGCCTCTGAAACGAGTCAAGCTCTGCAGAAGGGAAGCAGGAAACAGATCTTTCCTCCTGCCAGGCACCAGCTTCACTCCCTTACATCCAACAACCTCACTGTAGGGGCTGAGAAGCTCCAGAGACTGGAGTTTCTGCACACTAGTGGGCACCACACAGAAATATGAAATGTCAAAAGAAGATGGTTCAGACCAAAATCTCACAAACCCCAGAAAGAGGGCCAAATGAAACTGAACTCACAAATATTCCAGAAAGAGGCTTCAAAATAAAAATTATAAACATGCTTATGGAGGTACAGAAAAATATTTAAGACCTCAGGAACGAATTTAAGATAGAGATTCAATCATTAAGAAACACCATATCTGAAATGAAACATGCAATGGACGGATTTCAAAGCAGATTAGATGTAGTAGAAGAGACAGTAAATGGAATAGAAATTAGAGAAGAGGAATATAAAGAAGCTGAGGCACAGAGAGAAAAAAGAATCTCTAAGAATGAAAGAATATTGAGAGAAATGTGTGACCTATCCAAATGGAACAATATTCACATTATAGGGGTACCAGAAGAAGAGAGGGAAAAAGGGATAGAAAGGGTCATCGAGGAGGTAATTGCTGAAAACTTCCCCAATCTGGGGAAAGAGATAGTCTCTCAGGCCATGGAGGTGCACAGGTCTCCCAGCACAAGGGACCCAAGGAAGACACCATCAAGACATATAATAATTAAAATGGCAAAGATCAAGGATAAAGACAGACTTTTAAAAGCAGCTACAGAGAGAAAAAAGATCACATACAAAGGAAAACCCATCAGGCTATCATCAGACTTCTCAACAGAAACCTTACAGGCCAGAAGAGAGTGGCATGATATATTTAATGCAATGAAGCAGAAGGGCCTTGAACCAAGAACACTCTACCAGGCAAGGTTATCATTTAAATTTGAAGGAGGGATTAAACAATTTTCAGAAAAGCAAAAGCTGAGAGAACTTACCACCCACAACGACCTCTAAAGGGCATTTTGGAGGGACTCCTACAGAAGGAAGTATTCCTAAGGCTAAACAGATGTCATTTACGGGAAGACAGAGAGTACAGAATATGTTTCATAACATATAAAGAATGGAGGAGGAAGAAAAAGGAGGAAAAAAAAAGAACCTTTAGGTTGAGTTTGTAATACTATACAAAATAAATTAAATTAGACTGTTGGATAGTAAGGTAATTGCCTGTGAACCTTTGGTAACCACAAATCTAAAGCCTGCAATGCCAATAAGTACATACCTATCGATAATCACCCTAAGTGTAAATGGTCTGAAGGCACCAATCAAAAGACATAGAGTTAATGAATGGATAAAAAAACAAGACCCATCTGTATTCTGCCTACAAGAGACTCACTTCAAACCCAAAGACATACGCAGACTGAAAGTAAAGGGATGGAAAAAGATATTTGATGCAACTAATAGTGAGAAAAAAGCAGGAGTTGCAGTACTTGTATCAGACAAAATAGACTTCAAAACAAAGAAAGTCACAAAAGACAAAGAACGACATTACATAATGATAAATGGGTCAGTCCAACAAGAGGATATAACTCTGATAAATATCTATGCACTCAACACAGGACCACCTACATATGGCAAACAAATACTTACAGAATAAAAGGGGGAAATAGAATGCAATGCATTCATTTTAGGAGACTTCAACACACTACTCAATCCAAATGACAAATCAACCAGACAGAAAATAAGTAAAGAAATAGAGGCACTGAACATCTTAGAACAGATGGACATAACGGACATCTACAGAACACTCCATCCAAAAGCAACAGGATACACCTTCTTCTCAAGTGCACATGGAACATTTTCAAGAATTGATCATAAACTAGGCCACAAAAACAACCTCAGTAAATTCAAAAGGATTGAATTTGTACCAACCGGCTTTTCAGATCACAAATGCATGAAACTAGAAATAAATTACACAAAAAAAATGAAAAAGCCCAAAAACACATGGAGGCTTAATAACATACTCCTAAAAAGTCAGTGGATCAATGATGAAATAAATACAGAGATCAAGCAATATATGGAGACAAATGACAACAATAATTCAACACCACAAAATCTGTGGGATGCAGCAAAAGCTATGCTAATAGGGAAATATATTGCAATACAGGCCTACCTCAGGAAAGAAGAACAATCCCAAATGAACAGTCGAAACTCACAATTAATGAAACTAGAAAAGGAAGAACAAATGAGGCCCAAAGTCAGTAGAAGGAGGGACATAATAAAGATTAAAGCATAAATAAATAAAATTGAGAAGAATAAAACAATAGAAAGAATCAATGAAAGCAGGAGCTGTTTTTTTGAGAAAAAAAACCAAAATAGATAAACCCCTGGCCAGACTTATCAAGAAAAAAAGAGAGTCTACACACATGAACAGAATCAGAAATGAGAAAGGAAAAATCACTACAGATACCACAGAAATACAAAGAATTAACAGAGAATACTATGAAAAACTATATGGTAACAACCTGGATAACCTAGAAGAAATGGACAACTTTCTAGAAAAATACAACCTTCCAAGGCTGACCCACGAGGAAACAGAAAATCTGAATAGACCAATTACCAGGAAAGAAATAGAACTGGTAATCAAAAAACTACCTAAGAACAAAACTTCTGGGCCAGATGATTATACTGCTGAATTTTATCAAACATTTACTGAAGACCTAATACCCATCCTCATTAAAGTTTTGTGAAAAGTAGAAGAGGAGGAAATACACCCAAACTCATTCGATGACACCTACATCAGTCTAATACCAAAGCCAGACAAAGACAGCACAAAAAAAGAAAATTACAGGCCAATATCCCTGTTGAACAAAGATGAAAAAATACTCAACAAAATATTAGCAAACCGAATTCAAAAATTCATCAAAAGGATCATGCATCATGATCAAGTGGGATTCATCCCAAGGATGCAAGGATGTTACAACATTCGAAATCCACCAACATCATCCACCGCTTCAATAAAAAGAAAGACAAAAACCACATGATCATCTCCATAGATGCTGAAAAAGCATTTGACAAAATTCAACATCCATTCATGATAAAAACTCTCAACAAAGCAGGTATAGAGGGCAATTACCTCAACATAATAAAGGCCATATATGACAAACCCACAGCCAACATCATACTTAATAACAAGAAGGTAAAAGCTCTTCCTTTAAGATCAGGAACAAGGCAAGGATGCCCATTCTCCCCACTTTTATTCAATATAGTACTGGAGGTCCTAGCCACAGCAATCAGACAACACAAAGAAATAAAAGGCATCCAGATAGGCAAAGAAGAACTCAAACTATCCTTGTTTGCAGATGACCTGATATTGTACATAAAAAACTGTAAAGAATCCACTCCAAAACTATTAGATCTAATACCTGAACTCAGCAAAGTTGTGGGATACAAAATTAGTACACAGAAATCTGTTGTATTCCAATACACTAATGATGAACTAGCAGAAAGAGAAATCAGGAAAACAATTCCATTCACAATTGCATCAGAAAGAATAAAATACTTAGAAATAAACCTCACCAAGGATGTGAAAGACATATACCCTGAAAACGACAAGACACTCTTAAGAGAATTTAAAGAGGACACTAATAAATTGAAATTCATCCCATGCTCTTGGCTACGAAGAATTAATATTTTCAAAATGGCCATCCTGCCTAAAGCAATCTAAAGATTCAATGCAATCCCTATCAAATTACCAACAGCATTCTTCAATGAACTAGAGGAAATAGTTCTAAAATTCATATGGAATCAAAAAAGACCCCAAATAGCCAAAGCATCCTGAGAAGGAAGAATAAAGCCAGAGGGGATTACGGTCCCTGACTTCAAGTTCTACTACAAAGCCACAGTGATCAAGACAATTTGGTACTGGCACAAGAACCGATCCATAAACTAGTGGAACAGAACAGAGAGCCCAGATATAAATCCAAGCATATAAGGTCAATAAATACATGATAAAGAAGTCATGGATATACAATGGGAAAATGACAGCTTCTTCAACAGCTGGTGTTGGCAAAACTGGACAGCTACATGTAAGAGAACAAAACTGGATTATTGTCCAAAGCCATACACCAAAGTAAACTCAAAATGGATCAAAGACCTGAATGTAAATCATGAAACCATAAAACTCTTAGAAAAAAATATAGGCAAAAATCTCTTGGACATAAACATGAGAAACTTCTTCATGAACATATATCCCCGGGCAAGGGAAACAAAAGCACAAATGAACAAATGGGACTATATCAAACTAAAAAGCTTCTGTACAACAAGGGACACCATCAGTAGAACAAAAGACTTCCTACAGTATGGGAGAATATATTCATAAATGACATCCGATAAGGGGTTGACATCCAAATTATATAAAGAGCTCATGCACCTCAACAAATGAAAAGCAAATAATCCAATTAAAAAGTGGGCAGAGGTGCTGAACAGACACTTCTCCAAAGAAGAAATTCAGATGGCCAACAGGCACATGAAAAGATGCTCCACATCACTAGTCATCAGAGAAATACAAATTAAAACCACAATGAGATATCACCTCACACCAGTTAGGATGGCCGCCATCCAAAAGACAAACAACCACAAATGTTGGCAAGGATGTGGAGAAAGGGGAACCCTCCTACACTGCTCGTGGAAATGTAAATTAGTACAACCATTGTGGAAAGCAGTATGGAGGTTCCTCAAAAAACTCAAAATAGAAATACCATTTGACCCAGGAATTCCACTCCTAGGAATTGACCCTAAGAATGCAGGAGCCCAGTTTGAAAAAGATGTATGCACCCCTATGTTTATCGCAGCATTATTTACAATAGCCAAGAAATGGAAGCAACCTAAGTGTCCATCAGTAGATGAATGAATAAAGAAGATGTGGTATATATACACAATGGAATATTATTCAGCCATAAGAAGAAAACAAATCCTACCATTTGTAACAACATGGATGGAGGTAGAGGGTATTATGCTCAGTGAAATAAGCCAGGTGGAGAAAGACAAGTACCAAATCATTTCACTCATATGTGCACTATAAGAACAAAGAAAAAACTGAAGGAACAACAGCAGCAGACTCACAGAACCCAAGAATGAACTAACAGTTACCAAAGGGAAAGGGACTGGCGAAGATGGGTGGGAAGGGAGGGAAAAGGGGAAATAGGGCTATTAGAATTAGCACACATAATGTAGTAGGGGTGGGGGGACACGGGGAAGGCAGTATAACACAGAGAAGACAAGTAAGTGATTCTATAACATCCTTTTACGCTGATGGACAGTGACTGCAATGGGGTATGTGGTGGGACTTGATAATAGGGGGACTCTGGTAACCATAATGTTGCTCATGTAATTGAATATTAATAATAGCAAAAAAAGTCATTGAATAACTTAAAATTTAGTCTATACAGCTAAACACTGTAAAGTGTTATAAGGTATCAAGACAAGAAAGTGCCATGTTCAACTTAAGTCTAGAACTGTTAGAAAGTAAAGACTTCAAATAAAAAAAACTGTCTTTGTATAAAGATATTATGAATATACACAGTTAAAAACACAGATATTAGAACCAGTTAAAACATCACCTGTCAGTTTTAATTTGAAATTAGTATATCAAAAATTTTTTAATTAAGCTGAAAATTTTAACTGTTAAGCTGTATAAAATAATAGCTATGAACCTCATGAGACAGATCAAAAATTGTTTTGCTTTTCCAATTACTCAGTATGTCTTAGCCTCATTTTACACATCTGTGTAATAATATCCATAATATTATTTATTTTCTATGTTTATTGAGGATATTTAATTATGTGTAAAGTGGCGCTTAGCCATTTGTATTTGGTATTGTCTGTACATATTACTTATTGTTTTAATTGGCCAATAGCTATTAACTGAACTTTAAGAGAAATTGTTTACTTTTACACTAATCATTTTAAATAAGCAGAGAGCAATCAGGTTAATTTTGTGTTGTTGCTTGTTTTGTTTTGGTTTTGAACTTTCTAAGTCACTGATTCAAGATGGTATTTTTATATATACCAAACAGTTTTTAGTCTTTAAGCAATCTAAAAATTTTCAATGGATTATTTTAATTGCCTTTGTTGTGAATTTTCCTACCAATATATCTGTTTCTAATTCATTGCTTTTGATTTTTGATACTGGCTGTTCACATTTTTCTCCTTACTTAAATTGGGCAATTGCAGGATTTTTGTTGTCAGTTGTGTGTTTATATTTGTGTGCAAGCATGTATTTACTCTTTATTTCCTGGGACATATCTAATCTTTACATTTTTCTATTGGCTCACATAATATATTTTTGCAATATATTTAAGTGTCTGTTTCTTTATTAATCAACCTCAGACAGTACTAACAAAAACCCCAGTATGAAAAAATAAAAAATGAGAAAATGAACACACAATTTCCCACTAGTTATTATAAACTAGCCCCCCTCCCAATCTAGGTTATTTACATTATCATTAATTTTAAATATTCTGATATTTCTCTTCATAATTTTCAAAAAGTCTGAAGTGAAATTTTATTTATTTACATATTTAATTTTCTATAACCTTCTAACCTAATTGAGGAAATTAAGGTACATATATCTCCTCCCAGCTACCACGTTTATCTCCTAATATTTGGTTACTTAAGCATTGAGAAATTTATAATAGTGACCATTTGTTAATATATATACTAATATGTTTATATATATGTATAGTATTTGTTTAGTTTAAATAGGTTCAATATCTCTACTACTGACATTATAAAACAGCCATCATGAAACATGGCTGCCGCATTTATTTCTTGATTCTGTTGATTCTATTCTCCAGTTTGTTTATTTTTTCCCTAAGTAGAGATTGTATATATTTCATGTTTAGGGATATCTACATGCTCTCATTACATTTAAATCATCATGTTGTTTCCCTAGAACATTGCAGTTATCTGCAGCTACTGAATGCTGTCAATGAAATACCTCTGTCCAACAGCCATCATCCTCCCTCTCACCCACCCTAGACCACTCCTAAACATCATAGGATATTCAAATTCCATGCCTTGAGAACAAAGACTTTTTGTTTTCTAAATACTTAGTTGTTTAGTATAGATCACTAACTCTCAAAAGTTTTTGCCAGAATAAAGTGAAGTATTTCAAATTATAGTTTCAATTCTTCCTTTAGTAAAAGAAAAAAAAAAAAAAATCTGTTTTCTCTTCCACTCCTTGGACATTTAAAAAAAACAACTAAACACCTATTAAATGTTTTGATATTTTATGTCTATTTTCATCTTTCTTGTTTATTAATCTTTGATACTTTATATTTTTGCTGATCATCTCAAGCCATTTTTTCCCACCTGATGACCTCAAGACATTTTTTCCCACCTTATATTTACTGATGCAATATTTTCTATTTCTGAGCTATATTTTTCCTATGTTTCTAAGGAATTTTGGCTCATTTTCATCTAATTTTGTTATTTTAGTATTTTGTGCTTGTTGCGTCATTTCCCTATCACATGGAAAACCTTTGCATTATATTTTCAATTTAGATAATCACGTAAGATTATGTAGAAGTAATATCTATTTATGCTTTTGAAGATGGATACCAATTAAAAACACAGAGATAGTGCAGGAGTACAGCTCTTTTCTCATACCCATTCACAGTAAAAACCAACAGGAGATAAGGCAAATATGTGAGAAAGAAGTGAGTCAAGTAGGAGTAATGAAAATTTAAATAGCATAATATGACAATACTGTAGGATGTGTGAAGGGACTCATTGAGATTAAGTTTTGAAGTAAAGTTGGACAAAGACTGTGGAGGTTCTGAATGAAGATAAGTGAGTTTTCATTTTAATCTGTTTACAAAGAAACTCATTAATAGTTTTGGAAAAAGGAAATGACATTATTAGATCAGTAGTTTCTAGGCAATAATGAAATGTAATACATCCGTTGGAAGAAATTAGTGATAAGGAAATAGACTCAATGCAATATCAGCATTCCAAGTTTTTTTCCTCATCTTAAGAAGTAAGGTTCTAAAATAGTAAAATAACTGCAATTACAGTGAAATGCATATTAAAAGAGATATTGTGGAGGTAAAGTTAATGAAGTTTGACAAGTTTTTGTTAGGGGAATGAGGTTTTTTTTTTTTTAATTATACACATTGGAACAGTTTGTAGGATGATTTAATCAGTTTTCTCTTTTCCTGTGCTGAATCTCATTAAATTTCTTCTTTTGAAAGCTAACATATTTTACCACAGTATTCACATTTGAAATAGAAAAATATTATAACTCATAATATTTTTGAGAAAAAGACTAAAGGAGACAAAATCAGTGACATCTCCCAGTATTAGCAGAATGCCTAGCATGTAAGAGGTGACCCATAAAACCACTTATTTCACTTATTTCTCCAGACACATTCCTCCACCAACTTGACTGCACAAAATATAAATAGCTTTTCTTAAATGTTTCTTATATCACTTTACACTCTATTCAAATTAAGAGTCAAATGTTGGCAACAGTGTTATATAAAAAATAATAACTGTGATAGTCTCACCATAATATTAAAAGCAAAACAAATAATAAAACAGTGAAAATGTATTGTAATTGATAATTTGCATTTTAAGATTCAGTTTCTCTGTTATTAAAAGATGAGAATGATCTCATTGGTACCAATGTTCTTTATAGCATGAAATTCTATTACAATTTGATGGCACTGAAATAGACCATTGGAATAACACACAGCTACAGGTCTCTGAAAAGTTTGGATATCTGTACAGAATTCTTAAATACATGGTCACAAAATGTGTTTGTTTCCTAAAATGTCAATGTTAGCACTTTTATTTAAGAAACAAAGAATATGGACATTACTATTCTGAATGACAGGAAAACAAGATTAAGCATTTTTATTTTGAAAACCTATCATGTGGATATTGGAGGGGAAAAAAAAGCTTTTCCATAAATAGAATGAATTTTCTGCTTTTTGTATGCTGAGTATTACGTATTAGTCACAGGGACATTTGCATGATTTTCTCATGCTAATAGATTGTAAAATAAAAGCAGTAGCTTTGCGTATAGGAAATATTTGAAAGCCAGAAAGAACATTTATGTGTTTACAAAAGATTCTTTCTTTCCATGAAAACACTTGAAACTTCCAAAAGTGTATACAAAATTAAAGTCATTGTGCTTAAAGTGTTTTTATTTGTGAGATTAAAAAAAAGAAAATTCTGTTATGTGCTTCCAAAAACTACTATAAAATGTGAGAAGTAGAGAAGAGAATATCTGAAACATGGTTGATATTGTAGATCCCATGACAGTTAAACTGTGTCATACACATATGATTAACCATCCTCAAAGAATTTTAATTTATATAGATTTATTTGTTCTCTATGTTAAAAAATTTATAGCTCATGACTAAGCATTTCTCCTCATTTCTTTACATGAAATAACATCATAAGACTAGAAGGCTAAGGAAACTGTAGGAAAAGCAATAATTCAAATGAGAACAGTTCTGCAAAATTACATAATCAATGATTAAGGCAGAGATAAAATTATTTGTCAAAGGAATCTCAAAGATGGATTACCCTTGTTGAAGATTTCTATCTACCTTTTTCTTTTGTAATTGAATAGGTTTCTATTAATCATTTTGATTTATCACATCAAAATTTATTCTTGATTTTCATGTAAAATGTAGTATCTTTCAAAACTGTAAAAATCTATCTGCATTTGCAGAGAAGTATTCTGATTTTGTTTTGATATTTATTAGAGTGAATTTTAGTCTTATTCAATAATTTGTTTTAAAATACACTTCCAAAAAGGCTTTCATGAAAGACCACTATAAAAGAGAATGCTTATTTTAACTAGTAGAAGAATACTGCATCTAAGCAGAATATTTCCATGAACAGGAAACGTGTTTTCCTCTAGCAAGTGTCTGGTGTTTATTTATATTTCCTTTTCATCATCATTATTAAGCAAAATAATAACAACATTTAATAAGTGCTTATCTCCTCGTAGCACTCTCAAGGAGGCTGAAGAAAGTAAATGAAATATTCATGATTCCTGTCCTCTGGAAAAAAATGTTTAATATAAGCAACACTATTGTGAAAATGTGTGTATGAACATACACACAGAAAACCAAGAGGTTAGGAATAACCTAAATGTATATATGAAATGCCAGCAGCTAAACTAATATTTTTTTGAGAGAATTTGTTAGAAAACGGACTGCTCCGTATTTATTTCTGTGTCTACCTTGATCTCACTCACTGGCTGTTTTTTAGACTTTATCAGGAAGAATGACTCCACTTCATTGGGTCAATAACATAAACCCTGTATTGTCACAATGATCTGCTCTCTAATACTCATCGAATTTGGGCCGACTTTGGGTTTTGTTTTGTTTTTTGATAAATACATTTAGTCTTTTATTTATCATTTAGTGATTTATCTTCTTTTAATTTCAGCCACCATTTCTGTTTCCCATTAATACAGTCCTGATAGTGCGATAACGCTTCTTGACCTTTGATACAAATACTTGTGATTTCAGATTTACAATCTCTGCTGCTGTCGCTTCCTTCTCCCATGTCACAGACCTGGTTGCTCTCCAGACTGCCGAATAGTTCATGGAGTTCTTGGATTCAGGAAAGATAGACTCAGAATGATATACTTTTAACTTACAGGGTTCAGGACTGTCTTAGCTGACAAGATATGGTGTACAAGAAGAATAGTAAATAGAAAGAGATAGATTCTCCATTCCCTGGGGAGAATATCAATCTGAGATAATCAGTAAGGCACATACTCCATATGTTTCCTATTTTAGAATGGAAAAAATAGACTATCAGGTATAAGGAATGAAACAATGCTTCAATATAAATTTTTGTATTCCTAACAAAGATTTAAATTATCTTAACCACCTGTGTAAGTAGTTTAATATGCCTCTCGGCAGTGCAAGTTCATGTGATGAATTTATATATAAAAAATATCAAATTGCCTCATTAGGTTTTGTGACTGTAATCTCTATCAGTATCCTTAGTAAGTGTAGACAAAAGGGGATTTTAGATGAAAATACCTGAAGAAAATATTTACAGGTAAATATTTTATGCATATTTTAGGAGGGACATATGAAACTGAAATCAGGTTTTGTATAATGAAATTAAAAGAATTATGTGTTTGTTGAGGAGAAATAATGTTAGAGATTTTAAATCAGTATTATGCTAACTATTATTTCTGGACACTGGCCATTCAAAACAAAACAAAATAAAAGCTTGTGTTCCTAAGTCTGTTTTCTCATCATTTCTATGTTTAAGAACAAAATAAAACAAAAACATTAGGCAGTAGGGGTTTTCAATTCTTCAAGCATCTTAGAATTGATGGTTAGTCAATTAACGATTGGTCAATAGTCACAGAATATATATTAATAAATAAATATGCTGAAACTTAACATTATAGAAATAATCACAAAACTAACTTCTGGTGGATGATTTGTGTGTTTTTTTTCCTAGAAAGCCTGACACTGACACATATAAAAAGAATATTTTGCTACTTCATTCTCAAGTGTGTTTTTTTGTGTGTGGTTGAGAATCATCGTTGAAATACAGTAAGCTCAATTATATTACTCTACAATATTATAAATGACAGACAGAGCTCTAATAAAATTGTCACATATATTATCTAAATATGCAATTGTCAATTCACGTCAATACATTTTGTAAAATTGTAACAGTATGAAAATGTGTTTTGTAAATCAACTTTGAAACTTTTTGTTTTATATAAGCATGTGTCCAAGTAAGTCTTATGCTGACTTCTGATATAATGGTGTAGAGATAAATGTTTAAAAAAATAAGGTCAATAGAGTGTTTTCTTAAATTCTAACATAGTAAATTTGTTATGTAAAAAGCCCAGGTTTGAGTAATAGTCTGAGTTGAGAAGTTTTAAAAATGTGGAAGGGCTGATGTGGAAATGTTTTTTCAATTAAAATCACCCTTAATGTTGGTAATAAAAAGGACAGAATACTTTCAAAGTCTGTGGTCTTAATTTTTTGACTATTGGAAAATTTGGGACTGACTAACCTTTTATTATCAACTGGGTAAAGTTAACTACTACAATCATAAATGCTAAGAATGAAATTTCTTCCATAGCTGGACTATAGCTGATTTGGTTTTGATGTTCTGTTCATAACTATAAATCATGTAGCCTTTCACTACAGTCGTTTTGTTTAAAAATTATACTGGGTTTACTTGCAAGGGAGAAAAAAGATGTTAATTAGAGGATAATCTACATCTGGAATTCTGCATCATAAAATTGTCTCACCCTGATTGATATTATTTGAGCTATTATATTAAGGTTTTAGGGGCAAAAATAAACAATGTAACTTTTTAAAAATAAAGTTTTCCTAAATTAGAAGAGTGTTTTTTAATTTACACCTAATTGTTGGGATAATTGGAAATACAGGATAATTTATATTTAGTGCTACATAAAAGCTTATGTGCAATTAATCTCCAACTGGCAAATTTAAAATGAGCACAACAAATATTATCTAATAACTTTTGAAATGTAACCTTTCATCTAGAGAAACTGTTGTACAGGGGAAATATAATTCAGTTTTTCCTGTAATTTATTCAGTAAGATATGAACCTCTCTCCAACTCACTGTTTCTATTTCTTAAGTTCAGACCTTGGAGAAAAACAGAGACTGAGAGAAGCGCAGAGCTCAGTGTTCTCTTTGCACCCGTATGCTCTGTAAAGAAGGGAGCTGGTTTATGACCTCTGCTCAAGCCTGATGCCTACCCCTTTAAGATATTTTTGCATGTTTTCATTTTGCTCAAAATATTTTATTAATAATTTTGGCTATATATTTTTGTATGTTAGGCTTTGTAAGCAGAGTAGTTCTTTGGTTTGTATCGACTCATAATTAATTAAGAGCAGGGTGACCTTCACTGTTCAAGATTAGGGCAGCCTCCAAAAAGAGTGGCTGGTCTATCATTTAAGAAATCTATTTCTATCTTAGCTCATTTATCTGATGTCTGATGCTAAATCAAGTAAGAGAAATTGGTTATACCCTTATAATGGGAAAACATGGCTGGCATGCTTAAGCATCTCATGGACTTAGTGTATCTATCTGTCTATCTATCTATCTATCTATGTATCTATCTATCTATCATCTGTCATCTATCTCTCTCTCAATCATCTATCTATATCTATCTATTTATCATCTATCTTTCTATTTCCATCTATCATTTATCATCAACTAAGAGACAGTGTAACCACCTATTTCTCCTTGGAAAACCAATATGTCAGCTTCCATATGCTGTTTCTGATTGTCTTTCTAGTTCTTCTGTAAGTATTTATTTTGTAAGCATATAAATAATGTTTATTCATAAGGCTCTTGAATTTAAAAATTAATATTAAACACCTATTCACATGTATTAATTTAAGAAGTATTTAAATGTAAGATGAGTAATTTTCCTCATTCTATCTAAAAATCAGTGTCAAGGTATAAAACTCAGTAATGAAATCAATTACAATAATACAGGGAAAAAAACACTGAATACAGAATCATAAAGTAAAATTCTTACAGTCTATATAAATTGTTTTATATATTCTGGGTCCCATACCAACTCATATATAAGACAGTTGTCATTAAGCTCCATTTCAGGTCATTGTTCAAAAATAATAAAAACTATCGAATGTTATTCACTTCTAATATTATGTTTGCTTCTGTTTGGAAATTATTGTATGCTTTTTTTTCCCCAGCTACCATGCATGTATGATACGTTATTCTGGTTAAATTGTTGTAGTGATTTTTGTAAAGCAAATTATGATGCCAAATATTTACAAAATCAATTTAACCTTAACTTTTTTTTTTAGGAAAAAATCAAGGGTCTATTGAAACGTCTAAAATTATGTGTGTGAGTAATGTATAATTTTATTTTTTCATAAAAGATACTAATGGGTAAAAATGGCTGTATCAATTAGAATAATGATTTATTTTGCTAAAAAATAGAAATAGTTTATTAAAACTTGGTGGAAATAATTTCAATCAACATAAATAAACAATAAATTGCTTCTGCAATAATTAGTATACATATATGGGACTTAAGATGATATTAAGAATGAGTCAGTATGATACAGTGATTAAATTTCTGGACTCATATGACTGTCTTCTCCTGGATTTTTTTTACGAGTTGTAAGACCTTGGGCAAGTAATTTCTAATCTCTGCTTTCTCACATATAAAATGAAACAGTAATCTTTACTGTAATGATAATAAGAATCAAGTTAAACAATGCAATTACGTTTCTGTGTCAGTGGCTGTCATGTGGACCTCAATAAATAATCAGCTATAGTGACTATATAAAGAAGGATAATTCAAATTAGTGTTTGTTTGCAACCCATTCCTTTAATTGTTTGCTATTCATAAGTATTTATAACAAATTAGGAGTGTATATATAAATATAAGTATCACACTTCATCTTCTAATTCTACACTTAATTAATGTTAATTTCAAAAAACATTAAAATATATTTTATTCCTTTTATATAATTCTTAACTAAACTTATGAAGAACCCAAGTGAGTCTTAAATTTCTTAGAAAATTTTGGCTTAACTTCATTGTAGTGAACATAAGACATTACTTAATAAGTATGCTTATGTGTAATTTCAAGAGATCTGATTCAACAAATGCTGCTTTATAATGACTTTATGCTTAGTGTTGGTGAATTAAATCATATATATGGTAGAGGTAGATACAAATTCATCTGTTATTCATTCTGAATAATCTTTGTTCCTCACTAAAGAGCTATCAAAGACTTTAAAGGAGGGAATTGAAAAATGTTACATATCAAAATGACAGATTACAGAGGAAGGTTTGCTTTCTGTTCTTTCCCTATGCATTAAGAATGTATAGTTATATCATAACATTTGGGCTTTTTCATAATTTTTAATGATAATTGCACTTCTCAAATATCTAGTTGTTTGGGCCTGGTTACAACTCTGGTTATAGATATATAGGAAAATTCCTGAAGTTCTCATCATTGCTAGACGAGGTGAGTTTAAGGAAAAAATGAAAGGGTTCATGCATCACAGGAGAAAAGTGACCATATGTGTGTACAAGAAGGCAAACCTACAAGGGTTGTGCAGTTGCATTGGGGTAAAGAAGGCAATTCCGTGCAGAGGAGCTCTGACCTGAGATACTAGCCTGCAGGCAGGATTAGGGAGACCAGGAACATGGCCTGGAACAGTGTTAGAACCCAGGTGGGATTACAAAGACCTTTCCAGAAGAGGAGACTCTGGCAAGTGTTTCTGGATAAAAAAAAAATCTACCAGTTAAATTTCAAGATTCCCTTGAATTTTCTGAACTGAGAATATATCCCACTAAGGCATGTAGTTAGTGTCAGTGTACTGTTTTCCAAAGTTAGTGACATTATTTCTTTGAGAGGAATAGTCAACAACTTGGTATTAGTTTGGATTTTACTTTTTGTTTTATTTAATGTTAGGATGTATTTATTTCTTGCTTTATAATTATTTTTATTATACAAAAAATTACTTAGTTCAAAGTTCAACACCATATAGAAATGCAGATTCAGTGAAATCTTGTTCCCATCTCTATATTCACCACATTCTCATCTGCCTCAAACTCAATTTTCTGCTGTATACAAAAAAGGTTATTGATTTTCAGTTTATTCAGCTTTTTTTTGTAAAAAATCGTGTTTACTTCCAAGCTCTTTACATGTTAGAATTAAAACACGAAACAGCTTGTTTTTAACCAACAGAGTATGAAAAATGTAATAGGATACTCCTGCCATCACTCTATTATGTAAGATTTGAACTTCCATCTGGCTACATGACTGTTTCCTGCTTTCTCAGCTTCCATTCTTGGAGGAAGAAAGGGTACATAATGGAGAGGCCCACATGACAAAGAATTCAGGACCTCCAGCCAATAACTGGTAGGGAACTGGGTCTCTCAATCTTAGCAGCTGCAAGGAATTGAATCCTGCCAACTATCATGAGAGTTTGGAAGGAGGGTGGTTCTTCCCCAGTCTAGTCTTTCATTGCGATCCCAGTAGTGTCCCACCCATAATGGAAGGCTTGTGATAAACTCTCAAGCTGAGAACACAGTAAACCATCACTGGATTCCTGACCTGGAGAATCTATGAGATGATAATGTGTGCTGGCTCTTAGTATATTTGTCCTAATATGTTCTGCAGCAATAAATTTCTTATATAAAAATTTGTATTTTGTTCACATTTATAAATTTATTCAAGATAAATTCCTAGGAGTGGAATTTCTGGGTCAAATAAATGCATTTGTATATTTGATGAATGTTCCTCAATCCCCTTCACAGTGGTTATACCATTTTGCACCACTTGAGCAATATATGAGTCTGGATATTTCTCCATAGTTTAACAAATAGAGTGCTTTTCAAGCACATTTTTTTGCCAGTTTTATGTCAAAAATAATATCTGTGTTTTAACTTAAATTTCCCATGTTTTATGGTTATAGTATATGTTTATGTATGTACTGACTGTTCATATATTTTCCCTTTTTTCCCTTGGTGTTTGTTCTTTTTAAGTTCTTTAGCTTTAAAAAGATCTTTATATTTCTAGGGTATTAGCCCTTTTTATCATCTATTAATAACAAATATGTTCTCCAAATTTGTAATTTGTCTTCAAGTTCTGAGTTAATATGGTGAAAGAAGATCTACATGAGTAGGAGATAAAAGATTTACTGATATTTGGGTAATACAAGCATTTGAGAAGTCCATGGGAACAAGGAAGAGGTCTAGGACATTCTGAGGGGCTCCCAAGACCCTCTTTCTCATATTGAACATACATTTTTTCTGACCTAGTAGATGAAATCTGTAATGTGATACAGGGGCTATTGTCTTATATATCAAGAAATTGTTAAATTATGAACTATTTCTGAACAAAGTTTATCAGGTAAACTTTGTTTACCCTGGCGTGTGGTATGCTTATATGACATTCTCCAGGGAGCCAAACATGCATAAATCCACAGTTATCAAGGTGGGTTTATAAGGGAAATCCTTATATTTTTAGTCTATTTACAGCATATAGGAAATTAGATTGGTCACCTGTGTGCTTACCCCCAGTAATCAGGAAAAGAAATGGATCTCTGGTCAGCTGTTTGGATCCTCACCTTCTTTATATTCCAAGTGTACCCTCTTACCTTGGTCAAGATCTTCTGGTCACACATTTTCCTTGAGTATTTTCTTATTATTTGCTGCAATATCTTCTTATATAAAGAAGTCTGCTCATATCCAAATAAAAGAAGAAAACAGGATTTGAACCACCCAGTGAAGAGTAGGAACTCATTCTATAAAGCATGTTAATTGCGACTTTATCTTTTCATAGCTCTGTTTTTCTTGTACCAGTTTAGGTAGTCATTTACATCCATTACCCACAGCTATTTGAAATTTTTTTTTATATTGAGTGAAACATTTAATATGTGTGTAATTTTTCTAAGGTCAACTTCATTTCAGTTCCTAGCCAGTCAGTTTCCATGCTATCACATTAATTAGGGACCTCAACTCAGCTTACCAAAGTATTTTCTCATACTGAAGATCATTGTTTTCACACTTCTCAGTTTCATTTAATTTTATCAGTGAACTTTCAAACTCTTTGTTATACAACGTACCTATAACAGACAGATAAAAGTAATGTTTGACATATATTTCACTTAAAATTACCACATCATTCTCCATTCCTTCTCCCACACAAAGACCTCTTTTTTTTGTACCTTATATTTGCAATGACTGAGATCATTACTAGAAGCCATTGTTTAATAAATTTTGGATTCTATATAGTATGTTGGCACAACCATTTCATAGATCTAATGGTAGATTTTTAAAGATACCACTCACCAACCATCACATAGACATGACACAGTATAATATCTTTATCTGCTTAATTTCATCAGTTGAGCCTCAGAAAAGATAAATTATAGAAAACAAATTATAAAATTATGGAAAAAGAAAAAGATAAATTACATATAGTAATTGGACCATAAACAACCATAATAAAGACCACAACTTATTTCCTTCATTTCTTTGACTTGATTCTCCAGCAAGCTAAGCCACTGAACTTTAAAGACATCAAATTCCATACCAATTAGAAATCCAATTTTTTTACTGGTTATAGCTACAAGCTACAGCTTCCAGCACTGTTGCCAGATATCAAGTTCCTTGGGTCTTTATTTCATTATTCCATGTAATTAAAAGCTTTGTGGTTTCTGCATATGGACTTCTATCCACAGTTTTCTGGAAGAGAGTTCCTGTGAATTAGCCTATCTTGATTAGAAAGCCTTTTGTTTTATCAGGTTTATGAATCTCAAGAAATATTTTTATCTGCCTGACCCAGTCTGAAAGGTATCCTCAGAACTTTGTAATGGCAAGCCCAGGGTTAAATCAAACCACCATATATGTTGTTGGCTTTAGGAAAGTTCACTTAAGAAAATGATCGGTACCAAAAATACCCTGTGCTATGAAACTGCAATTGAGTATACCCCATACTGAATAAAGTTCTATTGGGGTGTGCCATAAAGACTCTTATATGCATTTTGTCAGAATAATATGTAATTTCCCATTGCCAAGCCCACCAAAATCTACCTCTCTCGATGTTCTATTTCCATTGACCTTAAGTGATTTCATCTCCATACACACTGGACTTACTAAACGGAGCGTGTTAAGCTGTCATACCCCAGGAATGCAGCAGCAACATGTTCCCCGTTTCACCCAGACAGATGTCATAGCGGCGCATCACCCTGACTTACAGCCACAGACAGTGTAGAAGATCGGCTCTTCATCTTCTTTTGATCTATTGATATGGTGTATATTACCTAGTTCAGGTCATCTGAAAATTAATCAGAAGGCCTGTATCACTTGCTTTTTAAACAAAGGGATAGAGCTTAAAGACAAACAGAAATCCTAATTTCTTTCTCAAGAGGAAACCAGTTTGGAAATTTCTCCTAATACCAGCCACCAGTAACACATCACATCTGAGAGATAACAAGAGAGACGAGACGCAAAGAGTTTTATCTCTTGGCAGAGGTGATAGCATTGAAGTGGCATGATTACATCTCACTCTGTAGTTAACATCATGTGTATTCACCTTATCCAACTCCTATGATTTATCATTAAATATCTATTTGAATTACACCATCTTCTTCCCTTCCTCTAACCATGCTGTACTATTTTAGCTCAGCAAAGCTGCTATTATCCACAGAGTGGATATTTTTAAACATCACTAAATTTTTACTTCTTTCCATCCCAGGCAGAAGTCATGGGATTTGACAAACAAATAATAATAGAATATATAAAAACAAAGAAAGTAATTATTAGAAAATCCAATACCATATTAACAGATTAAATTTTTCTATGTGTAGTGCGCATTAAAGACTTGAGGGTTATTTGAGAAATTCAACATTAAAGATTAAAAAATAAACTCGAAGTCTCTTTCATCTCTCCCTCCTTCACTTTATTCATCTTTTCCATACTTTTCCTTTGCTCTTTCCCTCATTTTCACATGCTCTCTTGTTCTCTGGCTCCCATCCCTCTATCTGTCTATGGATAAACTTAAAACTAAAGTCTAGATGTTGAAATAACAGAAGCATAAGTCAGGATTAAATAAAATTAAAACAAGTAAACTCAAAATCACTGCTCTCATTTATATTTTTTTCTGGAATTACTTCAAATTCAAAAGGCATCAAGAAAAATAATCAAGATAATAGAAATAATACAAATTCATAATTATCCTATATGTTATGATTTAGTTTTTGGAAAATCTATACTAAAACAAAATTTAAAAATATGTACAATAACAAATGTATGTAAGATTAGTTGTAATGAAATGTATATATAATTAGCAATAGCTTTTCCCTACATCAAAAATAACTGGTCCAAAATTTAACAAAAGAAAATAATCTTACTTATAATAACAATAAAAATTGTTAAATTAGTCACTACAATCACTAAAGAACAACAAAAACTTGAGCAGAAATCTTTTAAATTCTTTTGATTTAATCAAACAAAAAAGAAATAAATAAATGAGAGATAAGAAGTGTCTATAGAGAGAAAAGGTCAATACTTTAAATACATCAATTCTCATATACATCAGCTTAATGTAACTTTACATAAAAACTTTATTTTTTCCTGTTTAGACCTGGTAAAGTATATTATAAAACTCATAAATAAAAGTACAGGAAAAGAAAGTTTTGGACAATGGAAGTAAAGATCAAAGATTATGCTAATAATTTTGGCTACTGGCACACAAATAAGCAAAATGTTCAAGGAAATAGGATAATATGTAAAATAAGTAAAATATATATGAAAATTCAGTCCAAAATAGCAAGTGGGAAGACCCTAAATCACCTCCTTCCAGAGATACACCAATTCTACAACTATATATGGAATATTTTCCACTGAAAAAGAACTAAAAATTAGCTGAACAACTTCCTCTACAAAAAGGGACAAAAAGATTACATTGAGATGGTTAAGCGAGGCCAAAATGACGTCTCACAAATATTACTAGCCCATGTGTAGGGTTTCTTTGCAGGGAGGGATCTCTTGGACTCAGAGCCTATCCCTGAGGAGCAAGGAGTTTGTGCCCCACACTGGGCACCCCAATACTGGGGTCTATACCAAAGTGATGAGGCCAAAACACATCTGGCTTTGGAAACCAATAGTCCTTATGCCTAGGGAACAGTGGTGTGTGTGTGCTGGGGGTGGGGGGGGGTCTTACATACTCCTTTTTGTATGTATGTCCATGGCTCTTGCATGGACTTACCCAAAGAACCAGCACAAAGGTAGCAGTTTGAGAGTTATATATGAAGGTGATTCAGTAGCTAATACTAAAGCATATGCTGGTAGGGCAGGGGATAGTTGGGATTTTCCTCAGAGATGGAGGCATTGAAGAGTGCCATTTTTTTCACTCCTTCCTCTACCTTGCTAGCACAAGCAGGCACATGCAGACACACCTTACTAAAGCAAAAGGCATATCCTGCCTCAATGCTCTTCTCTAGAAATGCTAAAGTATGGAGGGAGTCAGTTCAATTCCTATCAACATGCCAATAGAATTTTTTTGCAGAACTAGAATAAATACTCCTAACATTTGTATGAAACCACAAAAGATCCCAAATAGTCACAGCAATCTTGAAAAAGAACAAAGCTGGAGGTATCATACTTCCTATTTCAAACTATACTACAAAGCTATAGTAATCAAAACAGCATTAGTACAAAAATAGGCACAACTCAATGAAACAGAATAGAAAACCCAGAAATAAACCTACACATATGTAGTTAATTAATTATGGCACAGGAAGCAAGCATATACAATGGGGACAGGACAGTCTCTCCAATAAATGGTGTTTGGAAAACTGGATGGTTAGAATGAGCTAAACCATTATCTTACACTGTACACAAAAAAATAACAGAATAGGTTAAACACTTGATTGTAAGACCATAAATCATAAAACTCCTAGAAAAAGCAAAGGCAATGAGCTCTTTGACATTGTTTTGATGATTTTTTTGTCCTGGATCTGATGCCAGAGGCAATAGCAATAAAAGCAAAAATAAATGAATGGGACAACATCATACTAAAAAGCTTTTGCACAGTGAAGGAAACCATCAACAAGATAAAAATGTAATCTTCTGAATAAGAAGAATTTGCAAGTGATACATCTGAAAAGGAGCTATATCCAAAATATTAAAAGTACTCATATAACTCAATACTGAAAAAGCAACCAATCCAATTAAAAAATGTGCAGAGGACCTGACTAGACATTTTTCCAAAGAAGGTATACAAATAGACAACAGGCACATGAAACAAGGCTTAACATCACTAATCACCAGGGAAATGAAAATCAAGACTATGATGAGATATCATCTCACATATGTTAGAATGTCTATTGTTAAAAAAAGAGAAAAGAAATAATAAGTTCTGCAGAGGTTATAGAGAAAAGGAAACCCCTGTACACTGCTGAGAATATAAACTGGTGCAGCCACTATGGAGAACAGTATGAGGGTCCCTCAAAAAATCAGAGGGGAAGGGTGTTGAGGGTAGATGAAAAGGTTAAGGGGATAAATTGCATGGTGATGGATGGTAACTAGACTTCGTGGTGATCACTTTGTAGAATATGCAAATATCAAATTATTATGTTGTATGCCTGAGATTAATATAACATGTTAATATTAACTCAAAATAAAAATAATTAAAAATAATAGAGTGGATAATTTTTATTAGTAGGCACTTCACAAAAGAAATAGCCAGGTAAGAGTTTAAAAGAGCCTCATCTTTATTTGCAAAATGAGAATTACAACTTAAACCAACTAAATGTCATCCTGATCTACCATACCTCAAATACTTGCAAATACTTCAAAAAGATAGATGTTATGAACAATTGGCTTTGATTATAAGTAAGCAGCCATCCTTATAAACTTCTGGTATAAGCTTCAAGGACTTATGAAATATTTACCAAATTTTCTTTAATCCAGTATTTCCACTCTAATAACTACCCTACGGAAATATTCACACACACAAATACATGCATTTATGTGTATGTGTGTGTGTACATGTGCTTATATGTATATAAATATAAATGTATACACACATATGCATGCCTACGTACATTTGTGGTCTTTGGAAACAATATAAATATTTGAAAGCTTAAAAGTTGAGTGCTGTCACGAAAGTCCTCTCTGATAAAACAGTATTTAAGCAGAGGCCAAAAAGAAGTGAGAGAAATAACACACAGGTGTCTGTAGAGAGAATGACAGGTTCAAAGGCTGTGAGGCAGGAGTTTGCTTGACAGGTTTGGGAAACGTTTTGGAGGCCAGTGTAGTTGCGTCACAGTGAGCTGTCAAGAGATTATTAAGGAACTGGGTGAGTGGTAGAGGGATTCCACATCATGAGAAGCTTGTAAAGGCCAAAAGCTCACTGCCTTTACTCTAAGAGGTAATACAAAGAAACTGGAATGTCATGAGTAACACAGTGTATAGTCTACCATTAACTGTACTTTCAAGTATAACATAAAATTTTATTTTCAGACCTTATTACATAGGTACAGGTTTCTGGAAGATTATCTGAATAATTTTAAATGGATGGTTTAGGTTACTATTGTACTGTAATTTACTTTTTTTTTAAATCAAAAACTAGCATGGTGCATTGGAATTCGTGGATGACCACAGGGAATATAGACAAAAAAACTGAATTATTTAATTTTTAACATCATTACCTACAACTTGCCTTATCCACCCAGCTTTATAATAAACATTTAATGAACTAATGTACAAATGTGACTGATATAGGATACTGGGACTCAATGAATTTATCAGCCATTTGTTTTAAAGAAACTTCATGCTTTAGAATTGTGGATGTATTGATTCAAACTTCTGCTTATTATCTTTGGTAATTTATTTAGTATCTCAGGGTCTCTGTGGTATAATGTAGAAAATAATGAGACCAAGCTTGCAGTGTTAACTGTTTGAAACTGCTAAGTTTGGATATGAGGTTTCTCCAAAGCATATAGAACACAGGAAGATATATCACATAGTGAGGTTTTACATTTTATATATATACTGCACACATGCACACACACACAACATATCTAGTTGTCAAAGAAGAAAGTAATGCTCTTTTACTAAAATTTGTATGAGCAAAGGTGATCATATACTAATGCACTGCTGTGTTGACCAGAAGGGGTACCATTTAGCTTATGACAATTGGTTCTCGTGTATTGGTGGTCTAAAAAATTATTTAAAAAAAGCTTTTGTTGGCAGCTACTAAACTGTTTCCCCCATGATCTGGCAATGACATATGGTAGGTGCTTAATAAATGTTTATGAGTTATTTATGAGGTAGTATTCAGAGATGAATGAGGGAAATACAGCAATTCTCAGCAAAGCACACTTGGGCACAATGACTGATTAACATGAATTATAAAGAACCGATGTCATCAGGTTATGTTCTCCTTATCCTGAAGCCTCAGGTAATTGGCTACACTCTCCACAAGAAACAAAGAGAAAACCAGCGTATGAGGGAGCACCGGAATCTGGGCTCTTCAACAGACAATCATTTCCAATGAAGTGTTTCTAAGAAACATATTCCTGTATTAAAATCTCTACTATTAAGTATTTGTATATTTTGCTGGAGACAAAGCAATTCATTCAATAAGTAAAATTTTAAAATGCAGATAATTGAGTGATTTACCAAACTGGTATAAATGCATGCTAATTAAAACATAATTAAATGCAAAATATATTTTTCTTGTTTTATCTTTACAAAGATTATAGGCTAGAAGGCACTATGTTACTATGGTGGAATGGAACATTTTCCTTGATAACTGTCAGAGATTAACCATTTTTGTGATTAAACCTATTGTTTAGTATGTATTTTAGTATATGTTATCAGATACCATGTGGCATATGCTTTTAATATGTGTTATCATAACTATGTGACAGGTGAAATGTTATCTGCTTATTAAACATTACAAACGCATATTATGTATCCTGTCATTTCTAAATCATGAGAATGTTGCAAATATTTTTGAATTTGTAAAAGTACCTAGAACAAAGTAAAAATTTAACTTTATGTAATTGGAAAGATTTCTCTACCCCTTAACTGTATATGACCTTCTTAAAAATTTTTATTCTTAAAGTAACTTAGGGTAATTATATAGTTACACTTCCTAAGTGATCACAAAAAAATGAGATTATATGTTCTTGTATAATATTTTGATATTAATGTTTAAAGCAGGATCCAAAATAACTAAAATTTTAAACCTGTTTCTGCTGGTAAATGAGTAAGATGAGAAATTTTATTGTCACATTTGCTAATACTGCCTCATTTAATAGGTTAATTTATTATTACTTCTTTTAAAGAGTGTATTTTGTTGTTTCTCTCTGAGTGTTATCAATGTCATATTTGCCAATTATTCAAGATTCCTTAACAGCCAATTGTCATTTCATGTCATTTAGTTAAATGATCAACCCTGTTGCAAATGATCATAAATATGGCCAATTACCAAAAAATTAAAAAATGCTCTTTTTAATGGCCATGTAGTAACTAGATGTTGACACCTCTTTGAGTTGTCAGAGCATTTAATCTGGTGCAAATTTGTATATATTTAATGTAGTACACCTCTAAACACCTATTTTTGGGATGGTCTCTTGATCATATTGATGATTTAAAAATATAACATTCAAAATAATTAGGACAACTTTAAATGAAATATTTGATAGAATAAGCATACTCAGTTTATAATAACTAATTCTTATAATTCTGCTAGTCTGAGAATGCTTTAAAGTTTGTAGGGTTTTAAGATAACATAGGTTAAGTCTGTTTTTTATAGACTAAAAATACATTTTTCAGAATCAAAACTCCACTTAAATGGTAGTCATGTATTTGATATATGGGTATGTAAAAGGACTTTGACAAGATATTCATTCCTATTTGAGCTTTTAATGATAAAGAATGGCTTAAGAGGGAAAAAATAAATGTCTCTTCAGCTAAGGTAAATGATTTTTAAATTCAGCCAGTGTATATACATGTAATCAGAAAATAACAATGTGCCAATATAATGGGTTTATATTAATGTAGACATGTATCATATTTTTAAATTTGTGAAGTATAATTTATATCTGTGCAATGTTTTGAGGCAAACTAATTTGCTGAATCTAACATTTTTCTTATTTGGTGAAGTAAAATTTTAATAAATTAGTATGGCTGGCTCCTTAAATTTGAATAGCATCTGACAATAATCAAACAAAAATTTGCTCTACTTTTCTTTAAGAGACTACAGACTCTTTTGTGGAGCATATCTTGATATTAGTTAATATTTTAGGACTTTGTTTTGTATTTGTCTATTTTGTGAACGTTTTATTGAGATATCACACACATTCAAAAAATACACAATTCATTAAATATACTGTTTTTGACTTTTACACTTTTGTAATCAAAACTCAGTTTGGTAAATAGAGCTTGATAAGAATTCAGAAGCCCTCCAAAGTACCCTTCAAGTCACTCCCCCACCAATCGTAATAAACATTTTGACTTATAGTAATAGTAGCATCAGTTATGTTTGCTTGTTTGAAAACATTACATAAATACAATAATACAGTATGTATTGTTTTGTGTGTGATATCTTTCTCTAATGATTATGTTTGTGAGATTAATTTGTTGCTGTACATTGTAGTTTTCTATTGTCATTATTATGTATCATATATTATATTACTGTATAATATGCCATTTTATGAATGTACCACAGTGTATTTATCCATTCCACTCTTGATGGTCATTTGTGTAGTTTTCAATTTGTTGTGTCAAGCAGGTGAAAACTAAAGGGGTCTCATATTGTCACTCTTACCAAGTCATGCATCCTGCTATATGGCAGTGAAGACCTCAGATGAATTTCCAGAGGACCTATACTTGCTAAAGCCCGCTGACCAAAGACCACCAGTAACACACATGCAGTTAAATAAAGTTTTGGGTATACTGATTCATTGAAGCAATGGAGAAAGGAAAGGAAAACCATGGGACATCTCACTGGGGACTCACTGAAGGTTATGGAGGGCTGGATTTAGCTCTATGATTCATCAGAATTTGTAAATGAGGCAAATTTCTGGAATAGTCAGTTCCATTATTTTCAGAACATAATTCTTTTCAGAGTTACTATTAGGATTATCAGTGGTGTTGATATACATGAATATAAATGACCTTAGATAATCTATCTTATGTTGTGTTTTGGTATTGCTTGCTTATTTTGAAAGTAGTACTAGCATTTAGAAAGTTGTGATTTATGGTAGGTCATTTTTTTTTACTTTACTAATTTTTATGCCTCCGGAAGACAGTGAAGCAGGAGTCAGTCAGCTGTGTGTACTTAGTAATTCCCTGCTGCCATAACAATTTCACTTGAATTTTAAAAAATTATTATTAAACCAATTGCTTCCATGCATATCAATGCCCATCCACTTAATCAAACTCTGTGAGGAGAAAATCTATTTCAATTTAGAGAAAATAAAGAAATGATTTGGAAAGAACAGTATCATTTCAAACTCTCTTTTCATGTTTCTTTTTGAGACTTTAAAACTTTCATTCAAGAAATGATTAATTTTAGGACAAATTGTTTCCCAAAAGATAAATTACTACCACAAACAAAACAAAACAAAACTCTTCCTATTATCTCTAATATAAAAAAGTTTAAGAACTTGATGGTCTGTATCAGCATTGGTACTTAGAGGATCTTTTATTTCTATATTAACCATAGAGGTGGGAATAGACCTCAGTGGTAATCTACATGGGAAAACTGATTTTTTAGGCAGAAGTGCATAAATAACCTGCTGCTACATCTCTAAAAAGTCTAAAAATGCTTTGAATTGTAGATATTAAGCAGGAAAAACTGGTAAATAAGGAGATGTGATTAGTTCTCAGAAGTTTAGGCAGGTAATAACTAAAACCCTCATTGATTTCAAGAATTTGTCTTCCATTTAAATGTTTCATAGCCTGAGACTATATGTTTCCACAACTCTCATAAATGCTTGAGCAAACACTTTGGAGAATGGCATGATTGTTTTCTTTTTTATTACATCCTGTACCCAGTTCACATGAGGCCACTGGATTTACACACGAAAGTACCACTTCAAACCTGAGGTGGCCTAGCTGTCTGAGGGCTTGGCAGATGTGGGACTTACGAACAATCAGTAAAAACACCCCTTTCTCAAGGCATCCTCAGCCTTGTGCTAGGGATCAGGGCTTGGAGAGCAGAGAACTTACCTCTCCACTGAGGCTAGTGAGGATGTCAGCCTTCACAAACTTAGACAATATTTCAACATTCAATCCATCAGCAAATCCTGCCAGTTTTATGTTCAAAACATATTTAAAAACCTGATTACTCTTACTCGCACCATTGCCACCACCATGCTTCAAGCCATTGACATTTTCTTTCATCGAGATTTAGACCATGTCCCAGTAACTGGGCTTCCCGATGTTGTCCTCTTGTAGCCTATTGTTCACACAGCAACTTAAGACATTATCTCAGTCCTTCTTGATATCCTCCAATATTTCCCCGTATCCCTCTGGGTGAAAGAGAAACTACTTATAATGGTCAAAGACAGCTCAGTTGAGTCTCATTAGTGATCCTCAAAAATAACTATGATTCTGATTCAGAGTTCAAACTTCTGCATTTGCTATTCACTCTACCTGGAATGATGTCCCCTACAAATGAGGGTGCCATCAGACCTTTGCTTAAATGTGACCTTCTCTATTTAAAATTGCAACCATACTAGCAAAAGGTCTCAGCTGACAATGACTAGCTGACTAGCTGGTTAAATTTACAGTAGTTAGCAACATCTAGGTCTTAAAATAGTGATAATCACAACAGCAACAGAAATCCAAGACACTGAAAAGAGGCACATCCAACCATGACATGGGCATATTGAACGCTTTTATTTTTAATCTTCACAACAGACTTGAGTAATTAATATCTCCATTTTTTTAAAAAGTAAAGTGAGTTTGAGGATTTAAAAATTTTTCCTAAGAGCACAGTGTTTAAGGCAGAAGAGAAAGTCATCTATAGGCCATTCTGAATTAACACTTCATGAAGGTTATAAAGGACCTGCTAGTCAAAGAGTAAACTTATTTTTCTTTATTATTAAAGTTTCCACATTATTTGACACAGTAAATATTGCCTTCCTTCTTGAAACACTGTCTATTCTATCACCAGATAAATAGGAAATGGACAAGATTCTAAAACTACTTATTTTCTCAATCACTTCTTTATATTCTCTGGCAGCCTAACTGTGGACCCTATGCCCACATATGCCCACTTCATGCTCTTTTCTAGATTTAAGATATCTTAACGTGTTTTCTAAGCCAATTTTGACCAAATTACAGAAATACAGATGAAACTGAAATCTAATTGTAGCTCCCCTACAGCTTCTTATTCCCTCTTCTGCCCCTAGAATATAGAGATGCTCCAGCTGAACCACCCTGGTCCTCACTTTAGAAGCGTCTTACCTCATGAAAATTGTCACTTTTGAATAAAGAAAAGGAGGGTCATGGTCAAATGGCCATTTACCTTTAGATGTTGTGCATTGTAGAGCTGAAAATTCTATATTAAGTCTTAAGAAATCTGTTTTCTTTCCTGTTCCTTCTGTCTTACCATCTCTCGTTAAATATTTCACCAACTGTTGATCCACAAGGGAACAGTTCTAACTTCCCATTCAAGTGTAAGTACATACCTTTGATTGCACATTTAATTTTGGCTGATTACCGTAAATTTTAATTCAACACACATGAATCCAGTTTCATATTTTCCACCAGTTATTCCTAGAAATCCTCCTTCTTAGTTTTCTTTTGAATTGTAATGAGCACAAACCTTTTCCTGGATATACATACTAGACACGTCAGTGAATTTTTAAAGCCCTTTGATCTTTATCTATTATCACTATTCTACTGCAATAACTTCCTTTTGGATGATATATACCTTTGTTTAGACTTTTATTTACTCAACAGTGGTTTACTTTGCTTGGAAACTAGTATACAAGTACTGTAGTTTTTTCAATAATATTTGCTGGTAATCACTAAAGTCAGATGATAAAAAAGTAAAATATCTACAAGGCTCTTTAAACCTCACCAATACCTGCTTGGATTTAAAAGAATAAATAATATTTATTCATTATTTGTTATGTATCAAGGGTTGTAATTTACTATACATCTCACTATCTAGTGTGTTCTTATTCATTTCCATATATTGCCTACTTTAATTAATATAAACATTATTTTACTGGTTCTTTGTTCATGCTCCCACTTCTGCAATGTATTGACCCCTTGAAAGATACATAGCGGTAAATCATATTATTCCTATAATTATCCTCTATTAGAAGCAAACTTGGTAATAGGGAAATACAATTCAGTCACCAATGGATAAAATAAATAAGTTATTTCAAGGTCAGTCATAAGAACAGCTCATCCCACCCAAGCCAATAATAGTGTCTAATTATCTTTAATGTTCTAAAACTGGAATAGGAGGGCTGAATTGTTCTATGCGAGAGAATAGGACTAAAGTGCTATTAAGGGATTATTAAAGTGTTACTTAAGGGATGCAAAGTAGATTTGATAGAAACAGAGATTTAATCCATCCAAAAGAAATCAGGAGGAGGTAATTGAATCCAAGTAAAAGTTACCATCATTGACTGCTTTCTTGCCCTGCAGCCTCTAAGGCTCTGAGGAAGACACAGAAACACTGCACATCTGACTGACCTGGAAAGAATGGATTCCAGTGGGTGGCTCAGCTCCCACAGATATCTGACCAAGGAGAGAGGAAGCATCTCCACCTTTGGGTATAGAGCAGTCATATGATGTGTCACTCATAATTCTCTGGTTGGATACTATTTATATACTGTATAGATGCTTTATATGATTTCTAGAAGAAATAAAAAGTAGTATGCAGAAGTTGCATGCATTCTAAACAGTAGGGACAAGATTAAAGTAGGGCAGGTATCACCCTAGTCATCCTCCTCACCACTGAAGGTCATTTAGTGTCCCTATGTTAAACAGCTGTCAGTCATGTATGTTATCAAGTGTAAATTCTTCTCATTGACATATTTCAAGTTATTTTATGATCTAAGTTGTATCATACTTATCTACTTTTCATTTATATTTTTAAATGTTAGCTTATTCTGTTTTCTTACAGTCTTCTATTCTTACTTTGAAAGATCTCCATCTACTTAGAATATGTTTTCCAGTATTTCTAATTTAAGCCATCCCTTTTGCTATCAATGATATGATATTCTGTCATGTTAATCACTTCATACATACTTGTGTTTTTTCTAGAACACATTCTAGAATATATGATTGTATATAAGACACGTGGATTGCCCATTTCCATAAATCATCTGCCCAGATTAAACAATATGTTTGCCAACTATAACAGGTGCCCTTTATGCACTATAAGTTCAAAAGATTATAAAAATTATAGCAACATATTAAGACTAGCTGTGTACTTCACATTTGAAGGTGTAACTATTATCCACTTATTTGAAAATGGTGCATTTTCAATATTAAAGTATTTTCAAATTTACTATACCAAATATTGTAGTCAAGTGTTGAACATTACGAAAACAGACTATATTGATAACCCTTATTAAAATAAAAATTAGAAGGATGTGAAATTTAGATTTAAAAAGTCAGAGACCAAAAAGAAAACAAGGACATATGATTGAAAGGATTGGTACAGGGGTCAGCCTGCCTTTTCCGGAGACTTAAGCTATGAGACCTAGGTGCATAACTATGAGATTGAATGCATGGCAAGTTTAATGTAGATACTAAGCGAGTTTCTGCAAAAACATTCAGGAGCTATTGTATCTACATACCCAATACATTCAACTAAATTCTGACTATATTAAGGCACCAGTCATCATTTGGGGTTGAGGAGAAATCACCACTACAATAACTCATTTTGCAGCATGTTCCAATCATATATTTTATGAAGTAAAATTGATAATACTGATCTAGTTCATATTTCTGTGGAAACTAATTAAATAAATGAATAATATAATTTACATGACAATGTTAGTACAAGATCCTGTTATTTCAATATGTTAATATACCTGTTACATATATTTCATTGAAAAGCATAATTTTCAATGACCTTAATGTGAACCAGCTATTTACTGGAGGTTTATACACCCTTCGGATGGTATAAAGAGGGATTCTTTTAGTTAGCCATCCTTTAAATTTTGTTCACTGCATGACTAATTCAGATATTGAGATTAAATATATTTCAGTAGCCAGTCATTGAATGTAATCATAGAATTTCTTATTTTGGTAGAAAATACACTTCTGTTAATACTAAATTTGACTTGTGTACACCTGAGGACCTTCAACAGCCAACTAATTTAGAAAGATGATTTTCTGAAGACAAACTGAAGAGTAAGTTATTAAAGCAATAATCCTTCAAGGAGAAATGAGGAATCTTAAATCCTTTTTATCCAAATCTCAAGTGATTAATACATGACTGCATGAATCAAAAAAGATTCTTTGTTTGTCCAAACTGACCACATCTAGAAAACTAATTTGTCATTTAAACATTCCATCTTCCCTGAATACAAAGAACAAAAAAATCCAAAATGCTTCTTGCTTCTTCTACATTTAGTCAATATATTACATTAATAAATAAAAATACATGGAACAATTTCAGTTTCAAAATATTACAAAGCAAGGTAGAATACAAAATTATTATGAATTTTGCCCTTGTTGTGATTTGTTCTATAATTTACAACTGGTATATTTTAATTGACTCATTAAGTCTGGAATTAATTACATTATTTTCCCTAAAATTTAATTTCTTAATACCAATACAAGTATTTTAGAGACAAATTATCCAGGTGAATTTTCTTGCCACATAAGGTTGGTGTGAGGGAAAATGAGAGGAGAAGTAGGATCTGGGGGGAAGGGTGTGAGGATTTTGGAGTGGCTTTCTCTTCGAAGAGCCTCTGAGGTTTCATTATGTCTTAGATGATTTCTGTTTCTGGACTCTCCAGAATAAGGGCACTAAAGTGAGAATAAAGTAAAAGTAGTGCCTGCTAAAGTGATACTAAATTGTTACCTAAAAATATGGCCAATAATTTATGGACAACAAATAAATAGGAAGTAGTTTTTCACCATTCTTATTTCCTTAACTGGGTTTATCTAGACATACAATTTGAATAAGATGCTGATGATTTCAAATTACGTACTTTGAAATAATAATAATATCAAAAACTACTTGGGGCTTAGGAATATTGGTGTATAACATACATATAAAGAAGTGCATAAACCAATGTGTACAGCTTAAAGAATTTAATGAGCTGAACAGACTCACCAAATAAGACATTACCATAAAATTAGATACTTTCTTATTCCCCTGCATTTATCACCTCAATCCTCCTCCTTACAACTAAATCCAGGCATTGAACTAGTTTTGAATCTGCAATTAAATCTTTGTGAAGTATTGCTTATTCTATCATACCTTTATTCTACAGTGATTTTTTTCCCCATATTTCCCATTCTAAGCTTTCGGATTTTATACTCCCTTCTCTGTGGAAGACAACAAACTTTATTTTCGTTCCCTGCTTAATAAACTTGCTGAAAGCCCTATATAGCTTTATAACCTCTTATTAACAAAATTTTTGTTCAATTTATCAGGCTTTCACACACTTTTTCAATCAAATAATTCTTCAAGGATGTAGTAGTGTCAAATATTGGGCTGACATTTCTTGGATTCCCCAGATTCCTTTGTTTGCTCCTGCAGGTTTTCATTATTAGTAGTTTTCTAATGCCATCAAACATACATTTGTAACACTCTTCTGTGATTTTAGCTTTGTTCTTATTAGTAGTCTTAGTTCAAATTAGCCTATGCCAGAAACAGAACTAACACATTATAATGCCTATTGTATGCAAGGTAGCCAAATAGGCAATTTATGTGCTTTATATTTAATAATGTTCATAAGAAACCTGCAAGTTATGTACTGTTCAGTATTATAGATCTTCATGTTCATATTATCCAAAATTGCTTAAACTAAAGTGAAACTTACTCTTGAATAATTGGAATGGAAGCTTAAAAACATGACTACATACAAATATATGACATCAGTTCACTCTGGGTTTCAATGGAATGCAGTTTGGTAAATGCTTACCATCAAAATAGATTTTGGAGAAACTATTTAATGATTGAATAAATTGTTTTTATGGAAATCTCTGTAATATTTTTAAAAATACATTTTTGGTCAATGTTCAAATTCACATTTCAAAGAAAGTTCCATTGATACATGTCCAACTGGGGAAAAAAATGTAACTAAAAGGTAATTAATATGTTAACTTCAGGTATTATAGGTAGATAAAAATTATAACCATAAAATAAATAAAAGATGTAGGAGTAACCAACAAATATGAAAAGTAAATGATTTTCTTATTTTATAAGTTATAATAGTTCCCATGTAACACTTTTTAAACAGTAGTAATATGGATAAAGAGTGGCATTTGAAATGAATGACTAAAGATAGGATATATAGTAACTTTATTTTAATTGTTCAATCCAGAGTGATAGGTGTGGGTTTGCACAAGTGTTTTTGTAAAAGTCTATGTAAACATTACCTATGGTTACACAATTTTATTTGTATAAACTTATTTTAATGCCTGTACCACATAATAATTTAATAACCTTATGAATCAGAGTCTCCAGAGAAGAACCAATAGGATATGTATGTGTATAAAGACTGAAATTTATTTTAAGGAATTTGCTCACATGATTGTGAGGGCTTGGAAAGTCTGAAATCTGCAGGGCAGGTTGGAAAGTTGGACACATGGGAAGAGTTGATTTTGAACCTCAAGACCAAAGGCAATCTGGAGGCAGAATTCTCTCTTCCTTAGGGTATTTCTGTCTTTTTCTATTTAGGCCTTCAATTGATTGGCTGAGGCCCACCCACATTATGGAGGGCCAATGTGTTTTACTCCAAGTGTACTGATAAAAATTAATATCATTTGAAAAAATTCCTTCACAGCAATATATGAACTGGCACTTGAACAAATATCTGGTTACCAAGGAATAGCCAGTTGGCACATAAAATTAACCAACACAATAATCCTAATTGATGACTTTATACATACAGAATGTTAAATTCTGTATTTTCTTTAAGTGATGGAAGTCAAAACAGCAAGTCCAAGTTGTCCTGTAAATTATAAATTCTAGTGTTTAAGAGTAGTTCAGAAGCTTTATGGGAGGAGACATGGGAATATATTTGATTTCATGATATTCCCAGACCTTGGTTGAGTAGAAAGAAGAGAGTTGATATGTCTCCAGAACCTTGGTAAAGCTGACATTTGAACCATTTAAATGTATATTCTTCTGTTAAAAACTGAAAGGAAGGTGGCAAACAGGCTCTCAGGAAAAGACAGATTTCCTGTCAGTAAGTGACCTTCAGAATGTAATACATTTTCTCCTATAAAGAGAAGCTGACAAGAAAATTGCAATTCTTCAGTAAAAAAAATTATATATCAACACATGCAAATATGTACAGTCATCCTTATTCATGGACTCCGTATTTGCAAATTTGCCTACTCACCAAAATTATTTGTAACCTGAAGTTCAATATTTTGCAGCACTTTTGTGGTTATTTGCTGACATGTGCAGAGAGGAAAAAAATTTGAGTCACCTGCAGCTTCCCATATGAGGTTGAACGAGGTGGCTCTACTTTCTTGTTTCAACTCTCCTACTACTGATATATTCCTTCCATGGTCTATTTATTGCCATAATTTTCAGATATTTGCACCATTTTTTGGTGATTTCATAGTTTTAAAATCCTCCCCAACGCTAGAGTGCTCTAGTGTTCTTAAGCGCAAGGCCATGACATGCTTTCCAAAGAAAGCACACGTGGGTGAAACTTCTTTCAGGCATGAGTTATGGTGCTGTTGGCTGTCTGTTCAATATTAATGAATCAGCAATATGGCTTTAGTGAGAAGAACACATGTAAAACAAGTTTATATATTGATCGGTTGATGAAAATGTTGAGACTAGAGATTCACAAATACCTAACCCCATATTTCACCTTAGAGCAGAGCAATGTTTCAGTATTTGCTGACTCAGTGTTGCTCTTGACCTTTTGGAGCATAACTACCAGAGATAATGAAAATCACGTGTGTGTGCATGTGTGTGTCTGAGATATCTATCAAGATATATGTATATGTATATGTATAACATTCTAACATTATATCACAGGTTAATAATATAATATTATGTATATATCAGTAGATGGATAAGGCAAGAAGTTAGGGGAGAGACCCATTTTAGTTTTGGATTAAGGATTAATATATTTAATTTCCAATTGGTCATTATGCTTACATGTTTTGCAATTTCAAAAGAAGTCACATAATTCCTTTTATCCTTGTATATCCCATTTTTATTTAAATCAGCAATGATGTAATTTTATCAAGAAATAATTTATACACACTAAAACTCATATTTTAAATGTATACATCCTTGACTTTTGACAAATATAAACTTGTGACAAATTTACATATGTGCTCTACTCTCAGCTCTACAGCAGCTGCACCTCGGAACCATTCGGCTGTCTCAAAAATACATCTCACTCTGTACATGCAAATCCTAGGTCTCTGTCATTGATGTGTGGGGATTCCCCCATGAACATCACTGGCAACCTTTCTATACAGCTCCCCACTTGGGGATGCCCCTGCTGATGACAACCAGTCTGCGTTCCCAAACTCTGATCTGTGCCTCCTTACTTCAGTAGGACCATCTGCAGTGTTTGGAACCCTGTTTTCTGTGTTGCACTGGGAAATTTTTCCAGTCACAGATCTGGCATGATCATAGAATTTGCCTGGTCTATTCTCCTCTCAGCGAATTAAATCTTATGTTGTCTTTTCTACTGACTTAAAGCAGTTGCTTATATGTTTTACCCAATTTTACAGTTTATTGGAGATGGGTATAATATGTTACTGGTACTCCATCTTTGATGCAAGCTGATGCAGCTTTTTTGAAGGCTCTTGTATGCTTACTTCTTCCTCTTACTACAGTTAAATACACCCCATTTCTTGTCAGTGACTTTATTCCATAGTCTCTCTCCCTATGGAGATTTGTGGGGCTTCAAGGGAATCTTACTATAAAGCTCTTCCCATAGCATCCATTTATGGTTATGCCTTGTCTACATGCAAACTTTTCTTTGAAATAATTAGGTATTAAGGAGATATTCACTCTCTGATAATTTTTGTAAGGTTTTCTACAATAAAACTTAATTATTTACATTCTATAAAGTAGTGATGTGTTTACCCAGTCCATAGTCATAATTGGGTTTCTCTGGAAAGGAGAGAGGAGCATGGATTTAGATATAGAAAATGTTATTAGGAGTAACACCTGTGAAAAGAAGAGTGCTAGAGGAGGATTAGAGAGGGTTACCCATATTAGCAAGCCCACTAGGGAGTTGTGAAGCAAAAATTGCCCAGTAGAGGCATGCCAAGTATGGAAATGAGTAGGCTATCACACCATTTTTCAGCTGAGCCATTACATTAGCTGGGGGCCTTCCTGAGAAGAGAGTGTTCCCAGTAACCACCATCATGTTCATTCACTGAGAATATCATGTCATTGGCTTGTCTGGTTTTGGAAGGTGTACCAGTGTGGTGGTTATGAAGCATGCCCAGGCCTGTATTTCTCCTAATGTGGCAGAAGATT
Source organism: Smutsia gigantea (assembly GCA_032199065.1). Lineage (NCBI taxonomy): Eukaryota > Metazoa > Chordata > Mammalia > Pholidota > Manidae > Smutsia > Smutsia gigantea. Next base: position 273,326 of record JAVSCE010013002.1, on the reverse strand, counting down.
AGTCAAATACAGGGTGATTGACTAAATAAGTAAATATTTTGTTGATGATAGAGCCAGATTTCTCACTACAAATATGGGGAAAATGAATACTAGAATAAATCCTGTGGTGTTGAATTGAATTTGTAGGGGGTGGGCTGAACTTATGGTTTATAAAATTAAGATATTAAGATGGGTCAATGATAGATTGATGCTAGATACCTAAAGATAAATACAGAAATAAGTATATGTGTGTATTTGATTTCTAAACAACTTAAAAAAGAAAATAAACAAAAATTAAAGGTCCTTAGATAAGTGGCTGACTCTAGAAATAAGGCACAAAGAATACCAGAGAAGCTCAGAAGAAATCTTACCAGAAAGTAAGAAAGTATTTGCAGAATGTTGGGAGTATGCTTAAGAGCTTGAAGGAGATCTTACTAGCCAAAACTGGGATAATTTCGAGAAAGAGAAAAGTATACATATACACATATATTTCAGACTGAATCATAAGGAATATAAGAACACATGATTCTAGTCTGATATAAATAAGTATATTTAAAAATAAATGAGGAAAAAGGGATAGCTCTACTTTATAATAGAAATCAGCACCACTTTGTAAGATATTTACTAATGCTTATTAATTAGTAATTTAATATACTTATTGTTAACTAACTTTACTGTAGAGAAACCAGGCATATACCATCTTAACAAACTGATTAAAGGTAGTATTTCCCAGTAATGGAAGAAATTGAAATTATGTGATTGCTGATATAATCCAATAAAAAGAATACAGCATCACTTTTGATCTGTTCCTGCCTCAAAAATAACTATTTGCTTATGCACAAGTTATGCATAAGAGATCTAGTCAAATTTAAGTTGAGGTAAATCCTACAAAGTAAGTGGCTTATATTCTTCAAACATATCAAAGCCATGAAAGATAAGGAAAGACTATTCCAGACTGAAGGATATTAAAGGGACAAGATGACCAACTGTAACAGAGGATTCTTGGCATAATAAACATTACTGAGACAATTGGTAAACTTTGAATGGGGTCAGTTGATAAAATGGTAATAGTGGATTGATATTAATTTTCTGATTTTGATAGTTATCCTTTCATTATGAAGGGAATATCTATTTTTTTGCAAGTAAGTGTTAGAGATTAATGGAACATCATATGTGTGGCCTACTCTCAAATGATACAGGAAAGTGGAAATGAGAGGAAAATGGTAAGGCAAATGTGGTAAAATGTTAACAAATGCAGAACTTAGTAAAGGTTATACATGCAGATTTTTCTACTATGTAGCTTCCTGTGAATTTGAAATTATTCCAAAGTAAACAATTAAAATGAATAATACTGTTGAAAAAAATGTTGAAGCAACTTTTTGGAGAAATGAGGAATGCTTGGAAGAGCATCTTGCGGCACATCACATATGTTCCACGATTCTGTTTTAGGACACTGTAAGTGATTATTAGGACAATCGAATTAAATAAATATGTTATTGTATAAACTACAAACCACTCTATAGGTAATATTACTTAAAAATACATTTCATTAATAATAATTCTCAACTTGTCTTTTTCTCCTGGGTTTATGTTTATAGTATAGAATCTGCTCTTTAGTATTTACAAATCAATTTAATATTAATTTAATTTTTATTATGCTTATTTTTTATTTCTGTTTGAGTTTCTATAATGATTTGTATTTAATAACTTAGTTGAAGTTTACTTAATAGCTGAGAAAAGTTAATTCACTTTCGATAAAGTATTTCATTTACTATCAACAGCTATTTTAAGCCCTGGGAGAATCTACCTTATCTCTCTTATTTTCACTCTCTTCAAAGTAAATAGGGGCAGGTATTGTTATCACATCTTGGAAATAGGAAAACTGAACCCTGGAAAGTTAATGGCTTGCCAAGGTCACTTTAACTTGAAAACACAGCTGAATCCATATTTCATGTGAAGAATAAAGATTAAAAAAAATAATTTAATGTGATCATATTTTTGGATACTTGCAAAAGGTTACAATTTTTAAAAATCAACAGAAAAATAAGCTATTTCATGGACCTAGCTATCAGTGATAATGATATTATGTAGATTTGTGTGCAACAATGAGCCAGCTAGGCAATGTTTTGAATACATAAAAAAAATATTATAATTTCTCATTTCCATTTCTACCATGAACTCATTGGAAAAAATGAAAACCCTCATTCTTAAAATTCTCAGTCCTAGTCTAATGACATCTATTTAATTGCTTATACAAACTCTAAAAAAAGGTAAGTGCTAACTACATTATTGACAACAAGCTTTCGTTAGCCATCTTCACTGAAAAGTAATGTCGCCCTGACATTTAACAGGATAAAATTATTTATATATCTATGTAAATTATACTATCTTGTAAATCATATTGCAATTTTGATTACCATGTTAATATAGTTTGTAGTATTTACATTTTAAAGCTTAGATTTTATGCAGATAGTTATAGTAGGTACACATCATTTATTTTTATGTTGTTAAACATAAACTTCTGAAAATTCTCTTTTCTATTAAACTTTTTCGACATGCCTTGTTTTAACATATTTTAAGCTTACAGAATATTTATATTATTGTCTGATTGATTGATGCCTGTGAAGGAGACACAAATAATATCTCTGTCCCACTTTAAAAGACAGCTCTTGGAGTAAAAAGATGACAGTGTGAGAAGTGAGGCAGAAAACTCCCAAAATCACATAAAACACGAAAGTACAGAAAATAAAACTAACCCTGAAAAAGCAACACAAAGATTGCAGAACAGACCACCTACAGCTGGGGAAAAGAGAAGACCTAACAGAAAAGGGTAAAGTAGAAAAGTCATGATGTGGCAGGACCCAAGTTTTCCCCCCCATAGAGGAAGAGAAACAGAGCAGGGAGGGAGTAGAAGCCCAGGGCTGTGGAACACCCAGAACCTGGAGACCTGCTCTGGGAGGAGGAAACTACATGACAGAGTGTGCTCTGGAGATTAGTGGGGTTGGGAAACAAAGATGGAAAGAATACTCAGAGAGACTGAGATTCCAGCTACTTGTAGAGAAGAGGTACACATCACAGGCCCCTCTGGGACAAAAGAAAGGCAGGCAATTTGAAAGACTGCAGTAGCAAGAGGGACACTAAAGAGCAAAGATTACATAGAACTTTCTGCTCAGGAGAAAGTGTAGGTGGACAAAATCGTCCTGGCAACCTAAGCCTAACAGGTTGGGAACTTTTAAGAACTTCAGATGCTCCATCCGCTGGCTGGCAAAGCAGCACCGAGGCCCCCCACTGCAGTACACAGCCTGCCACTTCATTCAGGCAGGCACCAATCACACTCACCTCCTGCTCCTGTTACGTGCAAGGCCAACTGGAGCATGGCCCCATCTATGGAATAGCACAGAAGCTCCTCCCCATGCATTCAGCCTCCTGGACCTGGCAATTGATGCAGGTGTTACAGCTGGGAAGGAAGGAAAGAGTTCTTTCCTCCCAGCAAGCACTAGTTCTGCTTGCCTGTGTGTGATGCAAGCCATTTTTGCAAGTGCTCAGCAACTCCAGAGAGTAGAGCTTCTGGGCACTAGAGGGCGCCATTTACAAAAAGTTATTATTACATAGAAAACACTAAAAAATGTGAAATGGCAAAAGAATTTGGTCCAAATAAAATTGCAGGAAGAAACGCCAGAAAGCGGGGTTAGAGAAACTGAAATCACCTAACTTCTTCATAAAGATTTCAAAATAAAAGTCATAAACATGCTCAAGGAGCTACAAAGAAATATTCAAGATCTCAGGGAGGACTTCAACAATGAGACAGAAATTTTGAAAAATACAGTATCTGAAATGAATAATACAATGGAGAGATTTAAAAACAGATTAGATGAAGTAGAGGAGATGGTAAATGAAGTAGAAATCAGAGAACAGGAAAACAAAGAAGCCGTGGCACAGAGAGAAAAAAAGGATATCTAAGAATAAAAGAATAGTAAGAGAGATGTGTGACCAATCCAAACAGAACACTATTCACATTATGGGGGTACCAGAAGAAGAATAGAGAGAAAAAGGGATAGAACGTGTCTTTGAGGAGGTAATTGCTGAAAACTCCCCCAGTCTGGGAAAGGAAATAGTCACTCAGGTCATGGAAGTGCAGAGAACTCCCAACACAAGGAACCCTAGGGAGACAACACTAAGATGTATAATAATTAAAATGGCAAAGATCAGGGACAAGGAGACAGTATTAAAAGCATCCAGGGAGATAAAAAAGATCACATAAAAAGGAAGTCCCATCAGGCTATCAGCAGATTTCTCAGAAGAAACGTTACAGGCCAGAAGGGAGTAGCATGATATATTTAATGCAATGAAACAGAAAGTCCTCCAACCAAAAATACTCTATCTGGCAAGATTATCATTTAAATTTAAAGCAGAGATTTAGCAATTTACAGATAAGCAAAAGTCGAGGGATTCATCACACACAAATCATCTCTACAGAGTATCTTAAAGGGACTTCTCTAGATGCAAGTGCTTCTAAGGCTAAATAGCTGTCAGAGAAAATAAAACCACAGTAAAGGAAGTAGACCAATTATATACTAAGCAAATACAAAATTAAATCAACAACTCACAAAGTTAGTCAAGAGATACACAAAGAGTACAGAATATGACACCTAATATATAAAGAGTGGAGGAAGAAGAAGGAGGGGAGAAAAAATAAAAGAAACAGATATTTCATGGAAATAATAGGGAGAAAAAAGCAGGAGTAGCAATATTTATATCAGACAAAATAGATTTCAAAACAAAGTAACAAGAGACAAAGAAGGACATTATGTAATGATAAAGGGGTCAGTCCAACAAGAGGATATAACCATTATAAATATATATTCACCCAATAGAGAAGCATCTAAATCTGTGAAACAAATTCTAAAAGAATTGAAAGGAGAAATAGAATACAACACATTCATCTTAGGCGACTTCAGCTCACCACTCACACCAAAAGACAGATCAACCAGACAGAAAATATGTAAAGAGGCAGAGACAATGAAAATGCATTAGACCTAATAGATGTCTACAAAACACTCCACTCCAAAGCAGCAGGATTCATCTTGAGTACACATGGAACATTTTCCAGAATAGATTACATACTAAACCACAAAGAGTCTCAGTAAATTCAAAAAGATTGAAATTGTGCCAACCAGTTTCTCTGACCACAAAGGTATGAAACTAGAAATAAATTATGAAAAGAAAAGAAAAGGCACACAAACACCTGGAGGCTTAACACACTCCTAAGTAATAAATGGATCAATGACCAAATTAAACTGAGATCAGGTAATATACAGACACAAATGAAAGTAACAACTCAACAGCCCAAAACCTGTTGGATATAGTGAATGCAGTTCTAAGAGGAAAGTACACAGCAATACAGACTTACCACAAAAAACAAGAACAATCCCAAATGAACAGTTTAAACACACAATTAAAGAAACTAGAGAAAGTAGAACAAATAAGGTCCAAAGTCAGTAGAAGGAGGGACATAATAAAATCGAGAAGAATAAAACAATAGAAAGTATCAGTAAAACCAGGAGCTTGTTCTTTGAGAAATCTTCTTACACAGAAATGTAAAAAGGAAAATAACTGGACACCACAAAAATACAAAGAATTATTAGAGAATATTATGAAAAATTATATGCTAACAAATTCAATAACTAGGAGAAGTGGACAACTTTCTAGAAAAATACAACCTTCAAAGACTGATCTTGAAAGGAACAGGAAATCAGAACAGACTGACTACCAGCAATGAAACTGAACTGATAATCAAAAAATTACCTAAGAATAAAACCCCTGGACCATGTGTCTTTTGTGGCTGAATTTTATCAAACACTTAAAGAAGAGCTAATACCCATCCACCTTAAAGTTTTCCAAAAAGTAGAAGAGGCATTCTATCAGGCCAGCATCACTCTAATACCAAAACCAGACAATGACACAACAAAAAAATAAAATTACAGACTAATATGCCTGATGAACATAGATGCAAAAACCTCAAAAAAAATCTTAGCAGACCAAATTAAAAAAATATATATCAAGAAAATCATCCATCATGACCAAGTGGGATTTATTCCAGGGATGCAATGATGGTACAATATTCAAAAATCCATCAGTATCATACACCACATCAACAAAAAGGACAAAAATAATATGATCATCTCCATAGATGCTGAAAAAGCATTTGACAAAATTCAACATCCATTCATGATAAAAACTCTCAACAAAATGTGTATAGAGGGTATGTACCTCAACATAATAAAGGCCATAGGTGACAAACCCACAGCCAACATCATAGTTAACAGCTAGAAGCTGAAAGATTTTCCTCTAAGATCGGGAACAAGACAAGGATGCCCACTCTCACCACTTTTATTCAACATCGTTCTGGAGGTCCTAGCCATGGCAATCAGACAACACAAAGAAATAAAAGGCATCCAGATCGGCAAGGAACAAGTTAAACTGTCACTGTTTGCAGAAGACATGATATTGTTCATAAGAACCCTAAAAAATCTGCCCCAAAACTACTAGAACTAATAATTCAGCAAAGTTCCAGGATACAAAATTATTACACAAAAATCTGTTGCATTCCTATATAATAACAATGAACTAGCAGAAAGAGAAATCAGGAAAACAATTCCATTTAAAATTGCATCAGAAAGAATAAAATATGTAGGAATAATCCTAACCAGGGAAGTGAAAGACCTATACCTTGAAGACTACAAGACCCACATGAGAGAAATTAAAGAAGGCACCCATAAATGGAAACCTATACTATGCTCATGGATAGGAAGAATTGGTATTGTCAAATGGCCATCCTGCCTAAAGCAATATACATATTCAATGCAATCCTATCAAAATATAAACAGCATTCTTCAACAATCTATAACAAATAGATCTAAAATTCATATGGAAACACAAAAGACCCCGAATTGCCAAAGCAATCCTAAGAAGGAAGAATAAAGCTGAAGCAATTACACTCCCTGACTTCAAGCTCTCCTACAAAGCCACAGTAATCAAGACAATTTGGTACTGGCACAAGAACAGACCCATAGATCAATGGAACAGAACTGAGAGACCAGATATAAGCTTACACATATATGGCCAAATTAATACACCATAATGGAGCCATGAATATACAAAGGGGAAATGATAGCCTCTTCAACAACTGGTGTTGGCAAAACTGGACAGCTACATGTAAGAGAATGAAACTGGATTATAGACTTAACTCCATACATAAAAGTAAACTCAAAATGGATCAAAGACCTGAATGTAAGTCATGAAACCATAAAGCTCATAGAAGAAAACATAGGAAAAAATCTCTTGAATATATATGAGCAATTTTTTCCTGACCACATTTCCTTGGGGATGGGAAACAGAAGAAAAAAATAAAAAAATGGGACTACATAAAATTAAAACCCTTCTGCACAGCAAAGAACACCATCAATAGAACAAAAAGGCATCCTACAGTATGGGAGAATATATTCATAAATAACTTATCCAATAAGGGGTTTACACCCAAAATATATAAAGACCATATATGCCTCAACACCCCAAAAACAAATAACCTGATTAAAAACTGGGCTGAGGATGTGAACAGACTCTTCTCCAATGAAGAAATTCGAATGGCCAACAGGCACACAAAAAGAAGCTCCACATCACTAATCAGGGAAATACAAATTAAAACCATAATGAGATATTACCTCACACCAGTTAGGATGGCCAACATCCAACAAGAAACAACAAATGCTGGCAAGGATGCAGAGAAAGGGGAACCCTCCTACACTGTTGGTGGGAATGTAAATTAGTTCAACCATTATGGAAAGCAATATGGAAGTTCCTCAAAAAACTAAAAATAAAAACACCATTTTACCTAGTAATTCTACTTCTAGGAATTTACCCAAAGAAAACAAGATCCCTGATTCAAAAAGATGTATGCAACCATATGTGCCCCTATGTTTATCACAGCACTATTTACAATAGCCAAGATATGGAAGCAACCTACATGTTCATCAATAGATGAATGAATAAAGAATATGTGATACATATACACAATGGAACATTATTCAACCCTAAAAAGAAAAGAAATCTTGTCATTTGCAACAATATGAATGAAGCTAGAGGGTATTATACTCAGTGAAATAAGCCAGATGGAGAAAGACAAGTACCAAATGATTTCACTCATTTGTGGAGTATAACAATAAAGCAAAACTGAAGGAGCAAAACAGCAGCAGACTCACAGACTCCAACAAGGGACAAATTACCAAAGGGAAAGGGCAGAGGAGGGTGGGTGGGAAGGGAGGGAAAAGGGGATTAAGGGGCAATATAATTAGCAATCACACTATAGGTAGGTCATGGAGAAAGCAATACAGCATGGAGAAGACAAGTAATGACTCTTGTATCACTATAGCATCTTACTTGCTGATGGTGACTGCAATGGGGAGGCTGAGGGACTTAATAATACGGGTGAATATTGAAACTACAATGTTGTTCATGTGAAACCTTCATAACATTGTATATTAATGATACTTAAAAATAAAATCAACATAATCTTCTTAAAATAAGACAGGTGTTTGCATATATGCATTTTGTGGACAATTATGAATTGCAGAGAATTATAGTTATTTAATGGGTTTCTAATGTAATGGTTCTGTGGTGTTTGGGGATTACCAAAAACAAAGTAACTCTTTTTATACCACTTTTATTGGCCTTGCAAATGAAATACACTGGTGTTTACATGAGACCTAAGAACTATAAAGGACATAATGGGTCATTTTACAAAACATTTGAGAGCAATATATTATTTTAACAGGTAGTTATCCTCCTTTAGTAGCATTCTCTTTCCTTTATGTCGAAATTCTTGGAAATTTCACTATCAAAATTGGAAGGAAGGGGCAGTTTGTTATAAGCAAAATATTGAATAAATATTTTCCCTTTCAAGAAACATAAAGTGAAAAGTTTAAAATATGATAGTAAACAAACACAAAAACTTCTATTTATAATGTAAAAAAAAGTTCTATTTATAATGTGATCATACAATTCTCCTAAGATGTGTGTTTACTGATTTTTTAAATGAATTTGCAAGTGTTATCTCTCACTCTTCCAAAAATTGTATTGAGTTAATTTAACCTAATATGAAAATAGAATCCTTTATTTTCATTTTTGATACAAGTCACTTACTTTAGTTCTAACAAATCTGTTGTGATCAAAACAGAAATATTAACATGTGCCTTTTTAAAACTGTACTTGTTGAGAGCTAGTACTTTACAGCATGGTTAAATGTTAGATTATAGTTTTTAACAAAATTATAAATGTTCTGTATTAGGCAGGTTTTTCAGAAAAACAGAACCAATAGGATATAAATACAGATAGTCTGATACATACATACATATATATATATATACACATATACTTACATACACATACACATAAATAATCAAGAGATTATGAAGAATTAACTCACACAATTATGGAGATTGAGAAGATCCATAGTCTGCTGTAAGCAAGCTGGAGACACAGGAAAGCCAGTGGTATAATTCCAGTCTAAGTCTGAAGTCATGTTGAGAACCAGGAGACCTGACAATGTGAATCCTGTTCAAGGCCAGAAGACCTGTGTCCTAGCTCAGCAGTAAAGCCGAGAGGGCAAAAGCTCCCTTTCTCTAGTTTTTTGTTCTATTCAGGCCCTCAGTGGACTGGATGACACTCACCCACACTGAGGAGGGCTATCTGCTTTACTCAGTCTGCTGATTCAAATGATAATTTATTCCTGAAACTTCCTCACAGACACAATCAGAAATAATTTTTAACTGTATATCTGGGCATCAGTAGCTCACTGAAGTTGACACATAAAATTTAACTTCAAGTGTTCAATATTTTAAAATTTATGTAATTCAAACTGGAGTTCTACCTTCTATGGTCAGTGCATTCTTTAAAGGGTTAAGTGCTGTCTACATGGTATATGCAAAAATATATATTTTTTACTTAATATATAACAAGATCATATTAATGAGGTGCCAAGTCAAGAACTTTAATGTCAAATAAAGTTTAGCCTTGAAACTTAAGTAACTTTAGCATTTTGATTTTGCCCCAGTTATGTGAATTATGAACAGGAAATGTGGTTCACCTAAGTATGTCTCTATGAAGCCAGCAGACAAGACCTAATTATAGCAACATATAGATGCTAACCTTTGTGGCCCAAATTAACAGCTGGTCCTGCACTCTAATAAGTGATGGGATATCAAGGGCAATTTTATTTTTATAGACAGGTGTAATTAAGGATGTAAATTCACATATTTATATAAAAACTTGTCTAATATATAATAAAATTTAAAAATAATAAAAATGTGTTATATTTTGTACAAAGTAAAATTGCATAGATATGTTTATTTAAGATAAAGACAATTAATAGAAAACATTGGAATCATGCATTCTTCCCCTTGTTGCTAAAAATATCCTATTTCTTGTGTTTACTTATCTTCTGTAATTCCTCTGGATTGAAATAAAATCCTCACTTGTTTTCTTTCCTCCTGATCAGAGAGCTTAAACTCACATTTATTCTGGTAGAATAGCACACAGCTCAGATGGGGCTAGTCTTGTACCTCAGGCTTGTTTTCCTTCTCCTAAGAATTTAATTAGCTAATCAGCTTTCTCAGGTGTAAGCAACAGATGCTTCACATCTGCCCATATGTGACCAGCCAGGAGCCTTCTTTTCCGCACTTCAGACTGAAAAAATGTATTGTATCTCTTTAATTGGCTTTTTCTTACATACATGATTCTAACTAATCCTGAAGCGAATATGTTGGTTCTTAACATTATTTTTTTCTCAAGGAAATCAATCTTTTTTCTCTTCAGTTCTGCTGTATGATCAATTATTATTCCTCTCTCCCTGTCCAGACTCTTAGCTTTTGCCTATGTTTCCATAATACTTGCATATAAGAACAAGTCATTTTGTTCTGGAGTAGTTTGGCTTTCACAAGACCAGATATTTTCTCCCTATTTCTTGGAACATGTATTGACTTATATTTTTTTTCTTCAGAGAAAAGAAAATTTTTTTCTCTCTGAGAAATATTTATTGATACTACTCAGTGTCTTAAGAAGCAAGCAACAAAAATGACTGGATGATTTGAATCAAAAAATATTTTATGCATTTTGGTTAGTTTAGAGAATCACGCAGAAGAATGAAAGAACACATTTGGAATGTTCTAGAAACAAAGCAAGGCCACAAAGTCAGAGCTAAGGCAAAAATCATAGAATACAAATATTCTAAATAAAAGTCACCCCTATCGCCCACCTATACTGTCTGCACTGATGTCATGGTGGCTATATTAGAAAACGGATGTTGCTGCTTTCAGTGTGGCTGTCAACTCTGGTTCTTCATTATAGTCCTTTTTTTATCACACTAGCTCCTGATTCAAAGTCTGGTGCCAAACCATAGATTATCTTGGTCTAGATCACAAGTCTTCATATAGTAAATGCAGTGGATACTCGGAAAGTGAATATCTAGAATTTTCAGCTTCTAAAAGGAAGTTAGACCCAGTCTTTTACTGGAAATTAACAATGGAGGGCAACAATCTAAATATTAGTAGATAGTAAAAAAAATAGGTTATCGACACAAATGCAAAAGTCTACCACTTCACTGCACAAAAATTGACATTATGGAATCACATAGACAAATACTTAAAGTCACACAGAAAAACAGCTTTTGTTGTAAGAACTTTTCCAGAGTGATGGAAAGGTTGTATATTTGGTTGACAGTTAAAGATTTGCCAAAATTGATCACATTCGTGCTCTGTGTGTGCCTGTGTGTACATGAGCATAAACAAGCAATGTGTCAGAAATTAGCAAGTAAAAAATTGCATTGCATTAGAATTTCTATCTGCATAAGCAACCTTGATGTATAGTACTAAGTATATTTGATATAATTCCATTTCTAATACATACAGTTAATATATAGATTACATATAAAGATATATATTTATTAGAAAGTACATAAATATAATTCATATTTACACACACACGCACACCAATATACAAAAACCCATGAGAATGAGATCCAATAGAAAGCAATGTCAGAATTCTAAATTTTATTTTAGTTTCTTAAGTTAAAACTATAAATCATGTCAGAAATTTAAGATGAAATAAATAACAGTCTGGAATTCAAGTTTTACAGCACCACATTCATGCCACTAAAATTAAGGGTCTTCAAGCTTTTCCATTTTATTCTTCCTATAGATTTTGTTATTTATAATTATACTTTAATAAAACCACTTCTCAATTTTTCAAAATTGAGAGGAAAGTCAAAGCTTATTTTTGAGCTAGAATATTTAACAATTTAGTGAAGGATTAAATAAATTCTTCAAATGCTAAAAATATTCCTCTTTCTCAACAATATCACTTGGCTAACAAGTTTGAAAGTATCAGAATATAAACTATTCAAAAGCATTGCATGAAAATATCAACTAAACGATTTGTGAACATTTCCTACACATATGTGGGAAATATATACATATATAAGCCCAACACCTCAAAATGATTTATTAGGCAAATTATTTTATGTAGATATAAAAAAATTATTTAAGAAACAAAAAAACATAAAACAATGAAATTATGATTGAATTGCATCGTATATATTATGTAATACAAGTATATATATATATATATATATATATACATATAAATAAAATATACTATAAATATATACATTCACATTTTTAAAACTATATATCAAAATTCCATAAAGACTTCAAAGGATTTTTTTAGAGTAATTTCTTACAAGAGAACCACAGATGTTCAATAAATTAATAGTGACAATGAGGACTCGGTCACATGAAACAGTATGAATCTTCTCAGGATGAACCCATCCTCCCTCTACGTTTGTGTTTTTCCTATATGTGCTGATTTTGTTTCCATTTTCATGCAAACTTTACTGTTTCTTGGACTTCTTTCTGAGGTGGAAAGATGAGATATTTCACCAGTTCACTGTATATTTTAGGTAGTAAAATATAGGCTTCTCACTATTAGAAACTAAATGAAGGTATAAACCTGAATGGGAGCAAAATTAAAGGTTTATCATTTTAGTAGTGGAAACAATTTGAGATGTGAGTTGCAGATTTCTCTTTCTGGGGAAGGAAATGTGCGGTGGGAAGTAGGGTTGCTGATGAAAACCTTCTCCACTGCTTGTAAGCTGAATATTATTACAGGAGCAACATTATGAAGCAGTTATCAAATAGTCTTGTCCCCATAAATTTAAACTTTAAATAACTTAAAAAATAGCCCTGAAAGTATCAAGCTGAGGTAACATTTTTAAATGCCTATTTTTTAATTAAGTGTTTTTTATACAACTTCTAATGTATTAACTGTTTTAAGTGTGTGTTCTGGCTTATTAATTATTATTCTTAGGAAGGACAGTATCGTCATAATTTTTCTTCATTGCAGATTGCACACTGTAATAATTCAAATACATACCAGTTAATATCTAATTACTTAGAGTTTAAGTATTTTCAAATGCAACTTAACTAAAATTTAAAAAATATTCAATTCAGACAAACCTTTTTTGGTATACGTTCGATTAGAATTTACTTTTCCAAAACTCATTAGAGTACTTGTAGTTATGTCTAATGCCTTTATCTTTCTGATATTGAATCAATTTCCAAGAAGTAAAAAAAAAAAAAATGCAGCTAATATATATGAAGTTAAAAAATTACTGATTTTTCCATTGATAATATTTGAAGGTTGTATAGGCATTAAAGGTCTAAATTAATTTATAAACTATGGCAGCATAAATATTTATTAAATTATCAAATAATTCAATTTAAAGATAAATTCATATTTTTCATTATTTTCTGAGCATAAGCCTACAGTTGTATTAAGGATATATTATTATTAATAATTAATGCATACCCAAAGACATAATACATGCTTTACCATTAGGTTGTATTTGATGAGTATACCATCATAGTATTATTTTTCTTTATTTTACATTAAAATGTTATTGTTTCTATATAATTTCAACATTATTTGACATATGATATAATAAAAACTATGACTCAAAGCATGCAATTATGCAAACACACACACATGCCATAAGCAAACATATGAGTACCCACTATAAGTCTTTATTTCTTGACAAAATAATAGTCTAATTGTAAAGTTTGGACACATAGTTAAGAAGGATTACAATAAATGTTATGTATGAATTTCTGATACTTCAGCTACTCAATGACAGAAATACAAACAAACAAATGAACAAACAATTTTGGGCATATAGCACAGCCATGTTAATTCTAAACAGTTAAACCAAGATTAAAGCAAAGTATGAAAATCTGAAATGAGCACTCTCCTGTTGTTCATTGTAGTGTTTATGTAAATGAAGTTATTCAATTTCCATGAAGAACGTTGGTCTCTTCAGGGAAGCTATCTAGAAATGATGAAAAAATAAACCTATATACTGTAACAAAGTTTAAAATTAGTGCTCTTTTGTTTCAAATCCATTTTTTCAATGTAAATACAGATACAAATGTATCTCTCCCTTATTCAGTGATAGCAATAATAAAATAATATTCTCATTAGTAAATTGGTGAGTATCAAATTATGTACCTCTCTACCCAAAGGTTATGAATTGACAGACTATATCATCTACATTATTTCCATATTTTTGAAAAATTTTATTCTTTATGAGCATATCTCTGTGGAAAAGTAGAATTTATTGTTTACAGGTAAGATAGCTCGATGGTTGGAAAATTCAATAATTATAGATCTGTGACATTTCCACTAAGTGAAACAATGAAGCCATGTTTAAAATACTAAAAGCTTCTGATTCATAGATTCAATTTCTCTGCATTGACATATTTTCTCATTTTTTGGAAAACTTAACTTTTTGTGCCAGAACCTTTGGGAAGTCTTAAAATTATTAATGAAGTCTTAAAATAATTATTGACTTCGCACTACCTGTATATGACCCTAAGGATATTTTCAGGGTGTTCTCTTTTCTTACTATACAGACAAGCATACTTATATTAGAGAGCATATAACAAAAAATATAAAATAAAATATCTCAATATTTTATTAAAAATATTCAATTTCCCGCTGGCATCTGAGTTATGTAAGTAGTCTGTGGGAAGATTATGCCTTTTGCTCATTTAAAAAAGAATACAAATAAGGCATTAAAAAAATTCCAATAGAAGAAGCTTAGAAGATTTAGTTTAGAAAATATTGAAACAATAACAATCAGATAAAAGGTTTCAGGTTGGAATAAATTCTTCTTGATAACAAAAATATGTAT
The DNA here is from genome assembly GCA_032199065.1 of Smutsia gigantea. NCBI lineage: Eukaryota > Metazoa > Chordata > Mammalia > Pholidota > Manidae > Smutsia > Smutsia gigantea. The sequence goes on along the minus strand of JAVSCE010013002.1, from coordinate 258,049 downwards.
TACCTTATGGTCTCATAAAATGATATATTGTGTAGCCATGTGGAAAAAAATGAAGAACCTTTTTTTAAATTGATTGGAAATGATTTGAAAGAAAATACCCTGCAACTTTCAATATTCATTTAATTTAATTATTTTTCCTATTAAAGTTTAGAGAAAGGAAACTATTAGATTAATTATTCATGGATTTAACATTTATTGAGCACAGATTATTTCTTAGGAATATTTTAGGTACCAGGGATGCAGCAGATAAAAGTGAGATCAATTTTCCATTCTTGAAGATTGCATCTAGATGAGAGAACAGAATATAACTAATGAGTAAATAAGCATATAATATGTTGGTAATTAATAGTTTCTGTGAAGGAAAATCATGCTAAGTGTATTGAGTACAAGTTTAGGTGGGAGTTTTTAGATCTGACTTGAATTAAAAAGGGATCTGGCCAAGTGCATAATTTAGGGAAGCACATTCCAGAAATCTGGGAGTTGAGGTGAGGAGCGACCATCCAAAGATTCCTAAGCCTCATGTTGGCATGCAGGATATGTGAGTTGAAGAGTAATAGAATACAAGTCTGGACTGAAGTAAGCAGAGGCTAGGTCTCAGAGCAACTTCCAGGCCAAATAAAGAATTTGCAATTTTATTCTGTGGAAGGAAAGACATGCAAAAGATGAGAACAGAGAAGTGACATCCTGTAACTGGAAAAAAAAAGTTTTCCTTTGTTTTATTGATAACTGATTTGGGGATCCAATGAGGAAATAAGGCAAAGCAAAAGCAAGGAATCAGTCATTATTTTGGTAGCCTGGGTGGGAGATCTCAGTTTTGGTATTGATGATTAAAAAGTGTTTGGAATGAGGTCACATTTTCAATGTACATCTAAAATAATTTTCTAAATGATTGAACATGAGATTGAAGAGAAAGGATCAAAGATGGTGGTTTGGAAATTCTAGTACTATAGCCTCTTGAAAATTTCCCTAAAATATCCCTAAAGACAGTGATTCTCAGTATGTGTGTGGGGGTAGAAGACTTAGGGAGTTTCTATGTCCTGTGGAGCATTTGGAAATTTGTGAGTTCGTGTTTTGTTTTCCTAATGATTGAAGGGGTGCAACTGGTATTTCGCCTGGCAGCTGTTTATCCTTGATGGAGTAGGAGTCCTGGGTTTGGGAGAGTCCCATATAATGAGTAATTGTCCTGTACCTTGAACAAATTATCAGTCTAAAATTTAACTCTGTTCCTAGATCTAACATAACATTTTAAACAGTTTTTGCTGACATTCACTAACATTTCCAACATATCATCTAATGTGAAAATTGTTTAAAAAATCATTTACCAAGAATTGCTCATTATTTTGGAAAAAATCATACCATCAAAAGTAATGCTACTTATAGCTTATTGGATTTACAAATTCAATAAAGGGGTATGAGTTTGCATTTGTATCCATTGCTTACAAATATGTACCAGAATTTTTGAGAGTCCTATTAAAAGATTCAAAACCAAGTCATTATGATATTTGACACATAAAATGCAAGGATCTCTTTGAATTTTATTAAAATAGGCCATATTTCTATAGCTAATAGAAATAACTATAATAATTTCATGTAATTTGTAATTTTAGTACAACAATGTTAAGAATAATGTTATAAAATTGTACATTAAAATTATCTACTTTTTTTCTGGCCCTGATGAATCAATATTTGCCTGTTCCAAAGTAATGAAAATATTTTCCAATATCTTCCTATCAAAGCATTGTCCTTTTTCCTGATACATTAAGAACATTCCCTCTGGATTTGACTTTTTCCTTTTCCTACATATCATGTTTTTAAATTGATATTTCTTTTTCTATCTGTTCTTCAGTTTGGGTATTATCCATTTATCTATCTGCAGTGTCAATAATCCTGTTTTTATCCCCTGAATTTCTGTTAACCCTCTATTTTGAATTTTTATTTTCAAATATCTATTTTTAAAACCTAGGATTTCCATTTGATGCATTTATTACCTTCTTATACTCAATTTTCTTCATATACTTAGTTTTAAAATGATGCCTCCTCTATTTTCTTTAATGTATTAGCTGCATTAAAAAACCAACAACTTTGGTGTTACCTCACAGACTGGATGATGTGTAGATACATTTTTAAGGTTTTGTTTACTTCCTCCTAACTTATGGCCCTATGGGCTGTCTGTTGGCAGGTTGAATAATTTTTGTCTGTGTGTTAATCCCTTTTTCATTAATAATATAGCTCCTAAATGAAGTTATCTTCTTCCAGAGATGCTTGTTTCCCTTATTAAGTAGAGAGATTTGGGAGCATATTACTTTAAGTTAATTAGTGACAATAATGAGTGAAGTTTGGGTTGATGCCAGTTACCCAGGCGGGATCCTAGTGCATTCCCTTGGGGCCATTCCCTCGGGGTTGTGTCCTAAATTCTAACCTTTGTTTCTTCAGTGATACAAGACTACCACATGCCATTTAGCTCAGCTTTAGAACTCCATGCTGCATAGAACTCAAAAGTGTTTTGAAAAAGAAGCATCTTAACTTTGTCAGACTTCAAAAATGTCTTCTGTTTTCTCTGCCTCTGCAGGAGTAGGCCTCTGCTTAGCTTAAAAATTTAGCCACTTATGAACACTTAGAATTGGAGAAGCTACCAAGAACTGTGAAGTTGCAAATAATTAACTCACTCTGCTAACTTTCTTTCTCCAGAGTTTTAGCACTTTGATCCTTCTTCATTTAGCCATCCCTGATACCTGTAAACAATTTATTTTAGTATGTTGCATTTTATCTGTTTTTGTTTATTTGGGTTATGTTTTTGTTTAGCTTTTCCTGTCAGACATATGCTATTGGTAGGGAAGAATAAACATATGCCCAGGCATAGTTCTCAAAATTACAACATAAATTGGCCACATTACAAGCATATGTGAGATTACAAGAAGACACCCTTTGTCATGAAAACATATAAATATTGCATTGTATTTTATGAAATGTCTTTTCAATTTTAACATAAAAGTGATACTTTGCCAAAATTTTTTCCAAAATTAATATTGCATGGAAATAAACTTTTTTTACCTTTTTCTTCTTCTATCTACTTCCATTCATCAGATCATTGACTCCTAAGTGGGATCTGAATATGCCATTTTGGAGCCCAAAATGTAGGCAGTTATTGCACATAATTCATATGTCACAAAAATGTGGTAAACACTTGTGTTTTAAGTGTGCTAAAATGGTAAAGAAGTAAAGCCCTAGTTGGGATATTTTAAACAACAATTTAGCGTGATCACAGCAGATTTCAAATGTCTTTTCTAGGAAGCAAACCTGTCTTTATTCCTTTTTATTTTAGCTATATTTGCTCAAAAATTAATTGCATGTTTAATTGCATTTCACTATTTCCTCCAATAAGAAGGAATATTAATAGACAATTTAGATTTAGAGTAAACCATAATCAAAAAAATTAAAAACCATATTAATTGTGGAATAATGAGCATGTATCAGGAAGACCTGGGTTTGAGTTAAAGCTCTGAAAGTTTAGATTTTTTCCACTAACCCCTAATGTTAACTGTATTGTTTATATAACAGTTAACACCTATTGTATTTCACAAGGACATTTCTCACAGCTGTTCAAAAAACCAAAAGGAAACGTAGAATTGGAAATTTTTGTAAGTGACATAACTGTCATATATAGGGATTGTTTTCAGAATCATGGAAACACTCTATATTGATATGTATAATTACTATAATGGCTTCCCAAAGATTTTCACATTCTAATTCCCAAAACCTGTTAATGCATTAAATTGCATGCCAAAAGAGGGGTCTCAGTGATATAAAAACAGGTAAGTAGCAGTATTACTGATATTTATTGTCATTCCTAGGTGTTATACTCTGTTGTAAGTAATTGTTACCTAGTTTAATCCTCACAATAAGACTCTAGAAAAGATACTCTTATTATCTCTGCTTATACGTAACAAAACAAAGGCTAAAATGCCCACTTGACTTCCCCAATGTAACCCAACTGCCAAATGGCACAGTCAGTATTTGAATTTAAGTATTGTGCTGTCCTCGTATTCTGCCTATAATGACCTGAACATTATTTTGTCTATACTAGAAGGTTAAATAAATCATTAACAGATTACAGAGTCAGAATTAAATATTTTCAAATATGAAATGACTTCACAAACATTAACATGTTGACCTTTTTGCTTTTCTTTGGTGGGATAATTCTTATAAATTATACTTGAGATTCATTATTGAATAATCTACTCTTTCTAAAAACTCTTCTAGAATGTTGAAACAGTGCCTCTCAGAAACCCACATATTCAATTTTTGTGGTCATTCAGAAGAAATAAAATCAGAATCAGAAACAAGAAAAAAGAGGTATTTCTCAGGTTATCAAAAAAATGCCTTTTGGACCAGATTTGGGGGATTTATGTCTGTATTCTAAGCTCTACTATTACCAAGATTATATCTTATTAAATAGGCTGCCAGTTGGGTTCTAATTCAATGGAAACAAATTTTGTTTCTTGTGATTTAGCCATTCTCTCCCCTGGATGCTTTGATACCTTCTAAATTGTCTTCCCTCATTCCACAAACTCCTCAAAGATTGTGCTCGATGATTAATTCCAGAAATTTTCTTAAAATGTAAATTAAATCAAGTAATATACTTGTTTAAAATTTTCTCCTTGTATCTTTCTTGTGTAATTTGAGTGCAACTGTACACTGTGCTTTGAGTGCAGCCCTTCTGATGTGATAGAAACTCATCCACATGTTCCTTTCTGAGCTTTCATCCCCTCCTTGCTATGCTTTAGCCCAAAAAAGCCCCACTGGTTTGATTTTCCATGTTTCTTTTTTTAGTCAGTGTGTGGCTCTTATCTCTTCCTGCAAAGTACTTCTATAAACAGTCCTTATGTCCCTTTCTATTCTGTTTCTATTAATTACAGGATATACTGAAAACTGATATTACCTATTTCCCTTCTCCACTTGAGTGTTAGCTTCATTTATAATAACCATGACAAGTTTGTCTGGCATGTGTTTAAAAAATATTGGTTCAATTATTGATCATGAAGCTTGAATCCACTTCAGTGGCCTTGGGCATCGATGTCTCAAGCTCTTTTCTTAAGGATACACATTGAGCACATATTTTCTACTGTAAAACTTGTACATATCTGAATTAAACAAAACATATGCATAGCTAGTTCTAGAATATAATCTTAAGTGTTTTATTCAGTCTTACTAATTTAGCATTAAGAACAGTGATATTAAAAAATATCAGTTTAATATATTAATAATTATATCATGTTATACATTACATATAAACATATTATGTATTATCAAATAAGTCACTTGAAATACAAGAAAGAAATAGATGAATAAGTATTGCTTTAGCATGTCTGTAGAAAGATTAGACTACCATTTTTGTCACTTTTGTTATTCTCAAACATAATCTATATATAAATACTATGATAATAATGTGAAATCTCATCTCAGATTTGTTATTGACTGAGATGCTATTTTTCTCAGGATCATGCTTTGGAGGCAATGAAGAATGAATCCAGCAAACAAAGAGTATGGAGCACCCAGCAAAGTTTAACAAAAGAGTGAAAGAAGAAAAGCTCCTGTGCATCAGGAGAAGGTCCCAGGAAGGACCCCTTAGAACTGCAGTGTCTCGGACTGATAAGCACCAAAATGGAGTAAACCACACAAGTGGCTGGGAGTCGTTGCTAGGGCCTGTTGCTATGGCCAAGTTAGGATCAAAGGAAAAGAAAATCTCCCTCTTTTCTCATGTTGAATTTTCCCAGATGTGCAGGATGCAGCTTCTTGTTCACTGAGAAGCCTTGACCTCTGGTTTGCTCCTGCCTGTGCCTTACTGGGACCTTGAGTTCTGTCTGCCTGTGTCTGACTAACACTTGCCTCAATCCCCCCTCAGAGGAGGCAACCCTGACTTCTGTTAGGGAGAAGGGTGAGGACCACTCAAGCTACTTCCTGCTGGCAACAGGTGACAGCTGGGGAACAGAGTCTGGGTTCACAGAGCGGCTTATCTAGTGGCTCACGGTAAAAGTCATGAGGGACTGCCACAGAGGGTTCCTTTTGCATCACCATCTGGAGCTTGATGGACTCTAAGTGAGAGGAGGCACATTTAATTAGAAGATTAAGTAACCATGGTCGTCATCGGAGAGCTAGGAAAAGCATTAGCAGAGGTCTAGTAAAGGGCAGCAGCCAGGATGCCCAGTTTCAAAAGTGGGACTGAATCCCCATGATTCTGAGAGTTGCTGATGAATCTGAGAGTCTTGACCAGCTAGTTTCTTTGCTGCCTGTCAGAGGAAAAGGTCATGGACTTGTCTTAGCAGTGGCCAAGGTGGACAAGGGCACATAAAACAAGGATGCAGCTAGTTTTCAGGGTTGCTGAGGTGCGTTGTCTTCATCAGTATGAGAGGTGAGCTGAAATATTTGTCCGAGCAACATATGGAGTCACATTTTCTGCTCTGGAGGGAAAAAATTTGACAAAGAGATTAATAATGCATGGCTGAATAGGAGGACTAGGAACAAAACACTCCAACAGAAATAATGAGAGAAAACTGGTAAGCCAGATATTTTGAGGAAACTAGAATTCAGGATCCAGTCTATTTTACAGTGACTAGTATTAGAGTCTAATTGAAAAGGCTGCCCTATTGAAACATTCATCTTTCTCTCTACCTGAACTCTCCAGAATTTAGAAACTTTCAGTATTTTTATGTTTTATGGCAATATTTTTATTTGCATAAATTCAATAAGAATCTGTTCTCCTTGTGACAAGACCAATTAAAAACATTGGTTATATTACCAAGGCTTTGACTGGAATGTTATATTTGAGAGACACATGCACAGACTCAGATGTGACAAGATAGCTTAAGGAACTAAAGTTGACTTTACAAAGTAATAAAGCCCCTTGGAAGAACTGGCCGAGTACCTTCTTACAGGGTTCCCAGCAGCCTTACCAGGTGAGTAAGGAAGGTCACTTCCTGGCAGGTGCAGAAGCCTCAGAATATCTTGGGAACTTGAAAAGCGGGAATTCACCCAAATCTACAAGTACTGCAAGCAAAACCTGATGGCAAGTCTGGCTTGGCTTTTCTGGATTCAAGAAGCCTTTAAAAGTTCAATCTGAAATTCTTTAAGAAAAGTTCCAGCAGAGCACATTTAAAAGAACCTGTGTGATCACATGCTGTTCTTGCTGCACTTCTGTAAATAATCAAGCCACATGTTTTGAAGCTAAACTTACTTTACAAATTAGTCTTAGTATGGTTACTTCTAATAAAAATGAGGGTGAGTTTAAGGAGAAAAGAATTATGTTTCAATAGTGCAGCCTTACTTAGATTTAATTAGAAGATTAAGTAAACATTTTCCTCATATGAGAGCTAGGAAAAGCATTACTTAGATTTAATGTGTCTCCCTCAGATATTTTATACAGCACCTCAATATTGAGTAATTTGAAATAAAAATTAGGTTGGAGAATGGAAAGTATGACAAACTAGATATATAACATTTTTTTAGATATAAGATTTCATAAAACTAACACGTTTACCTTATATTAATTGCATTATTAATTCTTATTATGAACTTGAATATCAAAATGAAAATAAAGTTTATCTGGAAAATATGGACAAATGTACATATTCATTTTATTTTCTTTGAAAAATCTGAATTTCACAATTTCAATATCAGTGCAGAATTATATTTAGGCTTCTTATTTTATTGTGTAAGCAGTGTGAAAACAATTATCATTTAAAATCCATGAGGACTTAAATTCAAACCCTGGCTATGAAATTGCTTCAATATTAAGACAAGCTCCAGGGATGGGTTTTAAATTCCAATCTTTAAAAAATTTTATATGTTTGATAAGCAATTTCTCATGCTCATTCCAATGAACAATAATGTCAGGGCGATCAAAAACAAGAATTTCAATTCCAAACATATCCCTAGAGATGGCATCAATATAAAAGCAATTTTTATCTGGATAGGTTTTGAATTTTCACTCTTTCTAGGGAATTTGTGGTGTTTCTTTATTGATGATAAATAGCACAGTAATGCTTATCTTGATACTGAGGCAAATTAATGTATTATGCCACTTCATATTTGTTTCATGTGCCCCTCTAGTTCAGAAAACATGATTTTTAAATCCCTTTTTATATATTCATCATTTATCACTATGTACATCCAATAATTGTTTCGATTGCCATTTCACATTATTTTAGTCTTCAATTACAAAATAGCATGAGAGTTTTTGATTATTATGTGTTTGTATTGTTCTGAAGACTCAATGTGTATTAATTCACTTAATTCTCTCCCAGTAACACAAGGTAAATCTGGGGAGAGGAAATCCTGGGGCTAAATGCCATTGGACCCGAATTCAGTCAAAAGGAGAAATAATGTTTGAAACAAATTTATTCTTACAAGCAGTTGTTCTGAGTCTCTCTCCTGCTGCAGCAGAAGTGAGTGAATACTACCCCCAACCTCTCAGGTCCAGATAAGCCCTCCATCACCCACATAATTAACCCCTGGCATGGAGATGGACTACTTCTCTCCACCCTTGGAAATGCCTGTTGATATGGAGATGCACTAAAGCCAGGAGAGAGATTCTGGAAATATTGCGAATTTACCCACAGGCCACCCCTCCAGAAGTCTTGCCTTACAATCTACTCATGCCCCATCTTCCAAAATGGTCCCTGGGCGAGAAAACTGGAGCATTGTAACCAGGCGAATGACATACAATAGCAACAGAATTAAAATTTTGATAATCCTTAAGCTGGAGGATTCAGCTAGGTTCAAAGTCCTATGCAGATTAAGTCCATAGCTCACCCATTCCACAGGCAGGCAGTAGATAAAGAGGTAGAGGGTTCAGAGCAATCATCACACAGCAGCTGCAGCCAGGGGGCAGGTCTAGGCCACAGGGACTGTAGAAGAAAATAACCTTAAGGGTGATAAGATACATGATTTAATGACACCAGCATAGGCAAATCTTGCCCATCAGGTAGGATATATGCAAGAGAGTGGTCCTGTGATAGGACAGTGGCAGGAATGGGATCTCATGCTGGTCTAGTATACCAGATTTCCATGCCCCTCCCTGTGGGAGTTACAGATGGGTCAATATATAGGGTTACAGGAGGTACATGCACCAGCCATAAAGATAAAACTTCCCTGTAAGATGCTCTGAACTGCCGGACATTTAGGGTACACTACAGTGATCTTTGGGAGCTACTCTGCTGTTACTCCAGGAATATACATGAGGCCAACTTCCAGGCCTTTTCCCAAGGTGCCAGAAGGGCCAGCCATTGCTGGTCCTTGTGTGGAAATGTCCAGGGCCACGTTCACTCAACAGAGTCTCCAAGGTTTAATGCAGTAGGGTTGGGCAGCAGGTTGCTCTACTGGCCATGTCCTGGCTTCAATAATTCCACTTTGGTTTGCACCTACAGGTGTACAGGAAAGGCAGCAATGTGTGTTAGCATATCCACAAGGCTCAAGGCTCCTTTTCAAGTCTTCTCATTCAAATTCTGTAGCACTGTCCATAAGTGAACTGACTAGCCCCGTCGACTATTGGTGTCCGACTTCAGGCCAGATTTCAAAAAAACATTGTACCTTTCTATCATGCCTGCCTGGTAGGGTTATATGGTACATTAAACTTCCACTTTATTCCTAATTGCTGCACCCATTCTTGTAACATGCCATCGAAGTGAATGCCTTGATTGCTCTCAATCACGTGAGGCCAGCCATAGTCTGCAAAGAGATGCTCTAGGCCCTTCTTGGTGGTTTTCTGATCTGCACAAAGTGCAGGAAAAGCAACCAATAGTCCATTAGCCATATCCAAACAAGTCATGCACACCAATATTCTGATATGGGCAGAGGTCCAATATAGTCTATCTGCTACCTGACAAAGGGTATTGGCCGCCTTACTATTGTCCCATGTTGCTGCGGTACTCAGTGTAAGTCCCTCTTAGAGCACATAAGCACTCTTTTTGGGCTCTTCTTACTTCTTCAAAGGTCAATGAGAAGCCCCACCGATGGGCTACAGCTCACATTGTCTTTTTCCCTGTGTGCAACAAATGCTGATGCAACCATTGGGCTACATCAGAGGCAAGCTTTCCTTCTAGCCAATGTACATGGGCCAATGTGCCTGCTTCATCATTCCTTGGGTATGCCAAAGGCAAATGGACAGTCACATGATATATGTTAACAGTCAGTCTGACCAGAGGCCCATAGGTCTTCTCACAACTCTTGCTCCCAAAGGGGCTGATGACCAACCATCTAGTTGGCATGGTACCATGTTGGTAGCCACAGGGTCAAGCCCCGATAGACGACCCAGCTGTCAGTGCAGACGACTATATGGGAGAGCTCCTGGGTGATCACGAGCCATACTGCCCTCAACTCAGCCAGTTGGGTGCTCTTTCCCTTTCAATCCTCCATCCATATTGTCTCAGTCTTAGGATGGAAAGCTACAGTCATCCACTTCAAGGGATGCCCATGACTGGAGCCATCTGTATACCAAGCATCTTCAGGTACAGGGGATTTTCCCTCCTGATAAGGACTCTCAGATACCAATCGCTCAAAAGCAAGTTCTTCCTGCTTTCCACTGGTATAGGTCACTAGCCCCAATAAGCATTGCAGTTCTCCACTTAAGGGGCTAGTACAGAGGTGCTATGCTGCTGTAAATATGTGTCCCATTTGGCCAGTGCAGGTGTCTATGCCACGCAAATCCGTGGCCTTTGGGTCCAGTCTCACATCCACCCCTTGAAGGGATAAGTGGTTATTACCTTGGTTGGAGCTGTCCTGGTGATGGGCTCCATAGCCAGCAAGCATTTGCTTCACTATCAGGGTGTACTGGAGCTCTGCTCCTTTCCATAGTTGTGATCAAAATCCAATAGATTGGTGTGTCCATTCAAGCAGTTGCCAAAGGCCCCATGCATAACCATATTTGGTTACTTAAACATCTAGCTCACACTGCCTTGATTAGTCCATTGCACTCAAGGCCTGTATGGCCTTAATTGCCAGCTTGGTAGTAATAAAAGCAGCTGCACATGTCTCATCCCAGTCCCACCTGATGCCCTTTTGTACCAACCTGTATAAGGGCTTCAGAATTTGTGCCAAGTGCAGAATACACACTCTCCAGTAGCCCAAAAGTCCCCCAAACTCTTGTAAAACTGCCATAGTGGTAGGTGTAGGGGAAACCTGGCCTTGTCTATGACTGCTTGAAGAATAACTAGTTTTGCCCGATGAGATAACCCCCAAGAATTCTACACACAAACCAGGTCCCTGAACCTTGGTGCTGTTCATAGCCCATTTTTTTTCCTGTAGATGTTGCAGCAGTCTCTGAACTGCCCCTTCTAAATCTGAAAGATAAACAGATGTGAGCATAATATCATCAATGTACTGATACAACCACACCATTTGCAGTTTCTTCCATGTGGCCAAGTCCTGGGCTACAAGTCTGTGACAAATGGTGGAGGTATCCCTGTTGAAGGACAGTGAATGTCCACTTCCAACCTTCCCACATGATGAATTTCCTGTGCTATGTCAATAGAGGAGCATTAGCAAGGTCTACAACATAATGATATGTTTCCAATTCATGTGTGAGTGTGTCCGTAATGGCTTCTATAGAGGGCACAGCAGCATGCAAAGGGGGTGTGACTTTATTCAATACCCTGTAGTCCATGGTCATATACCAGGATCTGTCTGGCTTTTTCACTCACTACACTGGGGAATTAAAAGGACTATGAGTGAGCTTTATGATGTCCCCCTTCTCCAACTCCTGTAGAGTTTCTCCATTTCCTTGTGCCCCCCAGGCAATTTATACTGCTTAGTGTTTGTCACCCACCAAAGTACAGGCAGAACTACAGGTGGGTGCTTAGCATGTCCCCTCAGAAGTGCCTTTCCCCACAAGTAGCCTCAGTCTGAACTCACCTGCAGTGGTCTGCAACCACAGGCCCTGCAGGATATCTACCCCCAAAACATATTCATGGCTGGGAGAAATGTACACAGTATGCTCCTTTGGGGTTAAATGCCCTATCCCCAATGGGATTTGGGCTTTTTCCACTCTAATGACCACCTTACCCCCTTAGCCATCTATCATAGCAGGGGTCCCAGGAAAATGCTCAGGGTTGCCATAAGTCAGAGAACGCTCAGCTCCTTTGTCCTAGCACCAGGACACATTGTACATTCACAGGGACCAATGAATTGCTAATTCTACATGTGGCCTCCAGTTCCAACCACATCCCCCAAGGTGAGGGCCTTGAACTGCCCTTCAGTCAAACTACGATGCCCAGTCATCCTCCTGCGGGGGTGAGGGCCCATGTGAATCTCGAGTACTGACCCTCAGGAAGTTTTAAAGGGAGGCAGGCCAGGTATGAGGCTTTGACTCTGGTTTCCATGTCCTTGGCCTCAGTGGCTTGAACTGCTGCTCTTGCTTTAATTGGTACCATGGTTCTAATAAGATCCTATTTGGGCCGCCCGTCAAGTTTTTCTTTCACCACCCCAGCCTTTGTCAAATCAATACACACCTGGATCCTTGAGACCTTCACAGGGACTTTTGTACCTCTCCTTTCAGTTGTAGCCTGCACGTCCTTCCTTTCCCTTATTGTTTCAATTTCCCCCAGATCTGCTAAAGTACAAGTAGCCTCACTTATGGGTTGCCCTATGTGGGGGGCGAGAATAGTCACTAGAGGCCCAAAGAGAGATGAGGGAGCTGAATGCAGCACCAGATTTCTCATTCCTATCATGAACAACTCCTTATCAGGGCCCTGGGGACCCATATTATAGATGATATTTTTCATGCCCAATTTCCACAATACCTGCTGGAGCTCTACATACATTTTCCAGCTAGTGGGTAAATGTGGTAAATCACCCTGCCAAACTGCCCTGATGGCAGCTGTCAGCCATTCCAGGAGTGTCTGAATCCCTGAGGTATGATGAGCAATTTGCAACCACTTCAGGAGGAAGGGTGAGTCATCAGGGAAGCCAGTCTACTCATTTCAGTACCCAACATAACAATGTTTTCCACCCCAATATCCCAGAGATGGAAGAGCCATGTAGGCAGAGATTCCAATGGCTTCTGCCTATACCCAACACTCATGTCCACCAGCTCATCCTGAGTATAGGGACAAAGCTTGGAGTCCTCCACAATCTGGGGAGAGGGTGGCTTCTTTCCCTGAGGAGCCCACAGTTGTTTCATTTTAATTTTTTAAATTACAGCTGTGTGGGCCTTTAATACAGGAGAGGCTAGTTCCTCGGGCAGTGGCCTTGGCAGCAGATCGGCTCCACTTTCTCATCTTCTTCTCCCTGGCTCCTCAACCATCTCTGTGTCTGAATGCACTGCTCTTTCCTCCCCATCCCCTATGACCTCCTACAGTGTGGCTTCTCCTGCCACCTCCTCCCTCACTGCTGCTAAGGAATCTTCCAGGAGCCTGATCCATTTTCTCAATAACTGTCTCTCTTCCTCAAGGTCATCACCCAGCTCCTCCAAGTGATGCCAAAGTGTGTCTCTCTCCTGCCTGAGTCCCTCTCTCTTCTCAATAACCTTCTTGATAAACTTCCCTTTCTCCTCAATAGCCCTCTCTCACTCTCCTCCACAACATTTTCCTCTATCTGGAGGAAAATAGACCATATAATTCCAGTTGCTACACCGCCACTCAGGGCCTCTAAGCAGTCTTCTATCTCATGGAGGGGTAAATCTGCAGCTTCCAGTGTCTCCACCCTTCCCCAGTTCTGGGGAAGGCCCCTTCCCTCTAAGAGGTGCTTTACCCTAAACCAATTCCCCACATGGGGCTCCCAAATAAGAAGCCCCACAGATAGGGGGCTCCCAGGTGAATCTTCACCATCTGCCACTGCAGCCACTGGGGCCTCCCAACCATCCACAGGGGTGTTCTGGGCATCTCCCCACCATCTCTAGGGGCAGCCTGCCCAAGAGTCACATTCATGTAGACAGATTTCAAGTTCAGAGATCCTGCTGACTACTGTCAGATGTAAAGCTGGGGAGGGGAAATCCATGGCTAAATGCCTTTGGACCCGAAATAAGTCAAAGGGAGAAATAAAATTTAAAACCCGTTTAAGGCTTACAAGCAGTCATTACGAGTCTCTCTCTCCTGCTTCAGCAGAAGCAAGTGAGGACTTCCCCAACCTCTCAGTTCCAGATAAGCCCTTGCTAGCCCATGTAATTACCCATTGATATGGAGATGTAGTACTTCTCTCCACCCCTTGGAAACACCTGTTGATATGGAGATATGCTAGAGCATGGTGAGATTTCTGGAAATATTATTTTACCCACATGCAATAAGGAACCAAGTTACGGAGAAAACATATGAAAACTTATACTAAATCAAAGAGCAAGCCAGGGTCAGTACCTGGATTTTAAGCTAATCACTTGAATCTATAGTCTGAGTTTCTAATTGTTAATAGACATTCTCTAAATACACATTTTTCAAGAATGAATTTAATGATTGAATACATGTGAGTTTGTATTTTACACATAAAATAGAACACATTATAATTTCATCATTTAAAAATTTTAAGAGTATACTTGAACTTAAGTACATTTATGGCACTTAATTTTTTTCTCTTCTATGACAAGAATACACTTAAATATTAGTATGTTGTGTAAAATAGTAGAAAGAAACAATATCAAGTTTTTTTCTTGAATAGCCAAAAGAAATGAAGATAATTCCAAATATTCTTTTAGAAGCTTAAAAAATTTTTTTCAGTATTTTCTATCTATATTAATTCTAATGTTGTTTTAAATGAGAATAAAACCATGTAAATTAGGTGATAGAACAAGAGGTTGGGGAACTGTAGGACCTTCAAAAGAGAAGAGAGGCATAAAAGGAGATTACAACTAGAATCAATGTAGATGAAAAAATGCTGGTAATGTTGAGACAGGGACTGTGGGTGTAGTCAGAGTAGGGTGAGGGCCTCTGGAAAAAGCAACACAGGATATTTACAATCAGAGCAATGTAACAGTGTGCAAAGAAGCCCCCTATGGAAACTCTGTGTTAAGCATTACGGAAAGCCAAGGTCACACTAATTCTCTAGGGTAAAGATACTAGACTAGGAATATAGACATATTCAGTGAGATCAGTTAAAGCTCGTAAGGCCAGGAGTAACTTGGCCTGGAATGTTTGAGTGTTCCACAAATAAAGAAGGGTATCTCAGCATAACCCATGACTTCACTGTAAACAGCCCTAGCAAGCATACAGCAACCCAGCCTACCTTGGGGGCAGGGCAGGTGATACAAGTCCACACCCTAAGCCCTTCCCTTTATCAGTTTCTGAAAATCCTCAACTGACTATAAATCCCCTATGACTTTCTCTCTCAATAAAAGCCTCTACCCTAGCTCTCCTACCTGGGGTGTTTACTAAGTTCATTCTTCGACTCTGCAAACAAGAACCCCGGCATCAATGTTTGCTTGGTCAGAGACAACATTTGTAGTAGATACTCGAGATGGCTTGATTATTAACAAGAACAGAGTCAGCTTTGTATGCCTTATAGTTTAGTCATATTTGATTGCAATTCTACCAGAGAAAGTTAGAAATTACATTGCAGTGACCTATCTTAGACAAGTGAGATCTAGGAAGAAAGAAAAGATATGAGGTAAATGAGAGAGGTCAAGATTTGGTTACCTATACATGTAAGAAATTGTGTAAATGGCAATAAATGAGAGTATCAAAACTAGAAAGTTTTATAGTTTAGGCAAAACTTATTTTAGGCAAACCATAGATAGATTCAAATCCTCAAAATTGTACAGGTATCAAGATATTGCTGTCAATATAAATATGTGTATGGGTAGATGATAAAGACATAGGTAGATAATAAATCTATAATAGATGATTGATAGATGATAGATAGATAGATAGATAGATACACAGCTAGTCAGAGATAGATATATTTCATGACCAAGCCCAGGAAAATGCGTGGAATTAATTGCCATGCATCTTACTGTCCCTTTAGCAAAATCTGAAGGAAATGTTTCTCAAATCTCACACCTATCTCCCATTTTACCCTATTCTAAGTGCAGATGATAAAAATTCCATAAGACTTTGCATAAAGTAAGTATCATAGATGGAATTTGAATAATGATATGATATAAAGGTTAATAATGTAAAATAAATCACATAATGATTATACTTTTTGGTGTGACAAAATTTTAATTTTCATTGTGAATGCACTACGTTTTTATTGCTGTGCTACAGATTACAATAAATTTAATGGCTAAAACCAAAACAAACATTATTTTACATTTAGAAGGTCATAAGTCTGAGGAGGTTCTCAATGTTTTAAAGTCACTGTGGGCTGGACTGTGTTTCTATTGAAGGCTCTCGGGAAAAATCTGTTCCTGACCTTTTTTCAGATTCTAGTAGCCACCACATTCCTTGGCCATATCCTCTTCTTCAAATCCAACAATGTTGCATCTCTCTGACCAGTGTTTCCTTCTGCACAGCTAGGAGATGTTACTTCAGGTTTTACAAATTTGTGATTATTTGGGTGCACCCAGATCATTCAGGCATAAATCCGTCTTGAGGTCATTAATTTAATCATGCAAAGTCTTTTTTTGACATTATGATACTGTGATTTATAAGTTGCTAAAACTCTTGAAAGTTCCTAAGTGATAGGGTAGGGGAGGTATCTTTTTTTATATTAATGAGTTGAGTTTTTGGAATGCCCTGAGTTAAACCAAAGGATGGTGGCTGGTTGCCAGGGGAACCAACAGTGTGATTAGAGGATTGGAACTTTCAGTTCTACCCCAGGACCTCCACTAGAGGAGAGGGGCTGGAGATTGAGTTCAATCACCGATGGCCAGTAATTTAACCAATCATTCCTCTGTAAGGAAGGCCCCAAAAAACAGTAAACTGAAAGGACAGGCCTCTGAGAGCTCCATGCCCCTTTCCACATTCCTTGTCACTATGCATATCTTCCATATGATTGTTTAAAATTTTATATCATTTTTATAATGAATTGATAATCTAGTGAGTAAAATGTTTCTCTGAGTTCTGTGAGCTGCTCTAGCAAACTAATCAAACCCAGAGAGGGGAGTCATTGGAACCTTCAATCTACAGTCCATAACTCAGAAGCACAGGCACAACCTGGACCTGACAGTGTTGGCGGAGAGGCGTTGTGTATTTTCCTTGGCTGCGTGACGAAGAATTGAAGGGCAGAGACACAGCAGTGAAGCAGAGTAAAGTTTTATTTAAAGTTACTTAAAGAGAAAGTGCAGGCAACCTTTGAGAGAGAGGAGCGCCCTGAAAGGTTGGGAAAAGTTAAAGTTACACACTTAGAAAGTGTGGATGACCTCAGAGAGAGGAGCGCCCTGAGAGGTTGGAGAGAAAGAGTTTAAGATTAAAAGGTTACACGCTTTGAAAGTGGGTGACCTCAGAGAGAGGAGTGCACTGAAAGGTTGGGGGTTCCCCCTTTTAAGGATTTTTCAGGAATGTGACAAAGGGCTAGGTGTGTGGACTTGTTAAGTGGTCTCAAGTATCTTTGATGAGACATTAAGTTTCTTATCAGTCCTCTACATAATTCTGCAGAAGTAGCTTCACCCATGAAATTTGCCGTTCTGGTCCTCTCCCAGGATAGCAGCTTCCTGGTTTGGGAGCATATCGATCAGGACTGTCTGCCCTTCCACCAAGGTGGGCAGAGTTATTTGTTTGCTAAAGAATATGTTAAGAATCTTTCTTCTTAAACTTCCTGGTTTTTTTTTTTCAAAATGCAATTTTGGCTTTAAGGTGGGATCTCCCTGTCTTTATCATGCTATTTATAGGTGGGTCTTTTAGCAAGTTACTGTAAGTCTTACAATGATCTAAATGACACAATAAAGAATGGGCTGTGCTCAGATACTTCTCTTTGGGGAATATTCAAACATTCAAGGTCAAGTTGCTCTTGAACTTTTGAGGTTTAAGTGATTAACTTTAACTCTGAGTCTTTTCTGGATTTCTAGTTTTAACTGGTTAACTGAATCCTTTCTAGGGGGCTTTACTGACATTGTTCTCTTTCTACTCTGCTCATATCTATTTTCCTGCCTAACAATATAAGGGTCTGAAGTGGAGGGGAGAGCTGTCTTGTATGACTGAGCCCTCAACTTATAGGATCTGAAGGTTTCTCCAAACAGATGGAGTCAGAATTGAGTTGGATTGTATCACACCCAGCTGGTGTTGGAGAATTGCTTGGTGTTGAGAAAAACTCACACATTGGAATTGGTGTCAGAATCACACATATAACATATTGACAAGTTAATAGGATTATGAAATGGACATCTTTAGGGGCAATTATTCTGCCTCCCAAAAAGGTACCTACATTTTGGGAAATTATTGACAAAAAGATTGCTATGTTATGATAAATTATCTTGTCCAAGCCTTTAAAAATATACATTATCATTCCTTTTAGAGTACCATTTCTTGTCACACTATCAAATAAAAAATACATGTATTTCTTGAAAACTTGTTAGGGGCAACACTTAACATTTGTCCAAGGACACAGGTAGTTTTAAGAAATATTTAAGCCAGTAATCTAAGCAATTGTGTGTAAAATTGCAATATTTACAGAATCTCTTGCCTGGCCTTAGTGCATATCCATATCAATAGGTGTTTCCAAGGGGTGGAGAGAAGTAGTCCATCTCCATATCAATAGGTAATTACAAGGGTGAGGGCGTTGAGGGCTTATCTGGACTGGAGAGGTTGATGGGGCCTCTTCTTCTGCAGCCTGGTCAATAGAGACATGGGCAAGCTGAAGTGGATGACTGGTCGTAAGAAATTAATGGGTTTATCCCACTTTATTTCTCCCTTCGAGTGATTTCAGTTTCAAAGATATTTTGCCTTGGGATTTCCCTCCTGGAGTTATAGTAGTTTATCATATAAGAAAATACATCATTATTTATGAAGTTAATTTATTAATTTATTATTTCCTATAGGAATTCAAAAAAGAAAATTTATATGAATTAGACTGTGAAAATATGGAAAGATTTAAGGTGGGATTCAAAATGGACCTTGAAGTGTAAGGAACAGGTAGGGGAAAATAATTAGAAAGATATAAAGCAACACCTAAAAAATTTTATATAAAAAGAGGGAATTTCAGATAAGAGGAAGTGTATAAATAAATGTCTGATAGGAAAAACTTTCAAGTAGACACAGGCTCTCTTTGTGTGCTCTAAGTAGGAGAGCATTCCACATCAGTGACACCAGCCACTATGGGAGTTCATATGTGCCACTTTCCTTTATTTTCTGTGAACACTCCCTCTGCTATTGCTTAGATTTCATGCAGTACTTGAGTCCATGAATTTATCTGATCAAGTTCTCTGTAGTCAAAAGACAAAAGAGAGGGCTGGCTAACTTCACACAAATTCAGTTTCTTTTCTTCCCATACAATGTGCTTGAACACTTGTTCAAGCTTTATCATGCTACTCTCTTAAGTGATGGCAAAGTAATTTAATTCCCACCATCAAACACAGGTTCTTCTCTTTTTGGAACTCACACTTATTTGTAATAGAAAAGGTAATTATGCCTTTGACCCCCACAATATTTCAGATCTTTGTATAAAAATGTGTCCAAATATGCTTCCTGGTTCTCTCTGGGTGCCATTATTTGTTTTTAATGTATCAGCCAGTGCTTAGCATATGCTCTATCAAGACTATGGCAAGAGAGGCTGCAGAGTCATAGATAGGTGAGTGTGTGTATTCAGCCATTAGCCAGTGCACATTAGGGTCCATGCTCCCCCACCTATCAATTATATGATCTTGGGCAACTTATTTGACTCTCAATGCTTCATTTCCTTATCTGTAAAAAATATAGAAAGTATAGTAATAATACTTATTACCTCCTGTAATTGTCACATGGTATTACTGAGTTGATATTTGTAAATTAAATAGTGTCTCATACATGACAGATTCTACATAAATGCTAAATAAATAAAACAAACTTGGCATGTGCTTCAAAAACATTTTTTTCTCCAGGTTGTCAATTCTGAAGTTTTCATCATTGCTTTTTTTCTCTATTATAAAGATTTAATTAGTCAATATGTGTAACAAAGACATCACTGCCCTTGATTCATAGAAGGTACTCAATACATTATATATGTTATTAATCTTAGTATAAGTATGAGACAATAACTCAATTTTATTTATTGAAAATCAATCTATTCAGCAAGAAACCCTAAGTTATGATACATGGCACAAATGAGCAAACATATGTTTAAAATAAGCACATTTTCAGAAAGAAAATATATGCTTTCAAAGGAAAGAAGAAAAGGGTGTGCAAAAAAGAAGTTTACAATAGATAAGAAAGGTGAGAGATACGAAAGGAACAAACTATTAATTTCATCCTCACATAATATTGTGCAAAAGAACTCAATTGAATGAGATGCCTTAAGATGATATACAAAGTCATTATTTTGAATATATGGCACACTGTATAAAATAGATGAAATGTTCTGAATAGTGGAGATACTTTTTAGCTCAAAGTTAATGAGGAAAGAACCACTCGACCAATGCAAATGTGTATCTATTATAATCAAAGAGATCTGTGATTGCTCAGAGCAATCATGGTGAAAGCTGCACAAAATCTTAGAAGGTCCAACTGACAACATCAGTTTAGTGTAGGGGCAGGAATAACCAAGGCACAGGAGCGCATGAAGACCATTAGAAGAAAACAGTTTCTTTTGAATTATGTTACTAAGAAAAATAGTTAAAGAATTGTGGTACAATGTGACAAGCAGCAAATAACTAATAACTTGTCATAGTAAAAACATTAGGCAGGGCTACATGTTTTAACTGTTTAACACGAGGATGTGCATCTCCATGTTGAAAGACCACACTTTCATGTATAAATGTCTAGGAAACTAAAGGCAAAAAAAACTGAAAAACAAATTGACTTTTTAACTTGCTTTATAATACCCCCCCAAAGATAATAACAATGAATCTAAGTCAAAAGTTATTTATTTAAGAAAAAAATTAAAGAAATAGTAACAGCAATTGAAAATCATGGAGAACGCAAACTTCATTCTCCCAGATAATTTCTGGGACTTCCATCCTTTTTTAGAATAAATGTGCTGCATAAGATTCCTGCAAGGATGTGACAGAGAGAAACTTTACTAAATTCCTAAATGTAAAATCTCAATTACCTCCAGTGTATACTTTTAACATGCTAATGTATGAAATAAAATATTTCTATCACTTAACAAGGTTAGCAGATTTTTGTACTATAAAAATGGGCAGCATACAAAAATACTTGAGAGTTTTTTTCCTAGATGTTCATAAAAATTATCTGGTTGACACTTTCTTGTAGTTTCATCACTTCTCATGCTATTTCAAGTCAAGATAGGAACAATACAAGTAGTATTTATCTGCTCTAAAAGTTTTTTAAAGCTAGTTGGAGTGGCCCATCTTTGTAATCAGATGCCTAGCTAAATAACATTGAGTTTCACTATATTCACATACTTCTGAATACAGGAAGGAAGTAATTTGTCTTTGATGCAAAATAGAAAGCAAAGAGCTCATTTGGACATTGTAGAGAGAATAAAAAAGAAGGGGCTGACCTGGTGAAGATTACATATTCATGAAATACATTACACTAAATTGCTCTGTTTCTAAGTGCAATCCTATAATCTTTAAATGGAACATCTCATTGGCTATAGTGAGTTTTTCCTACATATGGACTACAGTATTGCACCTTTTCTTGCTTTGGTAATGATACATGTTGGTCATTTTTTAAAGTAAGTCATTTAGGAAAGAAAAAATATCTGAAAACAAAAAACTAAGTAATATTTTCTTCAAATGATTATTTATATAGATAGGCTATAATCTGTATTTTCATTAAAAAAATACAATGTCTAAGGATCACTATTGTTGTCTTCACGGTATCCCTAATAATTAAGTAGTGTGAATATTTCAGCTTGGTGTTTTGTTTTGCTTCCATGTGAGAAATTGTAATTGATATACTTTTCATGTTTGGGTGCAGTTAAAAGTCAGTTAAAAAATATATACCAGGTAATTTTAAGATTGTTACATAGTATAGGATTGTATATTACTGTACCTTATATAATGAAATCATATATATGCATATATTATCTGTGTGCACATATAGGAACAAATATAGATAGATAGATATGGATCATAAATATATATATTTGTATGAACATATATGAACACACAATCATATCTATATACACAAATATATGTACATGTACACACACATTCTAACACAATTACTTCCACAAATATATTATATATGTCATGCATAAAATGTATACTATGTAATATGTATTATAATATATACCAATATATATTATATATATATATATATATATATATATATATAGACCACTGGATCAGATATCATTTCTGCGTTTGAAATTGTAAAAGGTCAAAATATATACAATGTTTACACATACATATAAATAAATATAGATGCAAATATGACTCGGATGGGGGAAGATATTTAATTTACTTAGTATCTTTCATTTGATTCTGCTGTTGGCCTTAAATAAAAAGAAATAATAAGGCTAATTTATTAAGGACAACCATGGAGTAATTTAAAAATATTAATTCCCTTTCAAGACTGTTATTCATTTTTTTATACTATATTAAAATGACATTAAAATGTAAACTATACCAAGTAAACTTTGGCACAAATATTTAAAATTACATATTCTCTTATAAAAATACTGTTACTAAAAGCCTTTTTCTCTCATGCAGTTATTCATTTAAATTATGAAGTAACAAACCTCTATAACTAGAAACCCAGACTAAAACCATTAGCAATTAAATAAACTTGCAAATTTTCTCTGCTTCAAAATGTTACAGGTCCCCGTATCACTTAACTATTTAAACACTTGGTCTTTATATAACTTGTTGAACTTTACTTATGAGCAAAATGCACATCTACTGTCTTTTATCTATACTGATGAAGACATGAGTGAATTTTCAGATTTGATACTACAGACATAACCTGGAGATACTTCAGGTTCAGTTCCAGACCACTGCAAAAAGTGAATATCTCAATAAAGTGAATCAAATTAATTTTGGGTTTCCCAGTGCGTACAAAAGTTATGTTTATGCTATACTATAGTCTATGAATTATGTAATGGTATGATATCTTAAGAAAACACAATGTACATACTTCCATTAAGAAATATTTTATCGCTAAAAAATACAAACCATCACCTGGGCTTTCAGTGACTCATGATCTTTTTAGCTGGTGGAGGGTCTTGCCTCCATGTTGATGACTGCTAACAAATCTTGTGGTTGCTAAAAGTGGGAATGGCTGTGGCAATTTCTTAAAAGGCAACAATGAAGTTTGCACATCAATTGACACTTTTATGAACAGCTTCTCTGTAATATGTGATGCTGTTTGATAGCATTTTACCAACAGTAGAACTTCTTTCACTAGTGCAGTCAGTCCTCTCAAACCTTGCCACTGCTTTATCAACAAAGTTTATGTAATATTCTACATTACTTGTCATTTCAATTATCTTCACAGAATCTTCACTGGGAACAGATACTGTCGCAAGAAACCATTTTGCTCATCCAGAAGAAGCAACTCCTCATTCACTTAAGCTTTATCAGTGGACTGTAGCAATTAAGTCACATCTTCAGGCTCCACTTCTAATTCTGATTCTTTTGCTATGTTCACCACATCTTCAGTTACTTCCTCCACTGAAATCTTGAAGCTTCAATTGGTAAAAAAAAAAAAAAAAAAGCAGTATCTGTGAAGTGCAATAAAGTTAAGCACAATAAGGTATGCCCTATTTTAATTAATTTAATGTCCCTTTTATGAACATAGTTTCATACTATTTGATACTAAAATAGAATAAAAAATTCATATGGGATTTTTGAAACCCTAGGCATTGCATTGAATTATGTAATTATGAGATTATGAACAATACCTGTACAAAATGTGTCTGTCTTGTCTGTATCCTAGTAGATTGAAATACCTCAGAAAAATTTTCCAGTATAGAAATGTCAAGTTACCATATGTATCTATATTTCTAAATACAAATAATGCAAATATTTTTGCAAGACTAAAAGAATATTTATTATTTCAAGACACTGTGAATAAAGTCCTGCTTTTGGTGTTATCCAGTGAATAAAAAAAAATTATCATTTGAAAATTAGGTTATTGACACCTCATAAGTCAGAGCCATATCTATCTGTCTGTTTCCAGCCTTTGCAAGGGAAACAGATAATTTATGAAATGTCAACTTAGATTTAGATTCAGATCTAATTCAATCATATATTTTAGGTTCAGTTTTAGGTAAATCTTAAGATATTCACAAAGAGGCAGACTTCCATTAAAAAATAAGATTACAAAATGAATTTCTTGTTTGTATATTCTTCTGCCTTCTTATTTAAACGGGTTTTACAATATGCTTTGTCCTAGATTGTAATTTTCATTAAAATTAAATTACAAAAATTATTTCCTGTCTCTGAATTCCTGTATAACTACATCTATATCCCCAATTTATGGGGTAAATTGACTAAGACAACACATTTAGTTTCCTCTGAAAACTCCATCGTGTTATAAGATATGATTTGCAATGTTAATTAATTCCATGATATGAAATTTAGTTCTCAATGATTTGTATTAATGTAGGAAGCAGATATGAGTAATTCCAAATCTATTTTGATTTGGAATGTATCTGTAGAGAATGTATGAGTATATATTAGGATGTGGAAGTGTCGAGGATTGGGAAACTCATTTAATGCAGTATCACACCATGGCCAAGAACATGATTAGAAGTTGCTAAGTTGTCAAACATCTTCTTCAATAAACAACTACTCCTTGAAATTTCCTCTCAGCAGAAAATACTTCATATTCTCAATTTTTTATTTTAATGTCTTCTTAAAGTGAAGCTTTCCTTTAAGTATTTGTTATTTATATTCCCTCTCTGCCTACAAAGAAAAACTTCTGAACAGCATATATTCGAAAGCAAACACTGAGATGTCTACGAGTGAAATATTAATTAGAAGTCTAGAAGCAATTGAAATGGAGAAATAAAACAATACACTGTAACGAACCATTTTTACAAAACCTGGATTAATAATATCCCGAGTAGTGATGAATGAATATGAAAGTATAAAAGATTTCTATAAAAATGTGTCTTGCAACTTTAGAAACATGAGTGTATCTTCTATTAGTTAACATGAAGAATGCATAAGTTAATTACCAAAATATGCAGAAAACAATGGGAGGGTGGAAAATATTAATTTCTTTAATAAAATTACCTAGTAGATATATCTTAAAATGCTTCAGAATGTAAATCAAACCAAAAATATTTAGTAGGGAGAAACAAAGTAAACAAAACTAATTACAGCAATAATATCTAACAGAGATTAGTATCAGGAAGATCAGATTCTTAGCAACTTCACTTGGCATTTGGCCAGGTAGCTAATCCGCCAAATAGGCAAATAGCACTGACTCTTATTTATAAGTAGAATATAATAAAATCTATTTGTGAAGATTGAATATAGTATCCATGTTAATGTAAAAATATTAGAATATTAACTTTCAGAACACAAATTCTGAATCATAAACATTTCAGTTCTTTGTTCTTCTTCAGCTTGTTCAAATTTTCAGGTTTTTGGAACTTTTTTCTATCCTCTGATCACTCTTTTCTTCTTTTATTTATTTTTTGGTGAAATGTGGTTTTCTGGTTGATGGCTAATACTATTAAGATCACTTTAGGTGACCTTCCTTAGAAGATCTGTTACAATGATCTGAAACTTCATTTATCCTTTCTGATACCCGATTTGAACCAATCTCTACAATAAGAATCTTCAATTAAGTTTGAAGTATTGAATTTACATATTATTGACTCTCCGACTGAAATTATCTTACATTTCTACCATTTAGAACTATACTGCCACACAAAATTAAAGTATAAAAAAAGTGTTCATTCATTGGAATTTTCTCATTGCATGTGATTTCCAGGTATTTTTACATGTGTGCTTGTCACTTTAAAAGAAGGTACTCCTTTGCATGTACCTATTGGACATTTGTATGTCTCCTTTAGAGAAATGTCTATTCAGAACCTTTGCCCATTTTTTAAACTGAGCTACTTGTTTTCCTGTTATTGAGCTGCATGAGTTCCTTATGTATTTTGGATTTTAACATTTTATAGGATATGTGATTTGCAAATATTTTCTGCCACTCCATAGGTTGCCTTTGCATTTTGTTGATAGTGTCCTTTGCTGAACAGAAGCTTTTAGTTTGATAAAGTCCCACTAATTTATTTTCTTTTCTTTTTGTGTCAAATCTAAAACGGAGTGCTTCTTTGGGGCATGATGATACTATGTTCTATACTTAACCTATTTATGATTAACAGAACATTCTGGTAGCTTTGATTTGGGTTTCCGTATTTTCAAATTATCTTGAATAAATTTGCTAAAATTTTGTCAGAGTTTTTTGTGTCTATGTTCATAAGGGTCACTGGATTCTAGTTCTTCTTTTGAAAAAAAATCTATATGGGGAGGGAGAAATGAATAGTCAGAGCACAGGATTTTTTTACAGCAGTGAAAATACTCTGGTACTGTAATGGTGGGTATATGTCATGCATTTGTGCAAACCTGTTTTATGTACAACACCAGGAGTGAACCCAAATGTAAACTGTGGTCTTTGGGTAGTTATATGTCAGTGTTGGTTCATCAATTGTAACAAATTAGAGAGATTAAAAGATTGAAGTCTAGTATTAAATATTTTCAAGATATTTACTGTATGTCCTTTATCACCTGTTTTTTCTTTTTTGAGCTGAATTTTTAATACAACCTCAGACATAATGTCATTAAATACCTATGTAATCGAAATTGTACCTCTAAAGATGTCATGGATTTTCTACAAAACTCAATGACATTATCATATTTAATATAATTAATAATAAAAATGTGGTTCCTTCTTATAGCTAGTTTATATTCAGATTTATACTTATCAAAAATGCCTTTTAAAGCTTTATTTTTCCCCTCATTAAGATCCAAAGACTACACATTCTACTCTATTTGTTCGCTATATCCCTTGTCTTTTTTACCTAGAGTCCTTCCTGTCTATTTTCTGCCATTGGCACATAATGTGCTCCTTCGATGTGTATATTCAAACATTCATTAAAGAAACATACTAAAAAAATAAAACACAAATTAATTTTGTCTTTTTCTGTAGCATTAATTCAGTTTGCTTGACACTACTTCTTTTATATGTGATGGATATCCTTTGCCTGACTCCTGTATCACTTTCTCTTTAACCCTTTTGTAATTTCTTTGATTCTTTTTCATGTCTTATATTTTCCTATACCAGTTTCCCACTTATCTTTCACTCTGAACTCAGTTTCCTGAATATTCCAAATTCATTGCTAGCTTAGCCAAGCAGATATCCTGTCATCTGCATTGATCCTTCTTTGTTGCCCTATTACTATGTATTTCTTGTCATTCAAATCTCTAGTTCATCTAGGTCTCATACACAGAGACACCCACTCTAATCACTAAATCAAAACCAGCCACCAAGTCACTATGCATCACATCTCCCTATTTTAGTCCTCTGGCCAGCATTGATGATTTCCTTCTACTTCTCTTGGCCCATCTGCTTTGTTTATTTAACTGATTCATTTACACTTCCATTTTAACATGAACTGCTTGAAAGCAGTACTTATCTTTAATATTCACTACCTACACTACATATGGAATGATTTCTAGGCATATAGAAGATGTGTAACATAAATTGCTTCATGACTATTTTGTAAAATTTCAATTCAGAAAACAATATTCATAGAATCTTATGGAAAATATTTAATTGATCAATTATTCTGGACAACCATAATTTATGTGACCTAAGCAAATCCCTCAAGGTTTGTGGTCAGCATTGTATTGATGTTTTATAAATCTGCTTGGATTGAACCATACCTCAGCAGTATGCCATTGGTTCGAATTAAGAAATATCATAAGAAATACCATGTGAAGGTTGTTTACTGTAAGAATCTGGTTGAACACATAATTCATTGTACTACACAATTTCCTTTTTTAATAAAGACACACAGGAGGAATTTTCCTCCCTCTGGTTTTAATATCAAGAATAGTTTGGGTTCTACAGGAAAAAAGACTATTATTGTCACTGTTTATCACATAACATTTTTTTCAGAAGATGATATTTACAATAATAGTTCTGAAGTATCAAGTGAATATTATATATATAATAACATGTATTTTTGTGTAGTAACCCTATCACTTACTATTTTTTCTTTTTTACACTTTTCTATATTGAGAGGGCATTTTATTGAAATCCTCTACATTTTTTTAATAGTGTGTGTGCATAGTTTAACAATGCTTAAGACATAAGTAATTTGGATATATGTTGGACCCTGTCTCTGTGCTTATATATAAAAAGATGTAAATAATTACAGTGAAAGAATAATGATGGTGTGAATATACTTTCTGAGTACACGTAGTACTAAAATTGTCAAATGTGTTATAAATCTTGAGTTATTGGATTATTATATTCATTATTTTTCCATTATAACTGAATATTTTGCTTTTGCTATACAGGTAAGCCAAATTATAAATTGCTACTAGACTAAATTTTGCATAACAGATTGTGCATGCAGTTTTTTCTTTCAATCATGAAACTAACAGTTATATTATTACAATTACAGTGTATACATAGTCTATATGTTTTTGTCATTTCAAATAATTTAAAGACAGTTAAATTTCATATATATTAAATAATGCCACTCTAAATTTAGCATAGTGCCAGGGAAATGGTCACTATAAGCAAAGGTTTTGTTTTTGTTATTGCTGTTGATTTTGCCTATTGTTAACAACAAAAAAAGATTTTTAAAAATGGCCCATATATAACTGAGGTAATAACTAAATATGAATATTTTAAAATTCATTAATAATTTCATGTTGCTTATTTGCTTCCCAAAACTATTCATGAGTTTTACTTCTAATGAATCTTTCTTTAGAAAAGTTCCATTCATTCAATACCATTATTTTGAATTATTGAATTTTAGATGTAAGATGGGAATATCTTAGAAAAAAATTCTCAATATCTAAAAATCTCATGGTGTTCCTTAATGGCTCATTTTCTTACTATTACATTATGTGTGGCATGTTAATTTACTTTAACAATAGCAATGAACTGCCTCTAACACGTATTTTACTTCAGTCCCTAACAAACTCTACTACTCAATCTTAGAAAGACCATAGTTTCCAGAAAAGATGCTATTGGTCATACACAAAATAGGATTTCTTTTAAGGATGAATTTCTAGGATGTGTTTTAAAAGTAAAAAACAAAGCAAGATTTCCCCTCTGTGGTCATGCAGTTATTCAACAAAAGCAAATATTGGATTTTTCTCTCTTGGATTGGTGTATATCATCTTTATTACAGATAAAGGAATTTTTGCTGAGGTTCAGGATTTTCTTAAGTGGAATTTATTATTTTAAGAATATATTTTTAATAGTCTTCTCTCAAATAATGCTTAGCATCAAGGCCAGGTTTTGGCTATATTATATGAAAAAATTGATAAAGCTTTGTATTTCACCTGGCATACTGCTAGGCAGTTAATTAGTGGAGATATGAAATTAAATGCATCCTTGTGTAAATTGTATGTAATTTATATCACTCTATTTTAGATCATGTCAACTAGTCCTTGAAAATAAGAGCTTGAGATGTTTTGATTATCATTTTCCAAGCTACTTGATTTCTTTTAGTGAATTCAAATTGATGTGGCCATGTTCCTACTATGGAATATTTATTTTTAAAATTATTTTATCTTAAATTTATCTGAAAAACATTTATCTTAAAAATTATAATAATTAAAAGACTATTTCTGAAATATATAGAGAAAAAAATAGACCAAGAGCAGTATATGGACATTTTGCAGTACATGGCAGAAATAAGATGGCAACATTCCTCCTGCCTAAATAGTGTCAAAGGAAGTTAGCTAAAACATAAGGTGTAAATAAGATCCAAATACTCATAAAATAATCCCCAGTGTGTCCAGGTTTCGATATTTAATGTTTTAGCAAGAACCAGGAAGATCTCAAACTGAATGAAAAAAGAAAATCAGTAGATGAAAACATGGAGATGGAAAAGGTTAGAATTATTTGACAAAGACTGTAAATCAGCTATCATAAATATGCTTTTATTAGCAATCATAAACACAAATGCAGTACATTTAAAAATCTTAGCAAAGAAATCAAACTCTCAGTAGACAAATAAAACATATAATAATGAAGAACCAAATGGAAATTTTAAAACTGAATAATACTATAGGTGAATAAAAGGTAAATTCAATGGATAAGCTCAGGATCGGAATGGAGGGGAGAGAATAACAAACCAGTGTGCTTAAATACAGATAAAAAAATAAATTATCCCATCTAAACAGGAGAAAAAACAGACAGAAAAAGTATTGACAGGGTTCCATAGGTGGACCATAAAAAGATCTACCATTTGTGTAATCAGAGTCATCTACAGTTAATAATAATATAATTCACCTTAAAATTATCTTAGAGTTCTAATTCTTTTACATACCAAGAAATATGTGTTCTAAAATGCAAAGAGTACCTTAAGAATTATCTTTAGAAAATAAGAATTATAAATTGCCATTTACCTTATACTGTCTTCAATTGCACTCAGCAGTTAGCATGTTGATTACATGGAAACTTGACAGACTTCCATGCTAAACCAGGAGTTCCGACTTCCCAGACTTCTGGTTTAGTGCCTGTTCGGTCACAGAAAACCAGAAAACCTGGACTGGATGTCTGATGAAAGAACTAACCAGCACTCGGAGGTCTTGGAGGGTGGAGGTTTATTTTACACTGGCAGGCTCAGAGGAGGGTGATCTTCAAAGGTCTGAGCCCTGAGTACAGCAGGGCCATGACTTTTATACATTTACTGCAAAGCTAGGGGGGGAGTCAGCACCCAGAAACGGTTGCAGTAGGAGCTATTGGGTCGCTATAGATATATATTCAGGATGCTATTTGTATTTTAATGTATTTCTGTAAAGGTTACCCAGATACCATATTATAAACA
Organism: Smutsia gigantea; assembly: GCA_032199065.1. Classification (NCBI taxonomy): domain Eukaryota; kingdom Metazoa; phylum Chordata; class Mammalia; order Pholidota; family Manidae; genus Smutsia; species Smutsia gigantea. The sequence goes on along the minus strand of JAVSCE010013002.1, from coordinate 227,059 downwards.
AACGGGCTTCCATGATGGTAATTAACTAGCTGTTCCACACCACTGAGTCTCGGTTGGGCGGAGGGGCACGGGAGATACGTTGCTACATTGTTTTAATCTCAAGCACCCAAGCACCTTGTGATTCCTCTACACTCCTGAAGCGTCAACAGAAACTTTGTTTCCTTGGCTATTTGGCTTCCTTGGCTACCTACCAAACCCAGAGAGGGCCGAGGGATGTGAGAACTTTCTGAGTATTTCCTCATCAGTTCCACCTTTTAAAATTTAAGTCAGTCAATCTATTGCACCCCTTTATTAGAAAAACTATTGCAGTATGTTGTGGCTTTTCCAATTGATGAGCAAAATGAAAGAAAGCAGTCAAAATGGGATTTAACACTCTGGGGATTTTGTTACCCTCCCTTTAAAAAAAATCAAATTCATTTAAAAATAAAGGAAAACAACATCATGGGTGCCTTCCTAGTTATCTTCCCAACTTTAGAAACATAAATTAAAAAAAAGAGAATCAACTTAGTGTCTATGATGAGGATATAATTTTATGTGTAATATAAAGCTTATTATATATCCCTTAAGGGCCATTGGTATTAATAACAATGGCTGGTCTTTCTTAAATCAAGATGTTGAAGCTAACTTCAAATAAATCTTGATATTTTCAGTTTTTTTTTAATGTGTCTTAGTTGATACTACTATATGCTAAATATTCTGATTTGCTAAACCAATTTTGAAAGCTGAATTTCTATATTTCTCTAAAAACGATAAATATGCTGGTGTTAAAAGAAATGTAGTAACTCATGCTGACAGTATTAGTGTTTGCTAGCTTGATGTAAAGGCAAGATCTGTACCCAACAAAGCTAAATAATAGTATTGGCCAATGTATTTTTATAAATAATAGGAGAGGTTAATGTGACTTTTTGCCTTTGACAGTTTCTCTAAATACGTACTAACTTGCATAATATGTATTTTATAACTTGTATGTAAACATTTTGACATTGAATTGACTTTGATTGCAAGTTATTTATATTTAAATCAGGTATTTGTTTTTGTTATCAATCTATTCCCATTATAGAAACAAAGTCAGATTTAACTATTTCATTTTTGTCAATTTTATAATATTATCATAATTTATTTTTCTACATAGCTAAAGTCTGCCAAATTAAATCGTGGCTCCCCCTTAAGTGAATATATACAGCATCCTCTGAATACAATAGCACACCTAGAATGCATGGATTGAGAACATTTTATTACTTCTCAGCCCTCCCAACAAGTTCATTATGTTTTAAATACATGTACCAGGATGCCACACACATGTAAACACATACACACAAACATAAAAAATTCTTTGAAATTTGTGTTACAATATATAATTAAAACATTTTTTGATAGTAATCAGTAATTATTATCTATTAAATATAATTATTAAATTTAAATAGCTATTAAGTTCAAAACAAATGCTTTATTTAAAAGCAGACAGAATGACACCAATCACAGTACAAGGACACCACAGGGACAGCTGTTACACATTCCATGTGCCAGGTGCAAAAACAATATCATTTCTGGTTATAATTAAAAATTGCAATAAATCCTCTTGTAATATGCTGACATTATACATAAAGTATTTCCAATACAATTGTATTTTTACTATCCTTTTTATTCCATTTGAATGCCATCTTCCTGTTCTATTTGAACATTAATTTATAGGTAGAATGATTTTAAATTTTATATTAAATCAAATCATTCTTTCCAAATGGGAAGTTAATTAAACCAGAAAAATTCAAAGGAAAAATTATGCTATGTAGTCATCTAGAAAGCCTAATTAACTAATGAATATTTCACAATCCTTTTAAGGAAAAGTTAATTGAAGAAGACACTTTCATAGGCTTTAAATTATTGACAAAACCCTAAATCCCATATTTATACTTATTGCAGATAACGTACATCATAATTTCAACTATAGTGTAAAATAACAACATGCAATTTAAACTAAAACATAATTATATATAAATCACAGTTCAGAACTCATTATTTTGCACATCTACTTAATTCTAGTTAATGTATTCATTCCTCCCAATACTCCCAAAATCCTGAATCTATGATAGTGTCTGAATATAAATTTCTCATGGGAATTCTGAGGAATAGCATACGGATACAGATGATCATCAGCTATGTAAGATAAACAGGTTCCTTAGGCATCAAAATAACATTTTTATCTTTTTATTTGTTTGCCTAACCTAGAAAAGTTAGGTTAGACTAGGCTATGTGGTGGTAGCAAATAAACACGATTATTCAGGGCTTTGCCACAATAAATGGCTTATTTCTCTTTCATATCACAGCATAGGCAAACTTCCATATGGTGATTCAGAAATTTAGGTTTCTTTCTTATAATTGATTTCCATCCACTACAGCTTCAGGTTTCTCTATTGCATACAATGCATTCAGCCAGCAAAAGAACAAGAACAGAGAATCTCCTAAGTGGTCTTAGACTCTAGCTTGGAACCATCTCTAGTATCCACATTCCTTTAGTTAGAACTCAGTCTCACGTCCTTGTCTGTTAATAAAGCTGGGAGATGTAGTTTACCTCCTTGCCCATGAAGAAAATAAAATGGGTCTGGTGTATTCCTAGCTTTGTCCCTGTTGCACTGGCAAACTCATAAATAGACCTGCCTAAATAACTGCCAAATTCCTTATTGAATTATTTTATGGAGTAGTTATACATTTGGTAGCTTGCTGGAATTGAAAATTCATCACCAGTCTCTACCAGGCTAACTGGAAATACCCCAGAAGGCTGCTGCCCCTGTAAGAGTAACATTTGTCTCTAGTGGTGATAATTAACCCATCTTTATTTTCAGGCAAGCAATAATCTAATCCTACATCCTGATCCATATAACTAATAGGACTATTAATCTTCTTTACATTAAAGATAAATTTTCTGGAATGAATTTATTGCCTTCTATCTCCCTTTAGATAAAATAGTATATATGTATGTATATAAATATATTCATCATTAAACACTGATGATATAGATACAATAGAAATATGTATATCTCCCTATGAGCTATAAGCTCTAAAGGTAAATGGCAAGACTTAAGCTCATGTAATTTCCCCAATGTGAAAAACAGCTGGCTTAAATGTAGAGTCTTTAATCCTTTAAATAAAAAAAAAAGCAGTCCAGTATGATCTGTTACTTGCTTACCTTTGCAGCCAAATTCTGTGATATGTGTCTCCTTTCTCTAACTATAATATCTTCCTTTTAAGTTCATTGAAGAGCCCCTCCCACTCATAATCATTTAGCATGCTGTTGTCTTTTCCTGGAACACTCCCTTGGAACTCTTATAAGTTCAGATGTTTACATATGTTAAGCATAAATATAAATATATATGTATACATACATATATAATATAAATCTGTATGTATAGATATATATGTGTGTGTATATATATATTTTTTTCCTAAGACATTCTGCCACTAGTTCTCATTTCTTTCACTGCTTGAACTGCAGGGTTATGAGATTTTACAGCAATTTGGACTTCTCATAATGTTTATCACAATTAAATCCATTAAATACTTGTAGATGTTTGTGTATTATCAATCTCACACATAAATCTATCAATGTCCATGTATATCTCCTTTGCACTCTATTCACAATAAATAATATTGTACATGACACATATTAGGTACTAAATATTTCTAGAAAAATAATCATCTAATTTTATTTTCTTTACATAGCATCATCATATACTAAAATAAGGAGGCTGGGTACATATAAGGAAGGCACATTTATGTAAGCGTAATTCCAAGTCTTCTATACAATTGACTCACAATTTATTTCACAAACACATGGGCATGTGTGCACATACACACACATTCAATCTTCTCTCTTCTCTAATCTCTTATTTAAGAAAACTGAAAGACTGCCTAAGGTGATAATTTCACAAAGGTGACTCAATTCTCCCTTCCTACCTTCACTTAAACTCATAAGCATAGTCAAATAAAAGAATACTTAATTGAGCCAATAACTACAGACAAAATTATATATATATATATATATGCCAGATCACACTTATTTCATACTTCCTTTTACAAAATGCATGAACCAATATTTCAAGTTAAAAAACACAATATACATGGAAGCTGATTTTTAAAATAATCTGTCTCATCTGGGTTCATTTAAGCACCCAGAGTCAGCTGTAGATCAGGTAGGCAGTTCTGGTTGTTTCAGCTTCTTTCTCACTTGTTTGGGAAATGGACTTTCTTCCAAATGGTGTGACAACTTTCACCAGGTTAGTTCAGGCTATTCCCATGGTAGTGTCATGATTCCAAGACATGTAGCTATCTCTTGAGGCCTAGGTTCAGGATTTGTAAGGCATTACTACTACCCTTCATTGGCAAAAGCAAGTCAAAAGGCAGGCCTAGACTCAGGAAGTTTGGAATCAGCCTTTTCTTCTTGAGAGGGGAAGCTGCAAATTCACATTGAGAAGGACATTGACATAGGGAAAAGAAATTATGGTAAATTCTGCAATTAATCTACCACAATCCCTCACGAACTAAATGATCAGATTAAATTTGCTCTATCAAATAACCCTCCCCTCACTACTGTGGTGAAGAAAAAAATACTGCTTGTCTCTGAAACCCCAGTATGGCTGATGTCCAAGAAAATTTTTACCGAAGTTAAAACAGGCAAGGAAGAATTTATCCAAGACTATTGCAATAAGGAGAGAGATTCACCTCAACTGCATTGAAACAAAAGTCAAAAGGATTTTAAGTGCTGGGACAAGCTAGCAAAAAAGTACTGGAGTACATACTGTGGAGGGGGAAGCTGATCCATGGGATGCACTAAGAACTCTGGATTATTTCTGAGTTTACAATACTTCTCTCTGTATGATTACTCCAGCTGTGTCTACCATGTGGCGTCCAGAGAAGGTAGGCCTATACTATCCACAGAGACTGGGAGATAGGGGCTCTATTTTTCCTGATGATTACATTTCAAAGGGATGGCTCCCAGGTTCTTAAGAAAGACAGTTCTCAGGTCTTACACCTGATAATAGATTTATATATCTCTTAAAGGAAAAAGGAAAAATTTGCAAATGACAAGTCATCTAAAGTAAATGCTCTAAAAAGGGAGGTCAGGAGCCTATAATTAGGAAGAAACTTTTCTAAAGTTGAATGTATGTAAGGCTATTTTTGTATTAAATGTATTCCATCGTGATCACCTTCTCTCTCAACTGCCTCTTCTAATTACATGTCAAATTGATTCTATCATTTTTAAAATGATCCAATCCATCTTCTTTCTATCCTTATTGATTATATGTACATATATATACGTACACACATATTTACACAAAATATGTATATACACATATGTTCATTTATATGTGTAGGTATACCTATTTTTCTAACTCTATTAAAATATTTTCTAAATCTATTTTGTCATGTTACATATGTTATAATAGGCAAATAAAATTATTTTTATAACATTGTAGTTAATTTTTTTATGTAAGTGACTTTTTGAATTATTTACATTAAGGAAAACCTACTTCAGTTGGACATTTTTATCTTGGACTAAATTAGCCAGCACTTGCACTATCATATGTTATTTCTTATGAGTGGTGTAACATTTATCCTCATGAACAAACTTGTAGAAGAAATAAGATTTTGCCATTTAGATTTTGCTCATGAATAAAATGCCTCTAGGGGAAAATAGAAATGACGTTTTCTCCCCATTTCCTTACCGAGAATAACAGCTCAACTGACATAAGTGAAATTTTATAAAAAGAGAAACATTTTGTTTGGAGACAAGTATGAAATTTTCCAACCTTAAAGGTGGACTTTTTAGAAAATGGTGAACAGAGAAAACAACATTGTTAATGGGAGAGCACTTAGAGGCTCATCTATGTTGTTAACATAAATTGCACTGCCATAAAATTGTACCATCCTTTTCTACACAGTATCAAGAGCATTTATCATAACAAAAGTCTATTCTTTTCAAAGTGGGTGGGAAATAGGGAATAGTGGAATTCTTATTAAAATGCAGTGATAAAGAATTTAGCTCAACTATGACTCATAAATGTACAAGTTAGAAACTTTCTTATAAATAAAGTGACCTTCAAAATAGTAATATCACATCTTAAGTGAATATCTGCTGTTTATTTACCATGGGGCTTTGATACGCGTGTGTGTATAGAACAGATAAAACATATATTAGTACAATTTGGTAAAGTACCACGTTTCAAATAAAATAGATCTCCAAATTTAGAAAAATACATGAACAAATAATTTTCATCTGTGTGTTGTCAAGTCCAGGTGTTCAGAATAATGATGTCCCTCCTCTTTATGACTCTGATAGTTGAACTTGCCACAGACATCCATACAGTTTCCTGAGTAGTCTCATCAGTAATCTGTGAACCAGACTTTACATCATACAGCAAGATACCATCAGCATCAGCAAGGTAGTGAAATTCAGTCAATCCATCAGCATTAATGTCATGTTAGTTGTGACTCTACTTTATAAAGCTGATGATGTTCAGAAGATGGATGTCCTTGGATTTTATTAGCAGCTGCTAACGGTAAGTTAGAGAAATGTGAATGTGGGCAAAGTGTAGAGAAGTGAAAAAAAAATATCCATAACTGGTACTAAAATACCATTTAAGAACTTGGAGAAAATGTTGGTCAAACTACTGAGAATATTCTGGGATAAATAGTCTTATTTTCCTCTTTACATTTGACACATGGGCAATGATGTTATAAAAACAGGGAAGAAATTGCAACCTGGCAAGTACACCTTTATTTTATACTATGGTTGTAATAACATTTATATTGTGTAATCCAAGGCAATAGAAGAAAACAAAGCACCTTCTAATGTTTGAGGTACGTCAGTTATCAGATGAAGCTTCAAGTACAATTTAACTTTTCCATAATTCAGACTGTACTCAGTTCTCACATATTCTTATATATTATGTTGGGGGGAAAAAGGATTTTTAAACAGGAATCAATGGCAATCTCTTCCATAGCTATCCTTGGCAAAATATAATGAGTAATTGTCCTGTGAACTACAATACATGCTAATGAAACAATCTTAAATTTATTTTGCATGTTTTTATGAACTTTAAATAAAATCATAGAGTTTATATGCTTTTATGTATTGACTTTTACTACACATTATGTATATATGATTCATCCCTGTCTTTCTGTGTAACATAAATTCATTTATTTTCATCATCATATAATATTTCATTGAATAAATATACTATAATTCATTTTGCTTCCAAGTTTTTGCTATTGCAAATAAACATCAATGAATGTTTGTATACATGCTTTTTGTAAAAATATGATTGCATATAGGAGAAAGGTAGGGTAAATATAAAGTGGAATTGGTGGGTCATCAGAAATTATATTTTTCAGTTTTTATAGTCCTTCCAGTTTTTCTAAGTGGTTGTACCAACTTAAACACTTACAGTGTATGAGAGTTCCAATTGCTCCAAAATGTCACCGACATAGATTATTAACAATCCTTCTCATTTTAGTCATCCTGATGAATATAGTGCTTATATTATTTTGTGTCCTTGATGAACAGTAAGGTACTATGCCTATTTGTGTTTTAATTGACTTTCTGACTATCTCTTTGTGAAGTTATCTTCAGTTCCATTTTCAATTTTTAATTAAGTCATCTGTCTTTCTAATTTGTAATCTTTTTTTATAGATTTATATATTTTGGAAATGAGACCTTCCCAAATTGTATGTATTGTAAATAGTTTATCTAGTCTTTTATTCTATAATAACAATGATTCCTTACATGTATTAGTCATGTGGATTAACTTTCCATGTTTACATCTATAATTTTTACTGATAAACTTTTCATGTTTAGATTGGGTATTAAAATTTTTTGTATAGTGTTTGGTAGGGGTCATGAATACAAGTTTTCTTCCATGTCAATATCCACTTGATACCATCACTTATTGAAAATGATCCTCCCTGAATGTAAAATTTGCTATAAATCAAGTGCATATTTATGTGTAGGTATAGTTCTTGACTATTGCTCCATTTGTCTTTCTTTATGGCAATATTATAGCGTCCTAATGTAGCCTCCAATGGGAAGGGCATTCCGGGCCTGGGGTGAATCCCCTATGAAACCAGTGAAACCAAAATAAGTCAAGAGAAAGTGTAGGTTGGGAGAAACCATTTCTATTGATCACAGCTAGCTTGAAGTCGCTGGCCAGCCTTGGCACCCTCTGCCTTCTCTGGCCGTGTCTTGCACTCTGTCTCCGCTGGCTGCAGCTCTGTTTCCTCCAGCCCCAGCATGTGCTCTTCTTCCCTGCCCTCCCCTTCTGAGACGAACTCTGGGGGCGGGTCCATGGTGACTGACTGGCACCAGACCAATAGGTACCAGAAATGGAGGAGAGGAGAAAATGGCTGTTTTTTTCTCCACCCCCTGCTCCAGATCTACAGGAGGCTCTGCAATGGTAAACACCTATTATGTCAGTGAACTAAGGCTAGGCAGGTGATTCTGGAAATTCTGACATTTACCCCACAATCAACCCCTCCGGAATCCTTGCCTCACAATCTACATGTCCCCAGCCTTCTGCAATGGTCCCTGCCCAAGAAAGCTGGAGTACTGCAACCAGACTAATCATATACAATAACAACAGAAATTATGATACAGATAGCAATAAAATCAGAGCAATCCTCAAGCCTGAGGATCCAGATGTGTTCAAAGTCCTCTTCAAATTAGGTCCATAGCTCACCCTGTCCACAGGAGAACATCAGCTGAACTGGAAGGGAGCTCCGTGCACACACAGGAAGCAGTGGCTGTACCTAAGGGGTGGGCCCAATCTGCAAAGATGGTAGGAGACACCACTAAAGGCAAATTCTGTCCATCAGGTAGGATGCATGCATTGAGAGCAGTAATGGGATAGATGTATTGCTATTGAAAACAAAGAAACTTGTTACTACTGTGACCTTTGGGGGCCACTCTGTGGTTACTCCAGGAACACACAGGAGGCCAGCCTCTAGACCTTGTTCCCGAGGTGCCAGAAGGGCCAGCCATTGCTGGTACATGTGTTGAGATGTCCAAATCCATGCAGTGTCCAGGCTGCTGTGGGACTCAGTCACACAATGCATTCCTGCCAGGCTCTACTGACTTTTCCACATGTCAGAAGCAGGCCTCACCAATGGACTACAGCCCACATTGCCTTCTGCTCTGGACCAAGTTGTCTGCTTCATTATTCCCTGGGGATGTCTAGGTAAATGGCCTGAAAGTTGCTGCCAGAGGCCCCTGTCACACAGACATCTAGGTTGTCCACTTTGCAATGGTGGAGGTAACTGTACATGTTTTATCTATCCCCACATGATGCCCTTACATGCCAAGGGGCACAAAGGCCTCAGAATTTATGCCAAATACAGGATAAATGTAACCACAAGACTCAAAACTTCTTGCAATAATGCCACAGTTATCTGTAAGGGAATCAGAGTTGAGCATAACATCATACACAGCATTAGATTCCCCTATTCTCAAGGGGATTCAGGATTGTTCCACTCTGACAGCCCCACCCAGTGGGAGCCCCAGTACACTGCTCAGGGTGGCAATAAATCAGGGAGTATCTGCTCCTGTGTCCACTAAAGCCAGGACACACTACACATTCACTGTGGACCAATGAATTGCTAATTCTACATGTGGCCTTCAGTCGCTACCACATCCTCCAAGGTGGGGGCCTTGACCTCCCCCTCAGTCAAACCACAATGCTCAATACCATCCTCAGGGCCCAGGAGGAGTCTGAATACTCTCTCTCATCCAGGAATTTCTGAAGGCACACAGGTCAGACATGGGGCTTTGCCTCAGCCTTGCACATCTTGGACCTCAGAAGCTGGAACTGCTGCTCTGACTTTAATTGGTGCCACAGCTCTAGTAAGATTCTATTGGGCTGCCCAACAAGTTTTTCTTTCACTGGCCTACCTTTATCAAATCAACGCACATCGGGGTCCTAGAGACTTTCACAGGCCCTTTGAACCTCTTCTTTCAGTTGTAGATTATATTTCTTTCCATGCTCTTACTATTTCAACCCCTCCCAGATCTGCTATAGTACAAGTAACCTCACTTATGGGTTTTCCTATATGGGGAGAAAGAAGAGTCACTAGGAATCCAGCGAGGGATGGGGGAGCTGTATGGAGCACCAGAATTCTCATCCCCATGGTAAACAACTCGTCTGGGCCCTGAGGCCCAAATATATTATAAATGATATTTTTCATGTCCAACTCTTGTAGAACCTGCTGGATCTCTGCATACACTTGTGAGCTAGCGGGAAAGTATGGTAAATCACCCTGATTAGGCCAAACTGCCCTGAGGACCACTGTCAGCCAATCAAAAAGTGCAAGATTACCTGGGGTCTAATGGGCATTTTGTAACCTCTACCAGAGAGAGGGGTGAGTCGTCAGTGAAACCAGCTTACCCATCTGACCTAGACAGAATAATACCCTCTACTCCTAAATCCCAAAGATGCAAAAGCCATGTAGGCAGAGGCACTAAGGACTTCTGTCAAAACTGGGTGTTCAAATCCACCAGCTCAGCCTGCATATAGGGTTGGAGCATGGAGTGCCCCACAACCTGGGAGGGGGCTACTCCTCTCTCTGAGGAACCCATGGTTGTTATGTCTTTGTTTTCTTAACTACACTTAATGACTGTGTTTGCCCTAATTACTTTACAATAATGTTAACTAGCTTTACTTGAATGAGTCCACTAATTCTGTTTTTCTTTGCTGCCAAGAATGTCTTGGTGATTCTTATCCATTTATGTTACCATAAATGTGATATAATCAGATTTTTATTTTCTATTCAAAATCATGATAGGGTTGTGTTTTGGAGTCCATTAAAATTATAGATCAAATTTGTGGAACATTACATCTCCTTGTGCATAATTTTAGTATATACATATATATACCCCAATTTATTTTGATCTTTCATTTCTCTCAATGTTTCACAGTTCCTTGTCCAATATCTAATTTTTTTAATTCACAATTCTTTGGGTTCACTATCTGCCCAGTCTTAGTGAAGTGGTTCTACTAACTTTGGCTTTGCTCAGCTGATTTTAGATGGGTTCACCATTAGGTCTGTGATTTACTTTTCATACTTTATCATAATCTTTTGTGATCTACTACAGGCTTTTCCTTTGTGGTTACCATGAGCCTTATATCAAATATATTTATGACATTCCATTTTAAACATACCAACTTAACTTTTGTAGCATACAGAAACTTTCTTCTCATTCTCTTGCATTTTAAGTTATTGATAACACAATTTATATTTGTTAATATTGTGTATCTGAAAATAATATTTGAGCTACGGTTATTTTAAAAATATTAGTTTCTAACTTGAACTAGAGTTGTGAGAATTGCCAATAAAACCATTTCAGGATTAAAGAATCTGACTTTGACTGTATATTTACCATTACCAGTGAGTTTTACACATTCATATGTCATTATATATTATTTATTATATAAAAATTGATTTTTTGTTAGGTTTACCTCAATATAACTCCTTAATGCCAATTATATCTTTATTCTGTACACCACCTTTTTCAACTAACTTCCCACTCATTCGAACCATGTTCCTTTATACTGAATCCAAGTTTGGATCCATTGATGCTTATTTCTCATTCTATTTTTTGGTGTTACAATTATTCTATTGTATTTCTGACATAGTGATAGCTTAGTTCACCTAAGACAGATGTTTATGTTGGCCTCCAGAAAAGGTGGTAGCCTCCTCCCAAACTCCATGGAATCCGGCTAAGTTTCAGTTCTTAAGACAAAAAATACTGGTCAAGATTTGTCCTTCAGTTTCTCAGTAACCAACCATGGACATCCAGCTGACAAGAGCAAGTGTTCCAACATATTTTGCTACTATTTCATGTAAGTCTCTAATTACAGTGGGTAAAAGGCCAGTGGTTCCTCATTCATGCAATTTTAAATCCCATAGTCTGAGGATATGACTGTTTCTTGCATTCTGACATCCAGTCTGCCCGTTTTCTTGGTTTTATGCCACATGTGATGGGACAATGAGGAACTATTTTTTAAAATTTGTCCCAGTGAATAATATTCCAGCAGGTATAATAAATGAGCCATGTGACCATTGTCCACTATGGGCACTACGATAGAACTCTTATTTGTTGGATATCATGTCTTAGATATATTGCGAAGGATCTGAATACATGAACACCTTATTTACAATAATTTATGTATGTCTTTGTTAAGATTACCTAACAGTTTAATTTATTTTTGCCTTCTAATATTTGTACATATTTGTTAGTAAATAGGTAATTTAAAAACACAGGTAGTTCTCTGTTTGGCTTATTGACAAATACTATATGATTTCACCTATATAGGGAATCTAAAAACAAAAAAAAGGAAGTGTACAAAGCAGCAGTAGACTCATAGACCCTGAGAAGTGACTGGTGGTCACCATGGGGGAGGGGTTGAAGTGAGTGAGTGGGGAGGAAGAGGAGTATAAAGGAGCACAAAAATCTCAGGCATAGTATAAATTGGTCATGGGGTGTTGGTGGGAGTGCAGCATAGATAATGCAGCTAATGGTTCTGTAACATCTTCCTGTGTTGACAGATAGTAACCGCAGTGATGGGGTTGAGGATTTAATCATGTGTGCAACTGTTGAATCACTATGTTGTACACTTGAAGCCAACATATTTTTTAATTTCAACTATACCACAATCAAAAAACCTTAAAAATATAAATAAGAATACAAGTAGTTCAAGGTGAGTCCTGTTTTTCCACCTCCTAATCCTGCCTCAGGACATGAAGGGGATGCCACAATGATATAATCATGAATGTCAGGAGTCTTTCTAGATGTTAATGGTGGATGACACAGAAAGTCAAGGGCAGTACTGGGCTTCAGCTTACTCCAAGGAACTGTGGGGATGTAGGTAGGGAGACAAAAACTGTTTCTTCAGTAACCTTCTCTATGCACATCCACACATGCTCTGCAATGAAAGGAAATATTTCATACAATAAGAGCACAGTGTATTATAATTAAGAATTCTCTGTCAAATATTTCAGAAGGAGAATTATATTTAAGTAGTTCGGTAACGTTTAAACATTTCAATGAGATATTTTATTCTAACATATTAATAATGACAAATTTAGGAACTTGGTTCTTATACACTTAATTAGCTAACAAAAGAAACTAATATTCTTTGAACTTGTCACTATACCAGATGCTTTTCATATCATTTTGCATTTGTGTGTGCATTTGGAAAAACACTGACATCAGTGTAAAAATTATATCGAACATATAAATGGGAAAACTGAGCTTTCAAGTATAGCTTGGAAAAGTATTTTTTAAAATTTGACTGCAATACAAGATAACTATTCCAAATTTTATAGTTTTTATTAAATTGTTATCAAAGAATTTGAAACTGTGTAGAAGAGACCTCGCATCTTTTTACAGGAGGAAAACTTTAACATACATGAGACATAGGTAAGCCAGAGAACTCTAGATATTTTACAACATCCATGTAAGTTGATCTCTTTGAATCGAATTCCACACATATAAACAGCGAAAAAAAAAAAACAATTGGCCAAAAACAAAACATACAAACAAGAATAGAGAATAGAGTGCATCAAAATGTTTACCCAAAACAAATGCTGAGCACAGTTGCTTATTTGTAATAACATAGGTTGTTTTAAAATTTGCATTGCTTTTTTAAGAAGAATGAATTTCTCTATTGAATTATGATTTATTTTTGACCTATAGACTTTCCAGAAAATGGAATGCATTAAGTAGTTTGATGTAAATGTTAAAAAAAATAGAGGATCAAATGGTATTTGTATTTTTAGTTTTTTGAGGAACCTCCATATTGCTTTCCACAATGGTTGAACTAGCTTACATTCCCACCAGCAGTGTAGGAGGGCTCCCCTTTCTCTGCATCTTCGCCAGCACTTTTTGTTCCTAGTCTTTTCTATGTTGGCCAAATAAGGACTCTTACTACACTGATGGACAGTGACTGCAATGGGGTATGGGGGGGGGGGACTTGATAATAAGTGTGAATGTAATAACCACATTGTTTTTTCTTGTGAAACCTTCATAAGAGTGTATATCCGTGACGCCTTGATAAAAAAAATAGTAAATCATAGAGCAAAATATCAAAGCCTTTTATATAAATGCCTGAAATTCTTAATAATAATTATTAAATCCATCCATTCATTCATTTTTGTAAAAACAGTTGTTAAACCGCAGCTATTTTTCAGGTCTCCTGCTAGACACCAGCAATTCAAACACAGAAGAATGGGATGGTAAGCTGCATAATGACTCCCAAAGATATGTGCACATACTAATCCTTGGAATCTGTGAAAGCTGCTGTTAATGGTTAAAAAAAAGAAAAAGAAAAAAATACTTTGCAGATGTTTTTGATTTAAAGAGGATTGAGACAGGGAGATTAAGTGGGATTATTTGGTGGGCCTTGCATGTAATCACATATACCCTTATAAAAGAAAGGCAAAAGGAGATTTCATACACAAAGGATAAAGTGCTGTGAAGTAGAAACAGACAGATCTGAAGATGCTGTTCTTGCAGATTAGAGCGATGCAGCTAAGGAAGGTTGGCAGCCAACGGAAGCTGAAAGGGTCAAGGAATAGATCGTGTACCAGGGCCACCGGCGGGGCTGTGGCCTTCTCAGCAGCTTGATGTCAGCCCAGGAATACTAATTTCAAACTTAGAGCCTCTAAAACTGTCTTAAGATAATTTTTATTGTTTTAGCCATCAAACTGTTGGTAAACAGTTACAGCAGCAGCTCAAAACTGTCATAATGTATTTAAGTACAGGCTAATTTTCGATATTTCCTTATACCTTATTAGTAAGGTCTTTTCGATCCAGTATTGTAATTAGAGACTTCCCATGATTTGTGCAAATTTGTGCCAGATTATGACTAAAAAACTTTTAAAACAGCTACCTGTACAAAGAACATGGATGCAGTTGTGGCTATATGTCTTCGATTTTCATAATTAGGGAAAGGAAAGGTGATTTATTTTTCTTGGTTGTCTGTTCCTTGCTTTTTATAGATTCTATGTACTTAGAAAAAGCAAACATAAGAATCTAAACTCAGGATATTTACCTCGAAGAACATGGAAAGTATATCCCTATTGAATTTTTGAAGAAGGGCAGAAACAAATTTTTATTATGTTAGAGGCAATTCTACACATTAAAAATGAAAAATATACTGATACATACATTTTCTATAACTGTCAAATACTTTTCTAGACTATCAAAAGCATTATATTATAAAATCATGAAAATAAAAGAGATATTTAGTACTTTTAAAAATTTTATCTATGGTCAGTTCATAACATGCAAGGAGAGTTCTTGAGGGTTTATTATGTAAAAATCAAAACACTATTGAAGTTTCAGAACTATGCCTCTAACATATAAAGGCCATGTGAAATTGTTTACTTAAGATGATTATATTTTGGCATCTACTAGCTTAATTGGACCTTCTGAATTAATATTAATTAGGTACATTTAATTATCCCATAAATACTAATGGAGTACTTCTGATGTTTGAGTATAATGCAAAGCATCAGATAAGAGAGTAAGGCCATTAGTCAGGGCCCGAGAAAAATAGATTGAACATTAACACTGGGCAAATAAAGAAACAATTTAATTGAGAAACCATTTTAAACTGCAGCATGAAAAGGATTTAAGGAAGCTCCCAGGGTGTGCATAATCCAGGAAGCCTGAGAGGAAGGTGAAGAGGAGGAGCAGGTGGTCACAGTAAACAGCAGCAGCAGTTACCAGGACTGTGGGCAGATATGAGATTCAGTGTCTTTCCTGGTGAGAGCTTCCAAAATACCTGCTTATCTGCAGCTCAGGTAGTTGTTGGAGCTGCATAGTTATGAGAATTGCAGCAGTCTTAGCAAATTCTGAGAATCACCCATTACTGCACCACAGGAAGATGTTTTACTGTTGGCCTGCCCTTTCCTGGCATCTTCATAACCTGCAGGATAAGCTTCCCTGACCTCCAGCCCCCCAGCCTTTCCTGGAGACTTACAAAACATTACATAAGTTACATATTAAATCCTGTATATCAGGCCTATAGAGTGCCTTCTGCTCTACCAATGGAAGGTGAATGTTTATGTTTCTAGGAAAGCTTCTCTCTCTTTTTGCACTGAACTCTAACTACTCTGTGAAGCACATAAGCCTCTCATGCATGTACATTTAGCTTTATCTTCAATTCCCAATATCACCTATTTTATGAACAGCATGCTCCATAAACACTGATGGTGCCTGGCCTAATGGAGGAGTATTAGAGTCTGGAGAGAAATCGATAACAATTGTGAAAGTCCTGCTTTCAGGGATCAGAACAAGAGTCTCATGCACCTGGTTGAGGAAATTGGCAAAATAGAATATGTAGACTAAAACTATAATTTTACTTCACAATTGAGATGAAGTCATCACTTAATAGGACTGCATGTTTGCGTCCCAGAGTTACATCATATGTGTATATGTGTGTGAGCATAGAGACCAGAGCATTATTTTTAAATGTTTTTCACTTGCATTAACATCCATGTAGTTTATTGTCCTTACTCTAGACCTTCTAAATTGGAATCTTTGTGAACTGGAGCACGAATATACATTTTTAGTGAGCTTTTCAAGTGATTTCGAAAGTTATCAAAATTTGAGAGCCTTTGTTTCAGTTAATCAATAGGTTATTAAGAGGAATATATGCGTGGTGCCTCATGCTGCAAGTTTTCAGTAGGCTTGAGGGACATAAATTTAGTAGTCTGAGATTACTGGTGGGGAAGATGACTCAAAATTAGGGACAAACTGTGCATTTTTGAAAGTTTTCAGTATTACATAAACCCTCTTTCTGAGGCTAAGGTTGATTTCTAAAAAAGAACAAGAAAATTGCATTTTTCAAAGCAAAATGAGAAGACGGAGGGAGATCACAAGTGTTACAAAGACAGAGTGAGGGAACAAGTCAGACAAAAAAGGATGAAAATAGAGTAAGAGAACAACAAACAAAATAAGACATGGTGCTAAGTACTTTACATTCATTTCACAATTTTTCCTCACTAAAAACCAGTGTCAGCCTCGAGGACCACATAGTCATCATCAATTAGGAATGTGTTAAAAATATACAATCTCAGTCCTAGCTCCTGACCTATGAATAAGAATCTGCACTTACACAAATTCCTCAGCTGATGTGGGTGTATATTAAAGTTTGAGAAGACTGACCTACAGCTCAAGATGTTTCCCAAAGCCGTATAGGTAACACAGCAGAACACAAATTCAACTGCTAGCTTCTTAACTGAATATTAGTATGTATATCACATGGATGTTAAATACAACAGAGACATATCACAAACTGTGGGAAAAATGAAGATTGAATATATATGCTGCTTTTATACACGTGCACCCAGAGAGTGGGCTGTATTAGAAAAATACCAAATATCAGTATATAGTATTCTGCCATTGTAACTTAGAAGGAATCATGATTGAAGAGAAAATTTCCTCAAAAGATGAATAATAATCTATCCGATCTTGTTGACTTGGCTGGCACAGTCTCCTGTTAGTCAAAATTATCAATTCAAATATCTAAAAATGATTGAAGTAATGTCTGAGTGAAGAACCTTCTAAGATACATAGGAATGTGATCAAAATGCTACAAGATAGACACATTAAGATATTTTCATTTTGTTTTTTCTTCTGTATTGACAAAAAGAATGTAAAAATCAGGTTCTTTCCTGTACTTAACAAAAATCAAATGCCTTCTGTAGTATTTGGATGGATAACACATCTATTGGATATCTCATTCTCTTAGGTCCTGCACTAATGAATGCCTACAGATAATTATTATTTTTGATGAAAAAAAATGAAAATAATCTAACCAACATTCCATTTTGAATCATGGATGTGATAATTAAACCGTGTATCTGTGATGTGTTGGCTGAAGCAATTAGAGACAGATAAGAAATGCAATTTTAGAATTAATTGTTTGAGGCATAGGTGATTTGTGTGTGTCTGGTAAGACTATATTTAGATTTCTGACAGTTCCAAAGGTTTTGTTATTTGAATATTATCAAAATAATATTCAGACTAGTAAAGTACATAATGCAGATTATATACTTTAAAAGAGACCATCTGCTCTTTCACATTGTGTTAGCATAACATTTACACGTAGTTCGGAAAATAACCACTTAAGATTGAAATCTTAAAACACCCATAAAAATTAATTGATTTTTTTACTACCTTTCTGAGTTCATTGCATTACTGGTACAGATATATATAAAATACCGTATTACCCTTTTACCATCTCATTACTCTTTTTTGGCACTGTAGGAATAGAACATTTTTAGAATCAGAAGGTTGTGAAATTTAAAACTCTGTGATAGTTCACTTTCATAAAAAAAAGACTATTTAAAAAAATACATTAATTTTTCTGGATCATACATTAGTATGATAACTGTGAAGCACTGAAAGTTATCTAAACCATATAAACAACTGGCATTCATTCTTTGATACATTTACATCAGTAAATGCCAATTAGTTACATAGTTTCCAAATTTAATTGACATTTTTATAATTTTCATAAATGTCTCTGTATTGCCAAATCTAATTTATTCAAATTACATTTTATTAATTGCTGTCATATTTCAATATTCTATAATTTGTATTTAAAATATATGAAATGTAAGGGCTGAAAATGAAAAATTTTAATGAAACAAAATGGCAGTCATACTACCTCTCATGATTCCTGGTTCATTAGTTTGATTCATCTCATTTTTCAGGTGCATCATTGTAAGTCTGATGAGATAACACCGACTTTGATATTTAGAAATGAATCAAATGTCCATTCCACACAATGGAAAGCTTAATGCTGTCCCAATACTTCTTTCTATTCCTGGCGTTTTAGTCTCATCATCATATTTACCTATGAGTTTAGAGACTCCACAGTCTTCCTGCTGTTTGGTTCAGTATCAAACCATCTGTCATACATTAATTACATCTATACTAAATGTACCTAAGTTGTGTAGAGCCACTTGTGGCTGTTTTGTTGTTAAAACTGAGTATTGGACATAGTTTTTCCAAGAATGTTTAGGTGCCATTTGACACACTCTGCCTACTATATTTTTTATCCATCCTTCCTTTTTCTTCCCTACAACAGACTTTCTTAATTAAGTGCTATTGAAATTTAAGCCCAGTAATTTCTGTTGTAGGGTTCTCTCTTGTGCATTGTAAGAATTTAACAGTATCCCTGGCCTCTAGCCTCTACCCTCAGTTGCAACCTCCACCAAGAAAGGACAACCAAAAACATCTGCTGAATATGGTCAGATATGAGGGAAACATCTTTACACTGTTGAGAACCACTGTACTGGGAAAAATTTCTTTTAAGAAAATAGATACGCATGTATATATATATGAGTGTATTAGTATGAATGTGTGTATGCATATATATATATATATATGCAGTCAAAATATTCTAAGGAGTTTATAAAATAATGAGATATCACCAATAAACACTAATCTTTAATTAATATAATAAATATTGAGTATCTGAAGGTATATAAAATATGGCTAGCATGATTTTTTACTTCATCTCTGATATTGGTGTTAGATTTTGTCAAAAGTTACCCAATTTAATATTTTATGCTATATATTACATTTTTTGCATATCACTTTTATGTGTCTGATGAATAGATACAACATAAAAATGCTTTTAGAGTAGAAAAAAATGTCATTTCAAGTACGAAAACATGATCTTTAATCTTTGAGATTAATTTTATTAAAATATTTAACTATATAATAACTTTTTAAAAATATATATTTATCTACATGGAGATCTTCACTATTAGGCCTAAGCCCTGCAAATTTATATTAAAAACACCTTATACATAATTTATCATCTCTTTTCCCAAAAGACACTCTCCAGATGAAATTTATCATGTTATATGCTAAACTAATATGTTACATACACAAAATATTTTAACTGAAAAAAAAAGGCCACAATTGCTTAATGTCTGGTTTGAGTAGGTAGCAGAGAAGGAGTAGGTCATTTTCATTAGGAAAAAAGCAGGACAATGAAGTTTGAGTCAACATGACTGACTGGTGTGCTACATTAAAAAGATTTTTTAAGGAGTTCTAACCAGAGTTTTCACAGATCAATAACTGAGAAATATGTTCCTGAAGGACCAATATGTTATGTGTAAGCAAGTATAAAGGAGAAAATCAAATGGTTATTACTATTAAATTAAAATTACAACCTAAGACTTTCAAAAACATATATTATTGACTAAGATATACAGACTGAGAAAATTCATATAATATTAAATACAAAGAAGTACATAAACTGAAGTCTATTATAATGGATGATAGGTCTTTGTAATATGATATGAAAGAATTTAGTAAATAAACCTACATTTATGAAAACAATTCTTAATTGTCTTCTAGAGAGCATTAATAATAAATAAAAGCATCTAATTTGTTTCCTATGCATACTATATACAAACTATATGTATAACAAATATATATATGTAATGAATATGTATACATATTAAATATATATATTTGCCCATGCTATATGATTTAATTTATATATGAATCTATTTCTAAATTTTCCTAAAGCCCTCAAATAATGGTGCCCCCCCAAAATATACACTGTTCTTTTGCCATGTTGATCTGTTCTTTGTCTACTGATCTTTAGAATATAAATTTTCTATTCCATCTTACCAATATAGATTTGTGCATTAGTGACAAAGCCTGTATTTAGAGATTAATTAAAAATAAAGTTATCTGTGTTTTTTAAAAAATTTGTTCCTGCTGATCTTTATGGACTATAGCATAGAAAGAAAATAAGCTATATTTGTGTGGAGGTAGTAGAATATGAGTGTGTTTTCTATTAATAGATTTATTTTTTAGATTAGTATTAGATTAACAGAAAATTTATTCAGTTAGTGTGAAAAGTTCCCAGATACACAACCCCCCCACACACTCACAAACACATAATTACACACAGTTTCCCCTATTATGATATCTCACATTGTATGGTACATTTGTTATAATTAATTAAAAAATATTGGCACATTATTATGAACCAAATAAACCATGGTTTATTCACACTTCCTTAGATTTTGGCTAATGCATTTTTTTGTTGTTCCAGGACCCCATCCAGGCTGCCACATAGCATTAGATGTTAGTTCTTACTTCATCTTTGATATTAGAGTTGGGTTTGTCAAAAGGTACCCAACTGTATACCACATGTGAGGCTCTTCTGACCACAAAATTTTCAGAATTGCCTTGATTGACCCTAACACTTTCTAGGAGTATTTGTCAGGCATATTGCAAGATTTCCCTGATGTTTTTCTCATGATTAAATTGGGATTGTGGGTCGCTGGAAGGACGCAGAGATGAAGTGCTGTTCATATCAGGAGCGCATATTATCAGTTCGTTCCTTGATCGACTGAATAGAGTAGAGTTTCCCATGTCTCCGCTGTACAATGATTTTCGCCTATTCATACTATATTATTTGAAGAAAGTCACTGTGTGAAGCCCACCGTCAAGGAATGGGGAATTACACTGTCTTTCATATAGTGTGCAGGGGCTACAGAATTATTTTTGGATCCTTCTGCATGGGAAGTTTTCTTTTCATCCCTATTTATTAGTTTAATAAATTATTTTTATATATGAGCATATAGAGACATTTTATACTTTGTTAAAGTCCAATAATACTTTATTTTGTTGCTCAAATTGCTCTTGCTTTGCCATTAGGAGTTCTTTCCATTGGATCCTGCTCTTCTTTGACATACCCCATGAATGTATATGTGTGCTTTGAGCGCTTACTTCCATTCCGGCACTACAACATGCTCACGGCTTACCTTGTATATTTCCTACCCCAGTCCTATAATCAGCATTTGTCCATAGCACCCTCATTCTTTTTACTAGATAATAGAACTAAAAATTAAGATCTGGGCATTAGGCATGCTTTTTGTTACAGGAATGTCATTTCTTTTAGGTCCTTTCAGCTGATCAGGTAAAGGATTATGTGTGTATAGATTTATCTTCATATGTGTAGACATCTATTTAAATGTAACTATAATTATATCGAGTTGAAGATGAATTCTTACTGGTGTCCCAACTCGAATCCATTACCACAGTGATCATTCAACCTCTCCCTGAACCCTGAGTGGCTGGCACATGGTTATCTTTTACTCCTATAGTCTTGCTGTTCTGGACAGTCATATGCTTGAAATCATAAAGTACGTGGCATTTTCTGACTGCCTTCTTCCACTTAGCAATGCACTGTGAATTTTTAACTGAACTGGAGCCATGATTACTGAGGCATCTGATAAATCTGTGTTTTGCTTTGTAAGAAAGTACCAAACTGTCTTCCAAAGTCACTGTACTGCTTTCATTCCACCAGCAGTGACTGAGATTTCCTGCTACTCTGTACCCTTGTCGGCATTTGGGGTGCATAGTTATGTAATTTGCATTTGCAATTTTCTATTGGTATATGATATTGCATTTATTGTCCTATGCTTATTTGTTATTTGTGTATCTTCTTTGCTGAGGTTTTTTTTTCAGACTTCTTGCCCATTTTTTAATTGAGTTTTTGTTTCCTTTGTTGAGTTTTAAGTGTTCATTGTATATTTTTAATAACTATCTTTTGTCAGACATGCTTTTTGCAAATGTATTTTCCTTGTAGTCTGTGACTTGTCTCTTAATTCTCTTAACAGTGTCTTTTGCAGAACAGAAGTTTTATGTTTTAATGAATCCCAACTTGCCAATTATTTCATTCATGGGCAATATTTTCTTTATTGTATCCAAAAAGTCATTGCCAAGCCCAGAGTAACTTAGATTTTTCTCTTACTGTCTTCTATAATTTTTAGTTTCAAATTTTACATTCTTTGTCTATGATTCATTTTGAGGTAATTTTTGTGAAATATATAAAACATAGATTGTCTTTGTATGTGTATATCCAGTTGTTCCAGCACCATATGCTGAAATGACTTTCCCATTGAATTGCCTTTGCTCTTTTATTTCCAGGCTTTCTATTTTATTCCATTGACTTATTTCTTTATTCTTTATTAATAGCACACTGTGTTGTTTATGGTAGCTTTGTAGTAAGTCTTGAGTTCTCTTTTTCCTTTTTCTTTTTTCAGTATTGTGTTAGATAATGTCTTTTCACGTAAACCTTAGAATCAGTTTCTTGATATCTACAAAATAACTTCTTATGATTTTGTATCAGATTGTGTTAAACCTATGTAAAAAGTTGGGAAAAACTGACACCTTAACTTTGTATCCATGATTATACAATATCCCTCCATTTATTGAGATCTTTGATTTATTTCATTAGAGTTTTGTACTTTTGCTCATATACACATTTTTGCAGTTTTTTACATAAGCGTTTGATTTTTCTGTGGTAATGTAAATGATGTGTTTCTAATGTCAAATTCAAAATTTTCATTGCTAGTGTAAAAGAGGGCAATTGGATTTTCACAGTTAACCTTGTATGCTGCACCTTGTTATATTCACTTAGTAATGCCAGGAGATTTTTGTGTTGTGCTGATTCTTACAGATTTCTGCTTCTACAATAAGATCATCTATAAAGAGGGACAGTCTTATTTCTTTGTTTCCAGTATGTTGTATTTCCTGTTTTTCTTTTATTAACTTTTAGCATTAGCTAGGACTCCAGTAAAGTGTTGAATAAAAGTGTTGATAGGTGACTATCTGGCCTTGTTTTCCATCCAGGGGGAAGGCATAAAGTTTCTCACTGTTAAGTATGACATAAGCTATAGGCTGTTTTTTGGAAGTTACTTATCAAAAAAAAATTAATTTAAAAATTAAATATTTTAACTACCATTTTATTTCCACCTAGGCCAGGGGACAATTTAGAAAAAGTTCTCTTCTGAGCACATAGCCAAGGAGGTGTGGAAGGGCTGTCAGTCATCATGATTGAAACATAACTGTACTGTCTTCCTGCACAAGGATAATAAATGCTTCAGAAAAGGTTGCAGAATTGTAGGGTGAAATAAAGTGTGCTTAGTTTCATTTCCAATGCTGCAGAATGCTAGGGAATGAGGCCCATTTCCTTACACCTCGGGATTGTCTGAGTCAATGCTGTACCCGCATCGCTGACGGTGCAGCTGCTGCCATATCCTCCTCTCCTCTCCACAAGGTGGAGAGTCCTCCCCCTCTTCATCATGTTTCTGGAGCTAATCATGGACACTGTCATTCCTATAAAACTGTGCAGCCTTCCTGAGAACAATGTCGATGTGAAAATGCGTTGCAGACTGTACTGCTTTGGGGCCATCCTGTATGGAAAGTTGAGAGAGGCTCCCCAGAAGTGCTTCTCCACCAATGTCCTGATTCTAGGTGGCCTGAAACAAATCACCCACGTCATCAGGACGTAGGTCCCACAAATTCTCTACTGGCTGAAAGGGACACAGGAGTATTTACAGGCTTCCTGTTCTCCAGGACAAAGGACAGTTCTGTTTTGAGAAATACCACAGAGGGTTTGATGAGAGAGATCTTGGCTTAAGCTCAATGATGTGTCCTCAGAATTGAAGTATTAGAAGCTCCCCTTTATTCCTAGTTTGCTGAGAGAGTTCTTGTCATTTGCTTCATTTTGTTTTTTGTTTGTTTATCATGAATGGGTGTTGGATTCTGTCAAATGCTTTTGCTGAATCTGTTCATATGAATGCAGTGTTTTATATTAATTGATTTCTAATGTTGAACCATCTTTATACATCTGGAATAAACCCCACTTAGTTGTAGTGTATATTCTTTTTATATATTGTTGGATTTTATTTGCTATTTTGTTGGTGATTTTTACATCTATGTTCATAAGTCATATTTGTCTGTAGTTTTCTCGCAATGTCTTTATCTGGTTTTAGTAGTAATGTAATGCTAGCCTTTGAATGAATTGAGGTGTTCCTTCTGCTCCTATTTTCTGAAATTTTAGAGTATTAGTATCATTTTTTTCCTTAAAATACTTAGTAGAATTCAACAGCAAAACCATTTAAACATAGTGGTTGTTTTTGAAATGTTATTAATTATTGATTTCATTTATTTAATACATATGGGCTTATTCATTTTGTCTATTTCTCCTGTGTGAGTTGGTAAGTTGTTTATTTAAAGGAATTATCTCATTTCATCTAAATTATCAAGTTTGTGGTAATACAGATGTTCATAATATCCATTTATTGTCCTTTAATTATCCAATGTATCAGTTGTGGGGGGTCCTGCTTCTATTTCTAATATTAATAATTTCTATCTTCTCTTTTTATTTTCTTGGTTATCCTGGTTAGAAGTTTATCAATTTCCTTTTTCTTTTCAAAAGACCAGATTTTGGTTGTATTTTTTTATCTGTCACTTTCTGTTTCTAATTTTGTTGATTTTCACTTATTATTCCTTTTCTTCTGCTAACTTTTGGTTTATATTGCTGTACATTTTCTTGTTTCCTAGGTGGAAACTCAGATGATGATTTTAGATCTTTAGTTTTTTCTAATATATGTATTCAGTGTTATAAAATTTCCTCTAAGCACTGCTTTTGCAGCATCTTACAAATTTGGTAGGTTGGATTTTCATTTAATTTAAGTGGATACAGAAATTAAAGGTAAGTGGTTTTAATTCATTTATTTTTTTCTATTAAAACTTGAAATATTTTACTCTACTCTCTCGCTTGATGCTTTCTGAAGAGGGTTGACATAATTCTTTTCTTGTTCCTGTACAGATAAAGTGTGCTTCTTCCTTTGCCTTCTTTAGGAGTTTTCTCTGTTTTTGTTTTTCTGCAATCTGAATAGGGTATGCCTAAATGCATATTTTTTAATGTTTTTCCTTTGTTGTGTTCTATGATCTTCTTGGATTTATGGTTTGGTGTATATCACCATGTTTTGGAATTTTTTTTTTGCCATTGCTACTTTCCATGTTTTTTCTGTTCATTTCTCTTTCTGACATTCTCATTACACATATGTTGCAACTCAGAGAAAAGTGGTAGTAAGGAAGTCTGGTAAAGATATAGGTGGATTGACTTCTGAGAATGGGCTCAAAGAATTTAGATATTTGTGTCATATAAATGCCTACTACTATAAGGATAGCCCTCATATTGGTTTCAGGAGACCCTCTACTCAGTCACAGGGCTTGTACAATGGCCACCTGAAATAAATGTGGGCAAGGTCTAGACTCAGTAATTTGGTCTTTCCCCTCACTAAGCTGCTCTCTTTACTTTCGTCACTAAGTATCAGGTCAGCAGAAGAAGAGACTCATGCTGGCACAACTCCTTGGGGAGACTAGCCAATGCCTTGGTGGTGGGTAATTATCAGACGCCCTTTACATATTAATAGAGCAACAGTCCTTTTTTATTAGAATAGATATGCTCTCTGAATATAGGTTGACTTTAATGGCAATAGTACCTCCATCCATAAAGATAGCCTTTTCTGTTGACGTTATTTCACATAACATTGGCTTGAATCAAGGGACCTATAATGCAGCAAAGATATGCCACTGTGCTCATGATCAGGGTGCATTGGTCTTACTAGGTAGTTAGTCCATCGGCTAGATGCAGTTGTCTTGCTAGGAATTTGTAATGTGTATGTGAAGTCTTAGTTAAGGTACCACCAACCCCTCATGGAGATAAGGCATGTTCTTCAGGATGCAAAGTATGTCTTACAGCTATAACTGACGTATAGTGCACATTCAAAACATGTGACTTTCAGGGTAGAATTGGAAGTGATCCTTCTCACTCACTTGAAGAATTTATATTTCCTATGTCTTCTAATTTAAGCTGCAGCAAGTGAGAAATACTGATATTCTCGAGGAATTGGCAAGTTAGAGGGAGCACATGCTCCAGTGGACATAATCTGTGTTCATTTGAACTTGAGTTGTGCCTATCTTTTGGCTTTTTAGTGATATTTGTTCCAGTGGACAAGAGGTCAAATATGGTTTATCCTGATTACCACAAAGATCTGAGACTGCTACAACATATTATGAGTAGTGAGGAGTACGGAAATCTGAAGATTGACTGGCTACTTTTCCATACTCAGTAATAATTTTTAAAGTCAACATAAACCAAGTACAGAACAATAGAGAATTATGTTATTCAGAATCAAAAAAAAATCTAGAATAAATGTTGCAAGCAGGAGATAATCATGTCTGCAAATGGCTCAGAATCAGCTATAGCAGGGGAGACTGTAGCTTGTTTTACTAAAAAAATAATGATAATCTTGCATAGACTTTCATGAGATTATACCTGACCACCAATATAAAGAGGATTCTGATTGATTCTGTCTTCAAGAAAGAGTAAGGAATCTTTGTTCTCACAGATGAAATTGGAGTTCACATATTTTTTATTAAAACAAAATAGAGTGGAAGCCCAGGGCTGGATCTGAATGCCATCAGGAAAGCACACAGTGTCCTCTACAGGCGCCTTTGACCTTGTCCTTGTTTACTCTTGGTCAGTACTCCTTTTTCCTGGGTAAGTACTCCATTTTTTAACTTGATGAACAGTGATTAACACTGGTTTCTGGAGTAGACAGTTAGGAGCTCAAAAGATTCAACTCCCAAAATCCCCAATATTGAGGAGTTAGCTTTTCATGAGGTGACCTTGACCAATGGAGGCCACTGACCAAACTGGGCAGATAAAACCTGTTCTTTTTCCCATTATCTGAGAGCCAAGTGGCTTTACTAACTGGTAGTCACTGTAGTGAAATACCAAATTCAACGGATTTTCATCTTTCCTTCTTTACTTTTATTATTATTACTGTTATTATTATTTTAATTCTCACTTCCCTGAATGTGCATTTCTCAAACAGTGGTACCACCCTAATTTTCACTCAGGCTCTGTTACAGCCTAAAACAGCTAAGATTTATAATTTTTAAACAAGGGTTTAATATAATTTATGTAGGTACTTTAAAGCAGAACTTATCTTACAATACCATACACTTGATAATCAGAAAATATTTTTAGACAGAATATATCTATAAGCCAATTATTTAGCAGACATTTATATAAAAGCTTTTTAATCACACCATATATTGATCAGTCACTTATGCATTAAAAAATAACAGTATATACATAAAAAATACATGCATATTAAAATTTAAACAGGAAAAAAGTGAACCAGTAATACTCAACATTGGCATAAGTAACATTTATCAATTCCAAATACTCTTGTGTACTTATATGTGTCCTTCTCTACTACACGTTATTCAATTTCACTTTTCAAAAATTCCAAAATATTTATTAATAATCTATTTAAGATAATGAGTCAGTAACTATGGTTCTAAGCATGTATACAACAATTACCTATCTATCAACTCTGTCACCTATATATCATCTATCTATATTTATCTCTATTTTTAGTCTGACATGAGAAATCCTCAGTGAGCTCTTATTATTATTTCTAAAAACCTGTGTTGTATCCTTAATTGCTTCAGAACAATTAAACTGATAAAAGCACTGGCTGTGGGGAGAATTAAGTTCATTTTTATATTTGAGTTCTTTTTTACCACCTAACTTTTCTTTATTCCTAAACAAATTACTTAACCTTTCCAAATCACAATTGTCACCTGAACAACAGAGATGATAGCAATTTCCTAATTGTACTGTTAGATCAAGTCTACAAATATTGCTTCCAAATTCTCTTTGTTCCTAAAGTTCTCTTGAAATCAAGCTGTTGTGGAATGTATTTCTATTGAAAATATTTTCTGTTTTTTAGACTTGCAAATGCATTCATGTCACAGGGTGCACTTTTGGTTGCAATATATTTACTCTATGTAATTACAAAGGAACATTTGGGTCAATGCAAAAATATTTAAATCATCAGAATGCTCTGGAAAGAATACTTATCCTTATGCAAATATTGAATTATGTTTTATTTTTGGATAGATTAAATCAATGCACATTTTAAAACTAGAATAAGAACATTTTCTGACATTGAGAACTTCTGCTTTAATAACTTAAAAAGAGAAAAACTACCTATAGACTTAGGGAGTATTAGCAAATACATCATGGTGCTTCATTTTGTTTTTATCATGTCAAAGCAATGAGGTTCTAATGGTGAAATGGCCATCAGAACAAATGTTCAGAAGGTAGATACTTTTCTGTGCAAGTTTTCATTTAGTAGTACTCATGCATAAAACCATTTATTTGGTAATTTATATTATATATTATTGTGTTATATTTTTCCCTTATGCTTCTGATTAGTATGTTCTGCTAAATGTTTGGTAAGACCAAGTGATGGCCACATTATCTTCCTCCTGATTTAAAAATACTTCTAATGTTTACATACTGTTAGTTTATCATAATATTTTTGTGATAATTTTCTGACATATCAGTTATCAGATTAAGGAAGGTACTTTTTATTTATAGTTTATTTGTTAAATACTTTTGCCAGAATTTTCCATGGTTTGTATACTTACTCAACATCTTTCTCTAAGTAGCATTTCCATGAATAACAGCTGATTAACTTGACTCATAATATTTATTGGAATTGCTGAATACCAATATACTTCAGGCAGATAATAGTTTACATCTAACAGAAGGAGATCTAGAGAGAATTTTCAAACACAACTGGTAAGCCC
Organism: Smutsia gigantea; assembly: GCA_032199065.1. Classification (NCBI taxonomy): domain Eukaryota; kingdom Metazoa; phylum Chordata; class Mammalia; order Pholidota; family Manidae; genus Smutsia; species Smutsia gigantea. The sequence continues at coordinate 197,499 of JAVSCE010013002.1, read as the reverse complement.
ATCAGTAATTCTAAAACTTACATTACCTTGTTTATTTAACACATTTTAAGGTTACTTTGGTAATACCTTTGCAAAAAGGCATTCTTTATTATATGTCATTTTTAAATTAAAAATCTCACATGAATTGCTTCATAGAAAAAAACAGCATTAAAACTGTAATCCAAACACACAGTTTACAGTATTGAGAAAATACTTATAAGTCATACATCTGATAAGGTTTTACTATCCAAACCACACAGAACTAAATGACAAAAGACAAAGCAATTTTAAAAAAGGGCAAAGAACTTGAAAAGATAGTTCTCCAAAGAATTTATAAATGACCAATAAGCACATGAAAAGATGCTCAATGTAAATAGTCATTAGGAGAATTCTAATCAATGAGATATCACTTCATATCAATTAGGATGTTTATAATAATATTTTAAAAGATGGAAAATAAGTGTTGATGAGAATATGAAGAAACCAGAATCCTTGTGCATTGTTGGTGGGAATATAAGACAGTAGCTCCTGTGGAAAATCACTTGGTGGTTCCTCAAATAATTAAACATGGAATTACCATATAATTCAGCCATTTGACTCCCAGGTATCTGTACAAAAAAATTCAAAATAGGTACTTAAACACATATTTATACAAAAATGCTTACCATAGAATTATTCACAATAGCAAAAGACAGAAACAACATGTGTGTCCATCAACTAATGCATGAACAAAATACATATTACTATATATACATACATACACATATATATACATACACACACACCCACGATGGAATATTATTCAGCCATAAAATAAGTGAAGTTCTGATGTATGCTACAATATGGATGAACTGTAAAACATTATGTAAAGTTAAATAAACCAGAAATAACAAGGAAATATAGTATGATTCCACTTTTATGAGATATATAGAATAGGCAAAGGCACAGACAGAGAATAGATTCAAGGTTACCAGGGACTAGGGCTGGGGAGTGGTGAGTTATAGTTTAATGCAGAGTTTCTATTTGAAGTGATGAAGATTTTTGTTATTTTTAAAATAGATCCTGAAATAATAGGGGGTAATAGCTGAATGATTGAAAGCCTGTCTTTGGCACTAGTGTTAACATGGCATAATTCTGAGACTTCTAAGTTACTAAACCACTTGCAGCCCCATTTCTCACATATGTAAAGTGAGGGCATTCTAAAAGATGTTCGTTTAGGATTCACAAGCACACATATACTATAATAATTTTTCTGTTCCTCTTAACTTGACATAAAGTCATTACAAATGTGAGCTAACAACACAATGAAATAGTTACTGTAAAAACCACTCCTATGATTGTATTGATTCCACCAGTTTCATGCACTATTAGACTGAGTGAAAGTATTAAAACTTTGAACACAGAGGAAAACTAGCATTCTTGGTATATCAACTTAGAATTGTGTAGTTTTAATCACATTGTGAATAAAGCATTTTTTGTCATGTGTTAAGAATGTAAAATAAATATGGGAAATGCTATCTCCTTGCAGTGAATAAATGAAACCAGAACTTTCAGATTTCTTGGATGACTGGATTGCTGATCATTTATAAATTGGTTCAGCGGCCTTCACAGAAAGGTTGACTTCCTTTCTCAGAATCTCAGACACTAAGAAAAATTCAATAAGTTTGACTCTTCTTTACAAAAATAACCATATAAAATGTATCCATTCTTTAATATTACTTCAAATAAGAAATTCTATATGTTGAATGGATTCATATTAATTCTTACAAATAGACATATAAACAGCAGTTATGGTATGAGAATAAGCAAGAAATTAAATCTACCATGAAATTTTGAACTGACATTAGCATAGAAGGAGGTCTTTCCTGTACTAGTTAAGAAATAACAAAGTTGATAGAAGTGTTAATGTATAAATGCATATAGACGATTCTCAAGTATTTTCTTGACAATACTACTTCATTATAGATAAATTGCCACTAAACAATCTTATTTACTTCTAGGAATTTATGTTCACAATACCTAAAATTGCTTTTGTATGAATCTTACTATTATATAGAGGAGTAATTATTCTGCATACTCAGAATTCAACTAAATTTGAAAAGGGCGGATAAAACTTGATTTCAATTATTATTTAAATAAAGTCAAGTATTTGATATTTAATTTTCAGGCTTCTTGCTCCAGATTTTTGCCCTTGTTTTATCTACTGTGTCTATTTATAATCGTTTTCCACTCCCATAAATGTTGGTCACAGCCTGCTGTGAGAAGCTGTCTTTAATCATAGTGTTGCTTTATGAAGGTAAGGGTTAATGGCAGCAGGCAAGTCTCCCTGCAATAATCTGGGTCACTTATAATTTACAGATCACTGATTACTTTACCCAGAAGAGTCTTCAATTACAACTATGCACACAGAGACACACACACCCCAACCTTTCCCTTTGTTCAAGAATTAATATAAAGAGACTTCAATGTCTGATGGAAAATGGAAATAAAAGGAGTTATAGAATGGAGAGAGATGTACCTTATGATTACTATTTCTGTACTATACTTTCTAGGATTTTCCTCCTCCTTTCAGTGGTATCTTTTATGAAGAGATATACTCTCCAAGAGAAAATGTTACCTCATGGCAATGTCTCAGCTTCGAAAACATGTTTTAATACACAGTCCACAGTTATTATCACAACCATCATGGCCAGAGTAACTATTTCAAGCCTACATATAAGTCAAGTAGTAATCCTTAGATATATTAGAAATCTGCCTACATTCACCATGCCAAAAAATTTAATGGCATGTGAAACTTTATTTAACCTATCTTTTAATAAAACCTAAGATTAAATTTAAGTCATTTATTATTTTCACTTATTCTGTGATGATAAGCAAATGTTCTCCATAAGTAAATGTCACATATGAAAAATAAACTATCAAAGTGTGGGTAAAATTGCAATATTTCCAGAATCTCTCACCTGGCCTTAATCCTTCTCCTTAACAATAGGTGTTTACAAAGGGTGGAGAGAAGTATCCATCTCCTTATCAATAGATGCTTCCAAGGGGTAGGGGAAAAGGCAAGCACACAGCGGATCAGAGAGGTTTTATTGGCTCTTCCCAGCCAATAAAAGAGAGATACTGGCTAGCAAGAGTAGACAACTTCTTGTAAGGAATAAACAGGTTTCTCCTACTTTATTTTTCCCTTTGACTGATTTTGGCTTCACAGGTTTCCCCGGTTTATTTTCCTCAGGCTGGGAATACACATTCTCCCTTGGAGTTATACAAAGGTAATTTAAATATAAATAAATATTTTGCTGTAGGGAAGAAAATGAAAGAATCACTGCTCTAACAAAACTATTATATTTAGTTCTTATTGCTAATATTTATGTTTTTTATTCATAATATACACGAGCAAAAGAATATATTTTCTCTCTTTAAAAAGCATGCCTATACACATAGACATTGCAAAGAGCAGTGTATATTATTTTGTAAGCTTGGAGCTTACATATAAAATTTCTAAGAATATCTTTAAAATTCTGTAATTTTTTAATGACCTAACATTATTTTATGACTGACCATAAAATATACTTAATTTTATTAAACCAGTCTTCTGTTTCACTGACATGTCCATCTTCTCATTTTAATAACCAATATGATGAAAAGTAGGGATAATATTAAATAAGTACATAATAAATTATAATTTCATGAAATAAATTTCCATAAGTGAAAATACAACATGTTAGAATTTCTGATATAATTGTGAAATGGTCACTAGAATACTGTTTTGGCATACTCTTCTGAAAGTAATACATTCAATTTTCTGCTTTCCCATGAGCCTTGATATCACTTTATATTTCAATTTTATTATTACCATTAATATTTTAAAAGTTGACACTACTTAAAAAGTTAAAATTTCTTTTATTTCTATTCACACAATTTTTATGTATTAAACACTTTGCATTTGAAAATTTTGCTCCTGTTTTTCAGTTTATTGATGTCTTTTAAGAACGATATGAGGTTTGAAAAAATGGTTTTCCAATGTTGATGTTAATAACATTAAACTATATTTATACCTCAAAAATATATTTCATTTATAAAATTATAGCAAAAGTTTTAGGTTATTTCTTATGATTATCATCAATAAAGTAAGTAGTATTTTTGTATAATTAGAAGTTGATGTATTTGATAATTAATAATCGTTTTCTAAAGGGGAATAAAAACAACTAAGAGATTTTAACAGATAATTCCTTTGAATTATCCATTATAAAATCTAATTAGAAAAGAATATCTACAAATTAAACTTCTTAGTGGCAGGACAAGTTTTAGTATAAAATAGTATATCACTAATTGAATGTGAATTGGACCATATATTCCAATTACTATATACTTCATACTGTATAGGAAATACTAGTATGTTCTGAAGTATAACATTAAAACTTTATTAAATCAAACTTAAAATCTATTAAAATATAAATGTACATGCATTTGTCTTAGTCTTACCAACAATGACAAGGTTTTTATGTCATTAACCTTGGTTGGATTTCTAAAGCTGGAAAAATTAATAAATATTTCCTTAACTTCATTTTCATACAAAATGGAAATATATTTAATGTTTTAATTATTAACTACACAATTAAGAATATATGGTTATTGTGAGAAACAGGTTTTTGCAATTGTAATATGCATAAAAAGATCAAAATCACTTAATATCAAGGCCTAAAGATAATAAAATAATTTGTTTTTTATTGGTGTGCAAACTTTGCAATTTTTATTTAAATGTATGTGTGTATTGGTATGTGTGAGTATAATCATTTATAAAATAAGATAAATGTATCATTATTGCATGCTGACTGCAACACTAGGTTAAAGAATTTGGAAATTTTGTGAAAACTTGTCCTTCATGTTGAAAGTTATGCTTCTAAAATGTATATGTTACACAAATTCTAAATAAGAGTGCAGTGAAAGTAGGCCCTCAATAACATCATTATTGGTATGCTTCATCAACATACAAAATGAAATTTTAAATTCTAACATTAATTTATATTACATTTCTATGAACATTAGTACAATGAAACAATGTTTTGCCTTTCTTGGATAATTTTTGTGAATTTTCTGATCATATAATGATCTTTTCCTCCTTTGAATTACTCATTTTCTGCATTAACTAATAGGAAGTTTTTCTTCTGTTAATGATATTAAATTAACATCACTTATGGTGCACATATTTTTCATGTTTTAAATTTGTGTTTGAATTCATTTTTGTGTTTTACATTAATCTCCTTGAGTTACAGTTTTTATTCAACATATTTGATTTTCCTTTACACAGAAAGATACAAATTTCTATATTTCTATGTTTTCTATATTTCATGTTTGATGCATAAATACCCATCTGCAACAAAGCTATTTACTTTAAGTTTTTCTTATAATTTGTAGTTTCATTTTAAATATATACCTTCAATTCATATATATTTTATGTGTGTTATAAAACCCACAAAAATTTATCTAATATTCCATGATATTCCTACTCATCTTAATGTTCATTATATGATAGATACAAAATATGCATTACATGTCTATTATATAATAGACAATTTTTTATTTATTAAACAGCCCATTTGATAGAATTAGCTTTATTTTTGTTGCATTCTCCTAAACAGTATATATGATTCCACAGTCAAATATATGTCAATATTAATGGAAATACACTCTAAATGGGAAAGTATCAGTTAACTAAACTAACAGTTTTGAATCTTAATACTAATGATACTTTAGTATTTGTTAAGTCTTTTCTATTCACAAGCCTCCAAATAGGAAATTTGCATGTACAATCTCATTTGATTAACACTCATCTCCATGAAGGGTATTTTCTTAACTCCATTATACAGATGAATAAATGTTTGCTCAGAGCATTATAATGACTTGGTCAATATCACAGAATCACAGTCAGAAAACCTATTCCACAACCAAGAACCTTAAAGAATACTCTATATTGCTGATATGGTAGGGAATAAGAACTTCTTTACAATGATGAGAAAGATATGGGCTGCATTTAGGTTATATGATCTAACATGTTAGCACCCATAATACTGCTTCTTTAGTTAAACTGAGTTATTATAAAGCCATGAGAAATAAACAGAAAGGGTTTGTTCATTAGCATAAACTAGCACAAATTAAACTCCAGTAGGTACTGAATAGTAAATTTATATCTCTTTATTAAGAGCACATTTATGTCTTCATCTCATATGTGATTTTTGAAAGGTCAAAATTATGATGTCTTTTAAAGATATTTCACTTTAACAAATCCTGAAATATATGTCTACTCAGTTCCCATAATATGTGTCTATAAAAATAACTGAAAATATCACACTTGGAGGTTCTAATGACAGCAGCTAACCAATACATATCTCAGAAAAACAAAATTTGTCACAGATATTCACAGTACATTTTGTCCCTCTGGCTAAATTTTTTTAATATTTTGAGGTACCTCTTTTATTAAAAAAGAATATGAAGAAAGTATTTTAGCAGTTATTGAAATGACAAAAATGCTCTTTTTAAATTGAATGGCTTTATTATTTGTAAGAGATACTATATTTTTAAGAGAAGTTATGAGCATAATAACAGCAATTTAATCACACTGTTTTGGAAACCATGACTGAGATATGTGTTTTCCAGACAATTATATGTACATTTATATACCTATAGAAACACACACATTCACATATGTGCGTGCCTATGTAATTGATGGTATAGTTCTTCTTCCTATACTACTATTTCCTCTTTCTGTGTTAATTTAAAATATTTCTTTACATTTGATTCCTTTTAGTAGGAACTTAGACATTAAAAGGTAGAAAACAGTCTTAAGTGTTCTAAGGCCTCATTTATATGAGGTTCTAACAAAATGGAATGATTTAAGGTAAGTTTTAAAGCAGTTAAAACTCCTCGTCCTCTCTCCTGAAGGTGGGTAAGGAGATTAGTCATGAGTGAAAAGGTGAGGAGTCAGGAAGGACAGGGGAAGGGCCACCAGGAAGCAACATTACTTTGTTTCAAACATTTAAATTATGTTTCTATTATCTATCAAGTTGTTTTTAATGCTGACCTTGGCAATTGTGTCAACTTTTTCTATGTGTCTAAAACTAATTTGTACTTACATTATCTGTCAATACAATATACTAGATAAAAACAAGTTAAAATTAGCATATACTCTTATATGGAATCTAAAAAATGAATGAACAAATAAACAACACAAAAACAGTTTCATAAACACAGAAAATGGACTAGTGATTACTATAGGGGAGGGGGCCATATTGGCAAAGGGGATAAAGATATAATGACAAATTATAAAATATACTAGTCACAGGGATGGAAGTACAGTATAAGGAACATAGGCAATGATGTTGAAATTTCTTTGTATGTTGACAAGTGGTAATTACTCTTATTGTTGTTATCATTTGGTAATATAATTGTCAAATCACTATGCTGTACATCTGTAACCAATACAATATGGAGTCTTAATGATATTTCAATTTAAAAAATAGTACATTTGGTTCCCAAAGAAACTACCGAATTATGAAAACAATGTAGTTTTCGATAGGATGAATGAATTCAAGAGTCATGATTCAAGTGAAATCACAAAAGATGGCAGTGTGTGTAGGCAAGGTAAAAATCACATAGAACTCAAAAATACAGCAAATACAACTAGGCATGAAAATGACTTGAAGACTGCAGAACGGACAACCTACATCTTGGGAGGAAGAGAAGATCCTACAGAAAGAATAAAGTAGCAGAGCTACTACCTGGCAGGACCGAAGCCCTCTCCCCACCCGGGCCCACAGGCAGAAGGAAAAGGAACAGAGCCGGGTGGGAATAGAAGCCCAGGACTGCTCAACATCTGACCCTAGAGGCCTTTTCTGTAACACAAGCTCACATTGCATGGTGCTCTGGTGATTGGTAGGGCTGGGCAACAGAGACAGGTAGAACACTTGGGGAGGCTGAGATCCTAGCCACCTGCGGAGTACAAGCATGCTCTACTAGACCCCTGAAAAAGAAAGCAGAGTGGGAAGTTTGAAAGACTTCACAACAGTGAGAGGGGCACCAGAGGGGCCAGGATTGCACCGTGCTCTCTGCTTAGGAGAAAGGTCAGGTGGACAAAACCTCCTCAGCTCACCTTCAGTCTAACAGGTTGGGAGCCTTTAGAAGCTTCAGGCACTCCAACTGCATCACTGGCGGCACAATCTGGAGACTCCTCCAGGCCAGCAGTGAAATCAGACTTTGCTTCCAGGTAGGCAGGAGGAGGACTCCTGGACTGTTCAGCCCTATTTTGGGCCAGCCCATGAGCTGCATGCAGGTGCTGGCCCCAGGATCTCTTTCCTCCCAGCAGGTGCCAGTCCTGTTCACAAGGAGCTCCTGCCATCACAACAGGCCAGATGGAGAGTGGCTCTGCCCATGGTAGCTCCAGGAGTGCAGCACCAATGCGCCTCATTGCACACATGTATGGCCCATCCCCAGAAGCTCTTTCCTCCTGATAGGCACCGGTCCTGTTCACCAGTGGCCCCCACCATTGCAGCAGGCTGGACAGAAGGCATCTCTGCCCATGACAGCTCCAGTAGCGCAGCACCGACACTCCTCCCTGTGTTCATATGCAGCCCACCCCTGGAGCTCCTTCCTCATGGCAGACCCCTGACCCCCTTGCCCATTGCCCCTCCATTGCTGTAGGCCACGTGGGGGCAGTTATCCCCACAGCAACTCCAGCACTGCAACTCCCAGTATTCTCCTTGCTCACACAATCAGATGAAGGCCCACACAGCCTACCTGAAATCAGACCACTACAAGCCAGACAGAAAGGTGCCCTACCCACTGCATGCCATCAGCTGAGGTTCACACACAGGAAACTGAGCTTCTGGGGACTATAGGGTGCCTCCTTCATAAAGCTATTACTCTGTTGCAAACATTGAATAAATGATGAGGCAGAGGAATTTTGTCCAAACAAAATTATAAGATAAAACATCAGAAAGAGGGTTGAGTGAAAGTGAAATTACCAATCTCTTGACAAAGACTTCAAAGTAAAATTCATAAAAATGCTCACAGATCTACAGAAAAATATTAATGATCTCTGGGAGGGAGTCAACAAAAAGAAGACATCCAAAAAAGCCACGCAGAACTGAGGAAGACAGTATCTCAAATGCAAAATACAATGGAGGGAATTAATAGCAGTCTTACAAAGGTTGAAGAATTTGTAAGTGACTTGGAAATTAGGAAGCAAGGAAACAATGAAGCCAAAAAACAGAGATAAAAGGATCTCTAGGAATGAAAGAATAATAAGAGAGCTATGTGGTCAAACCATATGGAACAATATTCGCATTATAGGGGTACCAGAAGAAGAAGAGAGAGACAAAGGGATAGAAAGTCTTTTTGAGGAAATAATTGTTGAAAACTTCCCCAATCTCCGAAAAGAAAAAGATACTTAGGTGATGGAAGGACAAAGACACCACAACAAAAAGAATCCTAGGAAGACAACATGAAGACACATAATAATTAAAATGGCAAAGATCAAGGACAAGGAGAGAGTATTGACAGCACCTAGAGAGAGAAAAAAGATAACTTATAAAGGAAACCCCATCAGGCTATCAGCAGACTTCTCAGAAGAAACCTTACAGAGCAGAAGGGAGTGGGATGATATATTTAATACAATGAAACAGAAGGGCCTCCCACCAAGAATACTCTGTGTAGCAAGATTATCATTTAAATTTGAAGCAGGGATTAAACAATTTATTTCCAGATAGACAAAAATTGAAGGAATTCACCACCACTAAACCAGTGCTACAGGGTATGTTACAGGCACTGCTCTAGATGGAAATGCTCTTAATGCTGTCACTAGAGAAAATAAGTCCAAAGTCAACATAGTCGATGAAGCAAATACAAAATTAAATCAACTACTCACAAAATCAGTCAAGGGGTACAAAAAGAGTGCAGAATACGACACCTAATATATAGAGTGTGGAGGAGGAAGAAGAAAGGGAGAAAAAAATACTTTTAGATTATGTTTGAAATAGAGCAATTAGTGATTTAAGATAGACTGTTAGATAGAAAAGAAGCTATCCTTGAACCTTTGGTAACCACAAATCTAAAGCCTACAATGGCAATAAATACATATCTATCAATAATGACCTTAAATGTAAATGGACTGAATGCACCAATCACTGCAATAAATACATATCTATCAATAATGACCTTAAATGTAAATGGACTGAATGCACCAATCAAAAGACATAGAGTGGCAGAGTGGATACAAAAACAAAACCCATCTATACGCTGCCTTCAAGAGACTCATTTCAAATTGAAAGATATACATAGACTAAAAGGGAAGGGACAGAAAAAGATATATTTTTTTCTGATGAAGGGGTCAGTTCAACACGAGCATATAACCATTACAAATATCTATGCACCCAATATAGGAGCACCTAAATATGTAAAACAAATACTAACAGAATTGGTGGGGGAAATAGATTGCAACACATTCATTTTAAGAGACTTCAACATACCACTCACAGCAATAGATCAACCATTCAGAAAATAAGTAAGGAAACAAAGTCAATGAACAATCCATCAGAACAGATGGACCTAACAGACATTTACAGAATACTTTTCCTTAATGCAGCAGGATACACATTCGTCTCAAGTGTACATGGCACATTTTCCAGAATAGATCACATACCAGACAACAAAAAGAGCCTCAATAAATTAAAAAAGATTGAAATTGTATCAAGCAACTTCTCAGACCACAATGGTATGAAAGTAGAAATAAAATACACCAAGAAAACAAAAAGCCTACAAACACATGGAAGCTTAACAACAGGCTCCTAAATAATCAATGGATCAATGACCAAATTAAAAAAGAGATCAAGCAATATATGGAGACAAATGAAAACAACTCAACAGCCCAAAATCTGTGGGATGCAATGAAAAAAGTTCTAAGAGGAAAGTATATAGCAATATAGGCCAACCTATAGAAACAAGAACAATCCTAAATAAGAAATCTAAACTCATAATTAAAGAAAGTAGAAAAAGAAAAAAGCCCAAGTCAGTAGAAGGGGGGTCATAGCAAAGATCAGAGCAGAAATAAATAACGTTGAGAAGAATAAAACAATAGAAAGAATCAATGAAACCAGGAGCTGGGTCTTTGAGAAAATAAACAAAATAGATAAATCCCTAGCCAGAATTATCAAGAAAAAGTGAGACTGTACACACACAGACAGAATCAGAAAAGACAAAGGAACAATTATAGCAGACACCACAGAAATACAAAGAATTATCAGAAGATACCATGAAAAATTATATGCCAATAAATTGGACAACCTAGAAGAAATGGATAACTTCCTAGAAAAATACTAATATATATAAAGTATGTGTCATATATATGAACTGTGATATAAATATACATACATATATATGTATGTGTGTATATATATATATATATATATATATATATATATATGAAATGAGTATGAGTACAGAAAATTAATGGAGCATTCTTTTTAATGTGACAGTAGAAACAAAGAGCCTGAATTCTCTATAATTATTTGAGTATAATTTCTATATTTCATTGAACTGAACATCAGAAGTCAGTATGAATGTCAAGAACAGAAGGTAATTGTAGAGGGAACACAGCAAAATATTTAAGGCAATATTTAAGGCTTATTGTTACATGATATAAATGGAACTCCACTTCTGTAATAGAAAAGGAATATTATCTGGGTTTACTGAACTCTTAAAACATCATTTCTACAAAGTGTCATATTCAGACACAGCTGTGGAGAATTAGTTTTACAATTAAGGAAAGTAGCACAAATTATACAACCAGTGTTATTTAATCATACTGTCCTTTCAGACTGTGATAAATATCTTTTTATAATCATCTTATAAATGTTTTACTTGTATGCATTTGCATCGATTGAAAATAGCATATCTCCTAGGCTTTACTTTCTTACAAGTAAAATTTTAAAAAGCACCCCTCTTTCAGGTTGTGCTTTGAATTTGACAGAATATATAGTACTTCATTTATATTTACTAGTTATTACTATATCAAATACAATTTTTCTTTTATCCTTTGTTAATGTTCCTCTTGTGCGTAATATTTGATGCAGGCATAGCACAGCAAGGAGCATATAGCCAGTAGCTCTGTAACACTTCTGTTAACAGATAATAACTGCACTAATTGGGGTGAGGATTTAATAATAGGGTAACAGTTGAATCACGATTTTGTGTACCTGAAACAAATATAAGATTGTGTATTAACTATACTTCAATAAAAAGCAAACTAAAATTAATAGAATAATTCCAGGCTTTCAGAATATATTAATAAACTATGTAATAGATAAGAAAAAAAGAAATATAAAAAACAAATAAAATAAAATTTGAAATGAAAAAGTTAATGGGATTTTTTTTCCATAAAGAAAAGAGAAAGAGTTGACTCCAGAGTTACTGCCATGTTGGAAAGGAGTTTCTCTAGTAATTATAGAATTCTGACTAGAACTTTGGTCAATTTTGTCACCCAGTTTTGTACTGCAGTTCCTTCTGTTTTGTAGGGTGAATGGTAATCAGAAGCTCATATTCTGGGAATGTAGAACATTAAAAAGATGGGGGAACATTAGCTACATGCATGCACCATATATTGTGCATGACAGCTTATACTGTCCAATGGAGTGTGAGTGTTCCAATAAACTACGCCCCAGGCCACTGTACGGAGCACATTTCAGAACAAAAAGGAAAGAAAAGTTTCTTCTCTAAATCAGTTAAAAACGCAGTTATTTGAAGGTAGACTTAATAGCTGATGATGTAAAAGGGAACGTATTCAACAATCCAATTACATTTTGAGCAGATAGATGTTCATGAGATTATATAATTAAAAATAAAAAATATAATTGTTTTATTTCCCGTGCCTGGAGATACAGATCCAGAAAAGGTTACTGCCTATGTTTCCTTCTAGATTTATGATTTCAGACGTTATATTTCTGTCTTTTAATATATTTTGAGTTTATTTTTGTGTATGATGTAATACAGCGCTCCAGTTACATTCTTTTACATGTGGTTGTCCAGTTTTCCCAACATCATTTATTGAAAATACTGTTTTTTCTCCATTGTATATTCTTGCTTCCTTTGTCATAGATTAATTGACTATATAAGCATGGGTTGGTTTATTTCTGGGCTTTCTATTGTGTTCCGTTGGTTATGTATCTGTTCTTATTCCAGTACCACACTGTTTGATTACTATTTCTATGTAGTACACTTTGAAATCAGGGAGCATGGTACCCGAGCTTTGTTCTTTCTCAAGATTGCTTAGACTGTTTGGAGTTTTTTGTGGTCCCATACAAACTTTAGGATTGTTTGCTCTAGTTCAGTGAAAATTCCGTTGATGTTTTGATAGAGATTACATTATATTGCATTGAATCTGTAGGTTTATTGGACAACAGGACCATTTTAACAATATTAATTCTTCCTATTCATGAGCATGGAATAGCTTTCCATTTATTTGTGCCTTCTTCAAATTCTTTTATCAGTGTCTTATAGTTACCATAGGGGGAGGAGGACGAGGGCATGGATGAAATAGGTGAAGGGAAAAAATTATGAGAATGATATCTTGATCTGGACTCGATCACATGAGTGTATACACGTCAAAATTCATCAAGGTATACACTAAAATCTGTGCATTTTATTGCATGTATCTCAAATTTAAAAATAAAAATACATAAATTAAATAAGTAAATATGTATATACAAGAAAAAAAGAAACTCAGGTGTCAACTTTGTATAAGACCATGACTATCAGAAACCAAAGAACCTATAATTTAGGATGCACACAAAGAAAGCACTAACTACACATTTTCGTTATAGTTGTTATTAAATCCTTTGCAACATTCCTGACTGGCAAGAGTTTAATAAAACACAAGGAGATTCTACAATGATGGGATAGTATGTGTGGAAATTGAATGTTAGAGGAGTCACATGATTCATTCCTATACCAAGATAGGATAACACATGCAACATATCAGCAAATATAATATGTACACATGTTTGTGAAAAATGTTTCTTTGATATATATTTTGTAGGAAAACAATACATATTTTAGAATTTTTGTTAAGTGATATTTTTATTGAAGTATAGTTGATATATAATCTTATATTGGTTTCAAGTATACAACAGAGTAGTTCAACAGTTATCCACATTATTCAGTCTTTACCCCAACTAGTGCAGTTACTATCTGTCAACACTGGAAGATGTTATAGAATCACTGGCTATATTCTCTATGCTGTGACCAAACCAGTAAGTCCACTTCTAGGAATTTATCCAAATAAAACAAAATCCCTGATTCTAAAAGAATATGCACCTTTGTTTCTTGCCACATTATTTACAGTAGCCAAGATATGGCAGCAACCAAAGTGTCATCAGTAGATGAATGGATAAAAAAAGAAGTGGTACATATACACAATGGAATATTGTACAGCCACAAAAAAGAAATTCTGCCATTTTCAACAATACAGATGGACCTAGAGGGTATTATGCTAAGTAAAATAAGCCAGGAGGAGAAAGACCAATACCATATGATGATTTCATTTATGTTTGGAATCTAAAAACAAAACAAAATAAAAATGAACAAAATAGCAGTAGACTCAGAGACACTGAGAAGTGACTAATAATTATGTAGGGGAGGGTTTGGGGTGGGTAAGAGTGGAAGGTGAGAGGAATAAAGGGGCATAAAAATTCACAATCATAATATAATGCTATTTTTTAAAGGAATAGATCGAAAACTGTCGAGTGAAAAATTCAATAACTAAAGTTCAAAATATATTATGATACAGATCAAAGTGCAAAATCTGATTTAATAAAACAGAAATGAGCAAATGAGATGGGGTTCTGAATGTGAACTTTAAATTTTTCTCATGGGAGAAAAGCTAAAGATTTTATTGACTATTTTCCTGAAAGTGTGATATCTCATCCATGTCTCTAATAAAAATCTCTGAACAGCAATTCAGCATTTCTTAAATATGAATACCCAGAAACTTTAAAAATAAACTATGATTTAGGTTTCTAGCATGTGATCAGTCTATATATAGAATGCTGACTATATTTGATGCAATGCTATTGCAAAACCCAAAGAAAAGAAATGGAATGTAAAATATCAACATTATATGCTAACGCACATGTCAAATTTAATATCATTGCTGCTGGGGTAGAACTGAATAACTTGTGATATTTCCATCTTTAATTATATTTTAAGCCTTAAAAAAATGTCTTTTTTTTCTTTTTGCAGGCAATAGAAAATCTGTTTCAGTTTAACCTATTTTCTATTATCAAGTAGGGGATTTAGAACATAGTGACCTGCATTTTTGTTATATATGTTATTATTCATCAGCTACACTGGAGTAAGATCACACACACACACACACACACACACACACACATATATACATATCCATGTTCTTAGGTTCTTACATGTATATCACTATACTTATACATATTTATATAAATATGCACATGTGAGTGTGTTTATATATATATATGCAATTGTACATTAATTCTGGAAATTTAAAAGATTACTCAATAAACTGATTATCTTTCAAAACTCCAGCACTCCAAAATCCAATAATACTTTTAACATTATAATAGAAAATACTTTACATTGGTTTCATAATATAGCCTCTTTTCCTGAATACATGTAATGATTATATAATTAGACAGCTGAAAGAAAAACTTTGGGAAATGAGAGGAGGTCAAAATGTTAAAGTTTAAATTTGTAATAATGAATATAAAAGAAATGTCAAAAAAGATGTAGTCTGGGAATGAATAAGAAGCAAGAATAAGAAAATGTCATATTAGTAATAGTACCGGTCATGGTTTATTATGAACTGTGTTTAAGGGGAAATTGTGACAGAGCATTTTCATAGGACAGTACATTTATAGAAATGCAAATGTCTATGACCCAGTTGTATTATTTTTTAAAGGAAAATCAGTATATTGTGGAAACAACCAGTTTTTTTGATATATGTCTTGGAAATATTAGTATTTTTTGCTGTCGGTATGTTGGTGACTATTGCTAAAAATGAGAACTGAAAAGAACAGAGAAGGAAAATCGTGATTTCCTGGTATCAGAAAATTTCACACGTTTCCCAATAAATTAAGGATTACCCCAGTAAAAAAGGTGAGTTTAACACACAGGTTTCTGGAAAATTAGAGTTGATCTTTTTTCTTGACTGTGCTTGGGATAGTTTATAAGCTACATAACATCTGAATTAGGGAATTACATATGTAATTCCCCAACCATAAGATAAATATCAAGATTATATAAGTCTCTTGGGGAAAGTATAGAAAAGTTGAGTTTCAAGTCTAACAAATTAACTATATTCAAGTTATAAAAAATAATAGGTAAAGAAGCATTCTAAGACATCAGAGAATATAGGGTTTCACTGAGAAGCATAATACCAAAGAGGTGTAGGATTTTGGGGAACACTATTTTACAGTACAAAGGCAGTCTCCAAGGGAAGGGCATGAAAGCAGTCAGAAGAAGCACATTGGAAGAGCAATTGTGAGATTTACTTTGCTTATTAATTCAGCATCAGTAGAACTTCTCCAATGAAATATTTGTATAATCTTCATCTTTATAGCCACCCACCCAAACAGATGATGGGGACCAAAAATTAAAAAATGCATAATGTATAGAAATAAAATATTTAATATAGTAGCAAGTAGAAATTATTTTTTTTTATCTATGGAACCCTGGAAAGTTAAAAAAAAATAATAAAAGACTGCTGACCAAGGGAAGTGGATCAGAAAAAGCACTACAAGCCTAAGCAGTGTGGTCAGGAAAAATAGCTCAGTACTTCTTAGGGGAAACGTTCTTTTGGAATGATGTATAAATTCACTTAACGGAAAGCTAAATGTGTCTGTTAGACGAAGAAAAACTTTCTGTGAAATGGATAGCCAAAGTGTGTAGTCAGTATAATTGGAACAGAAAAGAAAACAAGCCCCAATCTGGGAGTGCTCAATCATTAAAAGCAAACATTTTCAAAGGCTTGCGTGAGTTTAATGGGTTGCTAAATCCCATGGTTCCCCTGTTTGTTTTTTGTATTACTCCGAGTATTAATTAGTTCATGATTCATTTGTTTTCCTTTTTCTCTGCCTGATCATTTTAATATAGACTTTACCAATGTGGAAACAATCATTCCAGTGAAAAAGGAAATATCAAAAATACATTTTCTTCTCCTAAAGACTTGATAAAATGCAAGCTGGGACAGGAGAAGGAGGGAGCACAGGTGATGGCTGGAAATTGAAATAAATAAAAAAGTGGTGCAGAGAGTTTTGAATGTGGCAGGCAGTAGAAGAAACTTCCATCCCAAACACAAAAAAGTCTAATTGATAAAAATCATCAAGCCATTTAGGATACCTATAGTTTATTTCATAAAATAAAACGGTGTTTCCTATTTGGGATACTCTCACATCTCCTGAGAAACAACTGGGGTAATTGGATACCTAGTATGGTTTCATGACTGCATGGAGGGAAATACTTGTCCTTGAATGGGATAGAACTAATGACCTGCGGTATGCCAGAAATCTAGGAAACCTACAGTTCTCCACATTCATAATGAACATAGCTGGTCTATGGTTTTTTGAAATAAATAATATTTTCTATTAAGTAAGAATCTTAATATGTTAACATATTCTTAATATTAACGTTGGGGACAATTTCTCCCGTTAGGGTAGTCATACAAGAATTCTGTGAGGAAGAAAATGCCTAAATAAATAAATAGCTAAAGGTGAACAGAAATATGTCTTTAAAATGTGCATGTACAAGCTTAAAATTTTTTTTAAAATGATACAAATTCAACTTGAAAAAGGTTTTATCTATAGAACATTTAGACAGAAGCTGAGTACGTCAACAGTAAGTACACAATTGGTTTGAAAGTATAATTAACATAATATCAAGAATAGGGTATAGTGTTAACTGGGTAGTAGATCAATGTGCTGTAGTGATATAGGGCTTATTTTAATTATAAAGTGTTTAGAATTCAATTTAATGATATAATGCCACAAATAAGAATAAAAACAGATTCATAATTGCTCTGGGTAATTTGAGTCATAAAATCCATCTATTTATTATTATGATTTCACAATATGGAAAAGAGAATTGAAATTTTTTTGTGTTAGTGCTGGTCTTACAGAGACGGTTAGCAAGAACCAAAAGAACACATATTTCTGTGTACAATGCCCCTGTCTTCTTCAATTCAGGTAACTGTGATAAATTAGCAAATTGGGTGCTTATAAACAACAGATTTATTTCTCACAATTCTGGGATTTGGAAATTTGAGATCAGGGTTCCAGCATGGTAAGGATCTAGTGAAAGCCCTTTTCTTGTCTGTTCTGCTCTCTGTTGGGTCTTCATTGTCTGACCCAGAACACTTCTTCAATAGATGACTGGCTTGTTCTATTCTCACGTGGTGAAGAACACAGAGAGAGGAAGCAAGATTTCTTGTGACTTTCGTTAAGTCCACTAATTCTATTCATGAAGGTTCCAACCCTCATGACATCATCAGTCCTAGTTACCTCCACAAAATCTTACCTTATAATACCATCAATTAGAGGAGTAGAGTTTTAATGTATGAATTTTAGGAGGGCATACATACTCATTCCATAACAGCATCCAGCTGTGTGCTACAACAATGATTCTTAAAAAATAGGTATTTTTTTTTTTTAGGTAGATCAATTGCAATAAAAAGAACAATAACTGGTTGTACCAGTTTAGGCATCATCTTAAATGGTGTATATTAACAAATATGCTTTTCTGGATACTTACTAATTATCACTCAAACATATATTTTGAGAGAATATTTATATACAAATTGGGCACAAATATGATATCATCTATAATTTATAGAGTAGAATAAATAAGTGCTAAAATAGACAGTATCTACTCTCAAGGAACCCAGTATCCAGGAGAATTACATTTTAATTAGCAATCAGGGCCTCTTAAAAAATAGCATACCTAAATCTCACAAAGTTTCTTATACTCAAAACAATGAAGCATTCACTAATTATTCTATCTCTCCCAAACAAATGTGTATTTAGGTCATTATTAGTGTGGATACTGTGCAAATTCATGTCTAAGAAGAAATGACAAAGACATAGAATCTGTCCTCCAATAATGAAGATTTCATGACTAGGATTGGATAAAGGCACTGACATAGATTAAAAATACACTATGTTAAGTTAAATGAGCTAACAATTCTAATACTAATAATACTCCTTCCCTGTCTAGGTCTTTTGTACTGAGGTTCAATTTTTAAATAATTGAATACATCAAAGCTTGATGAAGACCCTAGAGAGTGGAGACTTCTCCCCACATCTCCCAACAAAAATCACCACCATAGCACCTTCTTCTTAAAATTATATGCATTAAAATAGTTAATATAATTGATACAAGTACAATAATATTATTGTACTTATTTTTCCTCTCTCTTGATTTCCAGACCAGAACTTATAATAAATAGTGAGGAGAGATCTTGTCTATTTTGTTCTCTGTTGGGTCTTCATTGTCTGACCCAGAACACATCTTCAATAAATAATTCTGGAGTGAATGGAGTGTCTTTCAATAGTAAGTTGTACAATGTATTACTTCTAATCTTCTAATATATTCTTTAAATCCTCTGAAATCCCTTTAATAGTGCTTTTATCCTTGTTTCATTATTTTTCTCTTCCAGGGCTTCCCTTTATATACATTTTATATATATTATATATATTATATGCACACATAGATAAATAATGTATATAGCTTACTGTCATAAAAGACTATTACACAAAACAAGGAATTCTAACTACTAAGGTTTGTCAAGCTTAATTTTCCTCACTGATGATTATATAAAATTTCCACCATATGAAAAGAATTTTAAAAAGTAGGCAATCACCTCATTTCTAAAATATTATTAAAATTACTCTGTGAATAAACTAAAAATATGAGTTTTATACTCCTACATAAAATCAACAATCATGCAAAACTCTACTAAATTTTTCTTAGTGGAAATATGTCACCCATCAGAACACAACCAGTGCAGACATATTTAAGTTAACATTATTAATATTTCAAATAATTGCTTAGAAATGAATATATATAATTTGATAATCTAACATTTTGGGTATCCACAAAAAAGTGTTTGATTTAATAAATGTGGTGCCTCATCATATTTAATATGATGATTATGTTCGATTTTCCAAGTTGAAAATATACATATCTGTACAATGAATACTAAGCAGTGCAAACTCAACTGAGTTATTCACATTCAAAGGCTAAAGGGATCTACACTTTCTTATATACGTATATACATTCATTCTGTGCTACTAGAAGTTCTGTGCATTTAATATGAGTTAATTAAACTCTAAAATCTAATTTAATCATGAAAGGAGTATGATATATGTTTCCAGGAAAGGAGGAATTAATCAAATGCCTAATTTTCATTTATCAAAAATAATTTAACATTCATTGGAGATAAGGAAATTTCAGTCTTTGCAAGCCAGTCTCAAGAGATTCTTAAAAATACCCTATTTTTATATAAATTGAAAATTATGTGAATGAGGTGTTTCTTTTCACTCATTCCACTAACTGAATAAAATATATAAAACACCTCAATCAACCTTTAAATTATTACCATAAAAAATGAGCTTTGGTGTTGATACACATAATTACATAATTATCTCTTTTATTTATAATAATTTTATGTTCCTTTAAATATGGAATTTGTGCCCACAAGACAAATTGAGAAAATTTTATGCTCAGACAAGTAATATATATTTAAAATGAAAATACAATTCTATCCAATAAAATATGTATAGTAATTAATTATAAAGTTGGTTTGGATATTAACAGCTTACTCAAAACTGAGGATAAAATGTTCACTACTCTTTTATCCTCCTCAATTATATCATGTACCATTACAAGGTAAAGAGGTAAAAATATACAGAATCTTACTGAGGATTTTTATAAAGTAAATTATACCAATTTCTCAAAATAATATGAAAAATTTCATACTCTATAAACTAAGTGGTATTCCATTACACTGTGTCTTGGATTTGATTTCATGGGATCTAATGTTATTTTTTTTAATAAATACTTCCATGGCCAACAAAAATAATCAATCATAAATAAGAAAGTCTAAATTTCATAATTGTATTCTTGTTAAACAATATGTCAGATGTAACTTCACACTTAATGTATTTTTCAAATTCATTGTAAAAATAAATCTATAAATTTGGAGATTAATTTTTAAATTATAGTATCACAGTTTTAAAATTAATAGAATATATTACTATAGAAATGATAAGATACATAAAGTGAAAAAATTATCAGTATTTATGTGATTTTAATAGAGATAGTGACAACAATCTGGTAGAAACCGTTTCATATCTAATTCTATGTGTAAGTAAAATATATTCTTTTATAAAATAATTTGACCTTGATGCTCAAAGTCAAAGAATTTGCAGACTGCTTTGCTTAATTACAACTCATTTAGTTATACATTCTTTCTTTTCTTCAATATAATTCAGTTAGATGTGGGGATTAGGCTTGGTGTTTATTAAGTACTAAGTATATGTCAATCATCTAGGAGCTGGGAATATAGCAGTGGATAGAAGAAACAAAGTTTCTGTAGTTGAGAAGTTTATGTTATAGTGAGGTAGACTGACAATAAGCACACAAACAGTTACTTAATGATAAAGGGGTCAATCCAACAACATGATATAACATTTGTAAACATTTAAGTGCCCAACCTTGGAGTAATGACATATATAAAGAAAATATTAACAGACCTAAAGGGAGGAATAGCAATATAATAATAGGGGACTTTAGTACCTTACTTACAACAGTAGATATATCCAGACAGGTAATCAATAAAGAAACATTAGCTTTAAATGACATATTAGACCAGATGTTGTTAACAGATATTTACAGAACATTCCAACATAAAACAACAGAATATACATTCTTCTTAGATGAAGGTGGAACATTTTCC
The DNA here is from genome assembly GCA_032199065.1 of Smutsia gigantea. Lineage (NCBI taxonomy): Eukaryota > Metazoa > Chordata > Mammalia > Pholidota > Manidae > Smutsia > Smutsia gigantea. The sequence goes on along the minus strand of JAVSCE010013002.1, from coordinate 175,493 downwards.
AAGATAGATCATGTATTAGGCCACCAAACAAGTCTTAATAAATTTAATATTGAAATTATATCAAATATCTTTTCTGACTATAATAGTGTGAAAATACAAATTAATTGCACAAGAGAAACTGGAAATTCACAATGTGTGGAGATTAAACAACTTACTACTGAAAAAACAATGGGTCAAAGAAAATATCAAAAGAGAAATAAAAATATAATGAGACAAACAAAAATAGAAGTGTAACAGTGATAAAAGCCTATCTCAAGAAACAAGAAGTCTTAAATAAACAACCTAATTTTATAAGGAACTAGAAAAAGAAGAACAAATGATCAAAAGAAGAACAAGTTTAGAAGACAGAAGGAAATAACAAAGATTAGAGCAGAAATAAAGGAAATAGAGGCTAAAATATTGTTGAAAAGATCAATGAAACTAAGAGCTGTTTCTTTGAAAAGATAAAAATAATTGACAAAATTATAGCTAGACTCACCACAAAAGAGGACTCATGTATATAAAAACAGAAATGAAAGAGATATCGTATCTTTTTCCAAAGATATCAAAGAAATACAAAACATCATAAAAGGCTATTATGAACAATTATATGCCAACAAATTGGACTACCTAGAAGAAATGGATAAAATTCTAAAAACAAACAACCTAACAAGACTGAATCATGATGAAATAAAAATCTGAACTAATTGATAATAAAAAACTTCCCAATAAACTAAAGTCCAGGAACAGACAGCTTCACTGGTGAATTCTTCCAAATATTGTGATAATACGTAATACCAATCCTTCTCAAACTCTCCAAAAAAATAGGAGAGGAAAATCTACCAAACTCATTTCATGAGGTAAGCATTACCCTGATAATACAACCAGACAAGAATGACACAGGAAAATAAAATTGTAGGTCAATATTCTTGATGAGCATAGATGCAAAAATCCTCAAAAAAATATTAACAAGCAAAATCTAAATTCAGCAATATATTAAAAGGGGCATACACCATGATCAAGTGGAATTTATTCCTGAAATGCAAGAATGGCTCAATATCCACAAATTAGTCAATGTGATACACCACATCAACAAAATTAAAGACAAAGATACAATCATCTCAACATTTGCAGAAAAAGCATTTGGTATAATTCAACAGTCATTTATGATAAAAACTCTCAACAAAGTAGATATGGGGGAACATACCTCAACATAATAAAAGCCATATATGACAAGTCCACAGTTATGGGCTTTGTACTCAATGGTAAAAAGGTAAAACCTTTTCCTTAAAGTTCATCAAAAAGACAAAGATGTCTACTCTTGCCACATTTTTCAACACAGTATTGGAATTTCTAGCCAGAGCAATTAGGCAAGGAAAAGAAATAAAACTTGTCCACATTGGAAAGGAAGGAGTAAATTTCAGATGACATGATATATATAGAAAACCTTAAAGAGTACACCAAAAAAATATTAGAATTAACAAATTATATCAATAAACTTACAGGATATAAAGTCAATATGCAAAAATTCGTTGCATTTCTATTCACTAATAATGAACTATGAGAAAGAGTAATTAAGAAAGCAACCCTATTTACAATTGCATCAAAAATAATAAAATATCTGGGAATAAATTTAACTAAGGAATGAAAGAACTATACAGTGAAAACTGTAAAAGAGTGAAGAATGGAATTGAAGAAGACACAAATAAATGAAAAGATATTCAGTGCTCATGGACTGGAAGAGTTAATATTGTTAAAATATCCACATTACCTAAAGCAAAATACAGATTAGTTTCAATCCCTATCAAAATTCCAATGGCATTTGCCACATAAATAGAATCAAACAATCCTAAAATTTGTATGGAAGTATGAAAGATCTTCAAAAGGCAAAACAATCTTGAGAAAAAAGAACAAAGCTAGATGCATCGTGGTCTCTGATTTCAAACTGTATTGCAAAGTTATAGTAATTAAAACAGTATGGTATCAGCATATAAAGAGAAAAATCAATGGACCAGAACATAGGGCGAAGAAATAAACCCATGCACATATAGTCACTTGAATTATGACAAAGGACCGACAAATATACAATATAGAAAGGACAGTCTTTTTGATAAATTATGTTGTGAAAACTGGACAGCCACATGTGAAAGAAAGAAACTGGACCATTTTCTTAAACCATATACAAAAACCAAAATGGATTAAAGACTTGAATGTAAGACCTAAATCCATAAGACTCCTAAAAGAAAACATAGATTGTAACCTCCTTGATTTAGGTCTTGGCAATGATTTTTTGAATCACACCAAATGCAAAAGCAACAAAAGCAAGAGGGACTACACTGTACTAAGAAGTGTCTGCACAAAGGAAACCATCAAATGATGAAAAGTAAATTGGCTTAATACAAGAAATATTCACAAATTGTAAACCTGAAAAGGGGCTAATATTGAAAAGACATAAAGAATTCATACATCTCAACAGCAAAAAAAAAAGCAAAAAAAAAAAACAAGCAATTGTATTAAAACATGGGCAGATATTTTCCAAAGAAAGCATGAAGATGGAATACATGCATGAAACATGTGCTTGAAAAGATGCTCCACATCATTAATCATCAGGGAAATGCAAATCAAAACTACAGTGAGATATCACCTCACAACCGTTAGAATGGCTACTATCAATAAGACAAGAATTAACAAGTGTTGGTCAAGAAATAGAGAAAAGGGAATCCTTGTGCACTGTTGGTGGGAATGTAAATTGAAATAGCCACTGTGGAAAACACTATGGAGTTTTTCAAAAAATTAAAAATAAAACTACTATATGATTCTTAAATTTTATAGTGAATTTGAGGAGAATCTACTGATAAGGTTTTGATTAAATTTTAATGAAATAAACAGCATATTGCTGTCCTATTATGTCATCCTCCCATACTCCCATACCTGAAACAAATTATTCTGAATCGGTGATGATTATCTCCATGCAATTTCTTTGTAACAGTGCTGTCCAACAGAAATATAATGTGAACAAAATGAATAATTTTTCTGATAGTCAGAAACAGATATTATTTTAAAATATATAAAAATATACATTTTCATATTTATAATATTGAACATTCTCTATATATTTTATAAATTAGTGATTCATCTCTTATTTAAGTATAAAGTACTTCACACATCTTGCCTTAACAAAAAATTTAAAAATGATTCAAACTCTACACATTAATTTAACAGTCCAAAAGATTGGTCTATTTCGCATTTTACACATATGATCTCTGAAATGATATAGTTCTTTTATTTAAAATACACTACTTAAATCTAATTTTTATATTTCAAAAAAATCTTTTGTAGTAACTAAGCATATTCTCTGTGAAACATTTCTGACAATGTTATTTTTCAGTATGTGACATACATACAGATAACACATATAGTTAGTCACGGAACTAAAAGTGATCTATGACTGGATTTGTATGTCAAATTTGTTTCCTAATTGGAAATAAGTTAGTCTCTGAGACCCAGGAAGAGTGTATTTGGATGCATGCACATAAGAAACTATAATCTCAGGTTGTCCTAAAACATCTGGGTCAGAATAGGTGGCACATCTTTATTGGGGAGAGAAATTTTTCCATGTTGGGACAGCAGGCAAAAAAAAAAAAAGAAGAGAGAAATGAATAAAAACTCCATCTTGGTGGATACTTAACAAGGTGAGGGTAACTAATATCGCCTCCTCTTCCCTTAATTGCTTTCATACTACTAACAAGGGTGATGGCACAGGTAGTTTGAGTTTTGCAAGATAGTCATTGTTCTGGAAAAAGAGAACGTATTCATCACATTAATTGCACTATCTGAATAATAAGAAATATGGGAGTGGATCTTGAGGGCATTGAACATGGGGATAAGAGTACAAGGCTGGGTAGAGAGGAGATTACTGAAATGACAGCATGACATGGAATTTAAAATCCTGATGAGAATAACATTAAGTAGTCATAATATGCCGGTGGGATCATTCTTTGAAGCTATGCATATAAAGACTATGGAAAAGACTTTAGCATACACAGGAATGTGGTGTGGTTTAAATGAATTTATTACATACAGCCAGGGAATAAATAAACTGATAATGCTCCCCAGAAAAGCTAAGAAGACATTCACTTTATTATTCCAAGAAGGAATGTACTAGTGAGGGTGCACCAATATCTTGGAATAGCTAAGTGGCTGATTTCTACAGAGGGCTACCATTGATACTGATAGCCATGTAACTGAGCTTTTTTCTTACTGAAAATAAGAGGACTCTCGAAAAGCAAAGGGAAGAAAGTGACCGTGAACATCAAATTTAAGGCAGAAATAATTACTGTAATAGACAGTAAGGGCTGTGTCACCCAAAGTCCTTTCGTTTATAGGAAGTCATAGTGGTGGCTAGTAGCTCACACTTTTTCTAGGAATGAGAAAAGTTGCAGGCTCCCTGGATTGACTTTAACAACAGAAAAATTAGAACCTGGTGATAGAAGAAGGCTCATGTCAATTGTCAAAATGGAAAATCATGATTCTTTGTCCAGTTCCCAAATCTAAGAGGTTCTTGAGTCCACAGACCGTAGATTAGAATGGAGACAAGTTTTCTTTGAAAATGAACTTGAAACACCACCACAAATAAGAAGAGTAAAAATTTACTGATCTTTTCAAAAGGATTTGTGGCTATTTATTAGAGTGACTTACATGGTGGGGTGGGGTGGGAGGAAAAATACCTAAACAGTGTGAATTTTTAAGAGCAGAAGCTCTGAGATGACATATACCTGGGGATAAGTAATGGACTTCTTTGCAGGCAGGAATCATGTGGAAACCAGATGATAAATGGAATCCTAGTCCACCTTGGCATTTCAGTAAATGAAATACCCATAAGCTCTTACTTTTTTCCTAATTTCCAAGGAGCTAATTAGGAGAGATACATTTAGCAATTAGCAGAACTCTCATTTGGTCCACCAACCTTTAATTTAAGAACCATTAATAAAAGGTGAAATTAGAGGCCTTTAAAAATAAAACCCTCCATCTTCTCCACCTTTAAAGACCTATATATATGAATAGTAGTGCCCATCACATACACATTTATTTCAGATTTCTTCCCCCATCCAAAGTGGCAAATGATGCAAGAAAACTTAATCTAATAGTAGCCCAAATTATACCTCCCCTAAACAGTAGTCCTCATCACAGATTTTGTGGTATTTGCCCTGAGGGAAAAACAGTCTCTGGAAATTTTTGTGAGGTTACTGATATGGCTAATGCATTAGTTTCAATCCCTGTCAACAATAAAAAATAACAGTCAGCTCCTTTACATATAATATTAGTACCTTACATGATTTATATGCCTGGAATTATGTTAACTGTCTGGCTCTGTCACAATATAGTTCAAAAGGACCTTGGATCATTCGGACATTTCACATAACTCACGCTGGTCCATTGTACTGATGCATGACATCGTACTGATCATATACACTAGATGTCCTAATGAGAAACATGAATGCTAGGAAGTGAAAGGTAAACCCTGCAAAGATTCAGTCTTCCCAGATGGAAATTTTTAAGATCCCAATTAGTTGGGCTATGCCAAGATATTCTGCTAAGGCAAAGAACAAGTTACTGACTACTGCACCTTCTATCTCTGCTTCATTATGAATGAGGCAGAGACTGTGGTGCTTCTCTTTGGATTTTAGAGACAAGATGTACTCTCTCAGAAGTTTCCTGTGATAAATCATTTAATGTTTTGACTGGGATATGGTATACCCAGGTATTTGATAAAACACTCTTTCCTGGTGTGCCTGCAATGATGTTTCTGGGTGAGTTAACATTTGAATTGGTAGACTGAGTAAAGCATATCGCGCTTCCTGATGTGACCTGCATGGGCCCGGCATTCTTTGGAATACATAAGAAGAGTTGTATAGGATCACAGTTTTCCTCAAATTTCTTCCCAGAGTATGAAAGTCCTTAGCATACATATGTCTGTGTCACCTGTAGCCACTGGCCATCAGGTCATGTGCCTCCAGCTGTGTCTGACATGGAGCCTTTCTGTCCATCCCCAAGGCTTGGGTACTGGACCTGTTCTCCTCACAACCTGGCTATAGCCTTGAATACACACACACACACACACACACACACACACACACACACCTTCTTTCGGTTCTGTTTTTATAACAGATCTAGTTTGTGGTGCAAGCTGCTCTATCACTTGGCTTATATGACCTACCATGTATAGTAGACCGGCCATTATAGTAGGGCTAGAGTCAGGAGTCTTAGATAAGCACTGTTTATCCTAAACATTTACCATAATTCTCCAAATCTCTATTATTTGTATTTTAGAAGAGATTAATTTTGCTCTGATATATTCCTCATCTGTTTGCTTATAATGTGAATGGCTAATATTGAAGCTTGAATTTTTAACATTCTGCCTCACAAATTCTGTTTGTTACCCATGTAGAAGCCATTAATACTTGTGTTAACTCATTATCGAAAAAGACAGAGTTCCCTTAATAGTGGATCAGGTGTTCTTTCACAGAAGAAACAAGAGTATCCCAAAGGTAGAATGCTTTTGATTTCACATAATTTCTTGACAAGTTTTATATGAGCATTATTTGATTTGAGGTAGTTTACAGGATTGGGATAGTCAGGATTATTTATTTTTATTTATATATTTTGACACAGAAAGTTGCAGGAATTTGTCCATGATACTAAGAAAGCAAGCATAAAGGATAATAGATTGGCATAAACTTATATAATAATTATTATGTACTAGGCAATGATCTGAGTGATATATATATATGTATATATGTATATGTATATGAATATAATATATATTAGATATACATTATATGTAATTATAATAAATGTTGCATATATACACACTTCAAAGATATATATAGTTATTGTTATGTATCTCATTTTACATATAAACAAAATAGGACAGCTATAATTTAAAGCAAAGTGGTCTGGATAATGGCCATTCTACCTGGTGTGAGGTGGTATCTCATTGTGGTTTTGATTGGCATTTCCCTGACGATTAGCGATGTGGAGCATCTTTTCATGTGCCTCTTGGTCATCTGGTCATCTGCATTCTTTCTTTGGACAAATGTCTCTTCAGATAGTCTGCCCATCTTTTAATTAGGTTATTAGTTTTATTGGTGTTGAGGCATATGAGTTCTTTATATATTTTGGATGTTAACCTCATATTGGATAAATCATTTACCAATATATTCTCCTATACTCTAGGTTGCCTTTTGTTTTATTGATCTTTGCTGTAAATTGTTACAGCCAAAATGAAAGTTATTCAAAAAGCTTAAAGTAGAAATACCATATGACCCAATAACATTACTTCTAAGAATTCACATGAAGAAAACATATCTGATTCAAAAATATATATTCACCCCTGTGTTTATTGCCATATTATTTATAATAGCTAATATATGGAAGCAACCAAAGTGTCCAGAAATAGATGACTGGATAAAAAAAAAATATGGCAAATATACACAATGGGATATTATTCAGCTATAAAAAAAAAAGAAATCCTGCTATTTGCAAGAACATAGATGGACCTACAGGATAATATGCTACGTGAAATAAGCCAGGTGGAGAAAGACAAATAACATAAAATTTCACTTATTTGTGGAATCTAAAACAAAACAAGACAAATAAGCAAAATAACAGTAGACTCATAGACACTGAAAAGTGACTCGTGGCACCATGGTGGAGGGGTTGGGGTGAGTGAATGGGAGGGTGAGGGGGATAAAGGGGTTCAAAGTCTCAATCATTGTATGAGCTGGTCACAGGGATGGAAGTGCAATATGGAGCATATAGTCACAGGTTTTGTAATATCTTTCTATGTTGACAAATAGTAACTGCACTAGTTGGGGTTAGGATTTAATATTGTAGGTAACTGTTGAATCACTATGTTGTGTACTTGAAACCAATTTAGGATTGTATATCAACTATACTTCAAAAAAAATACACTTAAAAAAAAACCTTAAGCATTTTGACTCCAGAAATGTATCTATAATCATTACACTGTGCTACTTCTGTATAATTATTACTATCATATTATGGGTATACAAAAAAAATGTGTATTTCACATATATGTATATATGCATGGGAACAATTCTATTAGCACTGAAACCAAATTGTTAGCAAAGGCTATCTCTGACAATTAGGATCCAAGTAGTGGTGATATAATTTAAATAACCATTCCTGGAAATACATATCATTATACTTAATAGAATATTCATTATATTTGATTTCATTATAACAAAATCACTCAAACAAAATGTTACATTAAAAAGTAAAACACATTTCTTAAGTTAACAAAGGTAAAAACAGTGCAAACAAAAATTCAAGAGAAAACAAAAATTATATAAGAAAGGCTATATAATAAACAGAACATTAAGTGAATTAGTTATAAGTAATATTTATCTACCTACAATGATCACACTAGTGATTGGTGAAAATATAGCTATTTTGGGGGAGGGACATAAGGGCAAGCCAGAGGCTTGTAAGAGGGTTCACCGTTTGTTCCATAATTGTTGGTAAAGAGAACATCTGACATGAAAATATCATTCTCAGAACTTTCTGAGCAAAGACAATTGACATGCTACTAAGAAAGAGTATGTGCTCATTTTTCTCAGAACTATTTTTTCTTGGCATTATAAGGGTATTATATCTATAGCTATGTCATTACATTTTAAAGTTAATCAAATCCTGAGCCATTTGTTTTTATCCCCAAATGCTTTGAAAAGTAAGGATACCCCTTTTTTATTCTAACAAAGGATTTGTTTACAATAAAAAGGGTTCTCTCCCTCTCTCACAGATAGGGGTTCAGAGAGTGAGTGCAGTGGGGTGCTATAAAGGAGTCCCTACATAAGCCCTCAGATGCATAATTTTAAGACTCTTCTGTAAATGTGCAGGTGACATCTACCCTCATTGGATTATCCAGGGAGATTAGAGCATAGGAAATCAGAGCTGTAATTGCTGTAATAACAAGACTAATCTCTAATCCAGAAACTTTATGTTTCCTTTCAGGATAAAATAAATAAATATACCTATTAAAAATGTACTAGCACCAAAAACAAATTTAAAAAATAAACAACAATATTGAATTCCAGGGGAAATGGCTGATATTAGTACAACTCTTAAAGACCTGAAGGATCCAAGGATTCATCATATCTCCATTTAATTCACCATCTGGCTATAGCAAAAAAAAAAAACAAAAAACAGATGGAACCTGGAAGATGACAATTGATAACTACAAACTCAACCAGGTAATAACCCAATTGCAGCTTCTCTGCCAGATGTGATATATTTCCTAGAGAAAATTAACATGGCCTCTGGTACATGGTATGCAGCCATTGATCTGGCAAATTGGTAGTTTTCCATTTCTATCAGAGAAGAGGATCTGAAACAGTTTGTATTTACTTGGAACAGACCTCAGTATTCATTTATAAAGTTGCCCAGGGCTATACTGATTCTTCCACCTTCTGTTTTAACATCATCCAAAAAGACCAGGACCAGCTGGACATGCTATGAATATTATATTTCTTCCACTGACAAATGAAAGTCTGGATCATACCACCAATTAAGCCACTGATAGTAGCAGAATTGCTATTTGAGTTTCATTGTAGCCTAGAATAGATAATAGGGAGTGAGATAATATGAGATGATGGGTATCACTTAAGCCCAGAGCCGGGTGCAATAGCAGAGGATACAGTTTGTCTCACTAACCTTGCTGTTTCATGTTTCCCTCAGGAAAATAAGCACACTAGAATCCTGGAACTCATAAGTTTGGATTGTGTGATGCACTATGAGATTCCCCTTCAGGAAGAAATGTTCACATTCAACCCCCTTTATTTCTTGGAGTGCGCCCAGTAGACAGTTCCCAGTTGATGGCCCTCTGCTGAATTTGAATTATCTAAACAATGTACCTTTGCTTAAGGTTATATCGCCTCTCTGAGGCAGCCCATAACCAGGGACAACTTTTAGGTGATTGTACAAAGGGCTAGCCCACTCACCATGTTCAGGACTACTCTGAATTAGCCACCCTGGTCTCATTGGTCCCCTTGAAACTGGCTGAGTGTTTTGGTGAGACTGCATTACAACCTAATTTCCCCCATGGCACAATCCTGCTTCTTTTTCCTCTCCTTCAGAGATTTTTACTTTAAGAGTATTCCCTAATAAACTTCTGTACACTAGTTTCCATCTTAGAGTTTGTGACATAGAGAATCCAATCCACAACAATAAGTGAGGATCGATAAATAGGTAAGATAGTCAAACAGACACTTTTACCTCTGTTACAATTGTTTATATATTTGAAATATTTAGCAAAATAAGACTATATGATGTGTGCTTCAATAGTTAACAGCATTACCATATGTTGAAAGGGTAATGCCGTTCTTGATATATTTCTTTCCATATAGCATTAGTTCAGCATGAATTTTTAACATTCTCTTGCTTGAAATATTCTGATGTGTAATATAAGCCAAGTGAGCATGTACTGTAGTTCCATGTAGCCTGCCATCATAAGCAACAATGTGTCAAGATATTTAACAAGACAGTTCAGTAAAATTATTCATTGTTTTGTTAGCAAAACAATTCTTTTGTTTTATTTCACATTATTTGAGATTTACGGCCTTTTGAAACAAAAACAACAGTAAACATTCTGTTAAAATTGTCTATTTGATCGGACATGATATGAAATGGATGCTTTTTTAAAAAAAACTTAATAGCTATTGTCATAAAATTATTTGTCAGTTGAAGTATGAAATCTTGGCATTTCTCTGGAGGCACTTCCTCTGTTCTACAAGAATGCAAAGAAAACATTTCAGCAGATACTTAACACAATATACAGTGTCAAGTGTATATCAACAAATTACAAATAATTTCCATAAATTTAACCTTGTAACTCATAGAAACATTTAATATTTATGAAAAATGCTCTTCATGGTGATTTTATGTAAAAATAACATTTCTCATCTTGAATAATTTTGAATTTATGTAATAGTTACAAAATGTATCTTTATATAAGACAAAATTGGAATGATCATTTAAAAACTTTTATATCATTTGGTTGGGCTTTATTTGAATTCACATTTACCTTTATAAAATGGCACTGTGTTTCCAGATAGATAATACACTAATGTAAGATCTAAATTACTTTCTGTGTACTTTAATTCTGCGAAGTAATGTATGTTAAAGTTGTATGTGTGAGAAAATTGAGTAAGTTGTTTGATTTTTTTTTAGACAAAAGAATCCAGACTGTAAGTATTAGTCTGAAAATTAACTGCATTTTAACATATTGTTTTATAGTTGTGAAGAAATATGGATAAAAATGTGAGTGTTTTACTCTAGAGACCTTTTTCAAAATAGGCAAGATACTTTTCTTGGTATGTCTAGTTAAACAAGCAATTATCTCTCCTCACTTCAAAACACCAAGTAATAAAACATTAAAGGAACGAAAAGACGTTAACCCAGAAAGACAGAGAATGGGAAGGGAGACTAGTAAGGTAAACAAAATCTTAGAATATTGAAAGTAAGTGGTGGCAGATGCCATTAGTGATGCATATTACTGCCTTGCAGTACACAGTTAATTTATGTTTCACCTCTAGTGGTCAGCATTCTGAGAAATCAGATTCACCTTGTGGTCCTAGCTCCCCATCTCAAGTTTTCACCATGAATTCTGCTTTCTGACTCAAAGCTGACTCCAGTGAAGCATGAATCTAATCCATTGGCAAGGACAGCCTGAAAATTCAGGGAGCACCCAGTACAGAAATCCTCAAAGGGATGGAAGTCATAAATGTTTCAGGATTTTCTGTTTTGGGTCAACAGTCCTGGGTTGCAGCTGATTGACACCGACGGGTTTATAATGAGTCAGAAACAATAATGACAACATTCCCTATACGAGTGCTCTAAATAATGGACCTTTAGTTGGCCTATTTGTTTTCCTTTCCCAATCTGCTGTTCCTCAAATCCTGCCTCTTGAGATCATTTTACAAATTAATGACTACAGACAAGTTCTTTTTCATTCCCTAATCTCAGAACAAATGCTTGAATGCTTTATAAAATAAATATAAATAGTAGTAAACTCTCAAGACAGGATTCTGCAAGAGGATCACTCACTAGCTAGATGGAGAAAAGAGCTCCGTTGCTGGAGTAATTAGGGTGGCAATAAACTCTGGAGGGCCATGGTGTCTAATCTGTGGTGGATTGCAACTAGAGATAAAAAGTGAAACACTGGATTTCTCAATAACTCTAGCACTTGAACATATATAGTCCCATTGTAATTTAACAATTTTAGGTTTAACTGACTTCTGTTAATAACTTTAGAAATTTTGATGATCTGAACCTCTCTTTATTATTATCGTTATTAATAATCAATTTCATGGAACCTGTGAAAGCCAGAAGGCCTCTGAAGAAACATTTTAAGAACTCCTCAGCTCCTATAGAGGAAGCATTGGGTCGAAAATCATTTCCAGGGGTTAAACATAAGTAAAGCAGAACTGCAAAGGAGATTGGGTAGTTATACCCTTGTCAGGTCACCTGTGATAAATTTTGGGTCCATGCAGAGAATAAGAGATATCCAAATTGTCCTTTTATGATATTTGCTTTATACTTGGATTTTAATATTTGCTTATTATATGTCTATACATTTTTTAAAAATGTATCTTATTCAGGGTTTGGTGAGCTTCTTGAATCTACAAATTTATACCACTAAATTCACCACATGTGGGATGTTTTCAGCCATTGTTTCTTCAAATATTTTTTTTGGCCCAAACTTTGTTACAACTATGAGAGATTGCAATACAGACCTATTACTATTAGAACTTGATAGTGTCCCACCAGTTTCTGTTTACTATTGTCACAATAAGCAACTATGACAATTAATTTCAGACAGTAAAAAACAGTGCAGAACAGTGATCCTTAGTAGAAGGAGATCATATGGGCAGAATCCAGACAACCTTCTGATTTTCTACTTAGGGGTTCTTTTTAGATTTGAATGCAGAAGTGGAGTCCAAGTAGATCACAGCATAAAGGCTCACCTGAAAGACATACAATGGAATTTTAAGCTTCTTAACACAGCCAAAGTTAGCAAGGAAAGGTCCAAGAGAAACTGGGACTGTGAAGAAGAAACCACAAGCTTTTGTATGGGTTCTCCAGATTCCTGAGTCAGTCCTAGGCTGGGCATATAAAGGGAAAACCAGTGGTGCCATGTCAAAAGTGGTCATTGTGTAGATGAACAGAGCTCTCAGAATTCCCACAGATCTGGGAAGTTTTGAAGTTTGGGCTCAGCTAGAATCAGAGACTTTCCTGAGCACTTCAGATATTTAGGTGACACTCCATAAAAGCCACACTTAGTGAAAGAATTACGATTCAGCAAAAAACCCAAACTCTTAAATACAAATCCAAAATAGGCATAATAAATAATAGAACCAAGACCAAAAGTATCAAAACAATCTGCCAACAATTTCACTGCTTGCCAAAATAAAGGTCAGTAACATTTAAAAAAAGAGAGAGAACCTAATCAGAGTCCCTGTGATCTATCATTTGCAATGTCTAGCATATGAAAAGGCACAAGATGCATAAAAGCATGGAATGTGGCCTATAATGAAGAGAAAAATTTGTCATAAATAGAAGTACCCTGATCTTAGTGGAAAAAGACTAAAAACAGCTATTAAAAATGTAATCAAAGACTTAATTGAAAAGATAGACATAATCAGTGAACAAAAAGAAGTACTTTAAAATGGATTCTATAAAAAGAGCCAAACGGAAGTTTTGTGACTGAAGAGTAAAATACATGGAATAATAAAATTCATTTGATAAACTCATCCCCGAATTTGGTACTACAGAAAAGGCTCAGTATATTTAAAGACAAAATATAGATACCAGTCAACCTGATGAGCAAAGATAAAAAGACAGAAAAGTATGAATGTAGCCTTTGCAACTTTTAAGACTATACCAAGTATATAAACAGGAATATGATTACAGTATTAGAAGAAGAGGAAGAATGAGACAGAAATGAAGTATCTGAAGAAATAATGGCTGAAAATGTCTCAGTTCATTGAAAAATTTAAACTTACAAATCAAGCATCTAAGGAAACACCAGGAAGGATAGATGAAAGAAAACTGTACCTCCATACATGTGGTCAACTTAATGAAACAAAAGCCAATCAAAGAAAAAAAGTATCATATGGAATGTAGCAGTAATATAAATGACTTGCTTCTCAATGGAAATAATAGGGGATAAAAATAAATCTAAGAAATCTGGAATGGCTTTATTAATATCAGATAGTGTAATTATCAATTCAGTCAATAACAGCATAGGTAAAAAGGGCATATCATTATAATAAAGGCAAATTCATTAAAATATACATGAAATTTTAAATGTATATATGTATTAGATGATATACTCATATACTTATATATACTTATATACAATATACTTAATATATAAGTTCTCCCAAAATTATTCATTAAATTCAGTACAGTGATTTTTTTCTTGTATTTTTCAACATTATAAAATTTAAATGAAAATACAATGAATTTCAATGACCAAAATATTCATGATGAAGCATATAGTTTGGAGATTCAAAACTTATAGTTTGATTTCAAGACTTACAAAGTTGTAGTAAACACATTTCTTTACTTTAAAAAACAATCATTTTTTTTTCTCATGAATCTCCACACAGGGCTTGATGGCAAAACCTATTCTCTGTCCCATGTAGCAACAACTGGAGTGGCTTGACTGAGAGCTGGAGAATCTGATTTTGAGCTGCTCACTCATTGGGCTGGCAAGATGATTCTGACTCTCAGCCTGGGTTCAGCCAGGTGCGTAGTGAAATTTTCCAGTTCTACTCCACGCTGGACTTTCTATGTCCTCGGAGCTTACTAAAATCATAGTGTCTGAATTGTAAGGGCAAGAATTTCAGTAGAAAAATAAGCTTATGATGAATTCTTTTTTTGGTCTATCTTTGAAGGTCACACTGTACAACTTCTGTCATATTCTATTTATTGAGCCTATCAGAAAGGTGATATACTACTTAATTTTTGCTTAAGAAAATGAACATATTTCAATGCCGCAAGATATTTTTATACTGCAAAATTTTAGATAAGTACTTGCTGTTTTATTATACAGAGGTACTAATATCTGTTTTAATCACTATTCTATCATGGCACATATAGTTTCTCATGCTTTGCAATTAGCAATAACCTGCAGAGGTGGGGGACTCTTTTTATTATAAATGAAATGGCTAGGTTAAATAAGGAAAACTCATGTAATATCAAAGTAATTTCCTTTTCCTGTAAGATGAATTTTGTTAAATTTATTTTAGTGATGAATGAATATATATAAATGTATGCACACATGCATAACTCTTTCAGAAAAGCATTTGACTGTAATTATTTCTGAAATATCTGTACTCAGTTCATAGAAAAGTAAAATTTGCAAAAGTAGTGTTTGATTTCATGCATTTTGTTTCAGAACATGAAATAAATATAATTAGTTTACTTAACTTCAGACTTTACCAACTTGAAAAATTATGTTTCCCTATTATTTCTGAAAATTTAATTTTATCTGTAGTTTATCTCTTGTTTCACATTTACAAAGAATGATGACTATCAATTTGAGTATGTACCCTTCCATATCTTGAATAGCCCCTAGGAATATATTACTGAGATTGATAAGAAAATCTCACTGGAATAAAAGACCTAAATTTTTATGGCTCTTCTTATTTTGTTGCCACATAAAGTTCAAGTAAATTGAAACACCATATGATACACCAATGTTCTCTAAGTGTGCATCAATATCAGTACAAAAAACTGATCATTCTATTTTTTTAAATTAACATTTGCAAAGCTATTTTAATTTGTATGATTTGTATATACAGTTAAATTGAACACTTTGGCATATATCTTGTAACGTATTCTATCACTTCTGTGAAATGTTTACCATTTTTTTATTTACCCATGTATTTTGATAATTTTGTCATGATTTTCATTAATTAAAACAAAGATATGGTGATCTAAGTCATTAAAAAATACTTTGGAAAGGAGATATCTATATTATACAGTACTTTTGTAGTTGAATCAATATAATTAATTGACTGAATGTGAGGTGGGAGAAGGAAAGGTCTTGTGTAATGCATATTTATATTATTGGGTTAAAGCCTCACAACTCATCAGGACAGAGATTATATTTAAAAGATCAATGACAATTAATACTTCCTGAGAATGTTAAATTAAAAAATCCAGGAAGATATTCATGTTAAAAATATGCTAGAATATATAAGGTATGTAGGACTAGAGCTCAGTGAAAATATCAAGAAAGGATAAAGTTACATTATTTGTGAGCCACCAGAATAACTGTAGAATATTGCTCTGTCTAGGGAGGAGTGTGTAGAATGAAAAAGAAAAGAAGATATAAGATAATACCTTAAAGTGCACATAGGTGGAACATGGAGTTTTAGCTCTAAAATATCATCACAGAAATTCTTTTTGCACAACTTTGTATATGTGAATTAGAGAATATTAGGCATTAGTTTAAAAATTCACTGGGTTGGTCTTGCTAAAAATATATTTATCTACAATTTGAATAAAAAAGAAATGATAGAAACTATAACACTGAGAGTCTTAAAATTGGCATTTATTTTCTTTGAGGACTACTCTTGTTGGTTTTCTGTACCTTAAAAATTTCTGCATCATTTTATGCCATATACATTTACTGAAGTCTAGAAAATTGGCTCCAGAAAGTAATGTGACTAAGATGGTGACATAGATAAGTCTTGACTCGGCCCTCGTCTCACAAGAACCAAAAATTATTCAAGAACAAGACGCCACTGAGAAAATCCTATAATACAAAAGTGAGAATGAAGGTGAGATGGATTCAAGAAAGTGGCGTGAGTGGTGAGACAGAGAGCTCCTCCCAAACCACATATAATACAAAAATAGAGTTAATACAACTAATCCTAAAAGAGCAACAGGAAAGAAGGCTACCAGACTGCATACACCTGGAGAGCAGAGCAGACCTCACAAAACAGGGTAACTTACCAAAGCCTTGATCTGGCAGGACCCAAGCACTTCCCCAAACCCAGCTCACCATTGGGAGGAAGAAAAATGGAGCAGGGAGGGGGTGGAACTCTAGGACTGATGAACACTCAGCCCTGGAGATATGCTTTGGGAACACAAACCAACAATGCATGGTGCTCTAGAGATTAGTGGGGCTGCAAAGCTAAGACAGGCAGAATACTTGGAGAGAGACTGAGATTCCAGCTGTTTTTGGAGGACAGGGATCCACATCTGGCTACTCTGGGACAAAAGAAATGTGGGTAGTCTGAGAGGCATCCTAGCAGTGAGAGGGGTGTGGAAGGGATGGGAATTGGACAGAGCTTGCTGCCTGAGAGAAGGGATAGGTGTACAAAGTTGTCTGGGCATGCTCTGCCCACCAGGTTGGGAATTTTCAGGAGCTTCAGGTACTATATCCAATGGCTGGCTACTCAACACTGAGCACCACCCCCACAGTTATATGCAGCCTGCTTCACCTTCTTCTTGGGCTGCCTGAACTGGCTTCCAAACTGGCAGTCTCTGCCCTGGAGTCAGGTCAGCAAGAGAGAGGCCCCACCAATGGCACCTACAAACACAAAGAACAGAAGCTTACACCTCTGTGCTTGGCCTACTGGTTCTGACAGGGGAGAGAGGCTCTGCAGCCGGGAAGCAGGAAACAGCTCTTTCCTTTCCACAGTCAACAGCGCCTCTCCCCTCAACCCCCGACATCACTCGAGGCTAAGCAGCTCCAGAAAATAGAGCTTCTGGGCACTAAAGGGCACCACATAAAAATATGAAATGTCAAAGGAACCTGGTTCAACACCAGATCTCACAAACACCAGAAAAAGGTCCAAGTGAAACTGAACTCACCAATATTCCTGAAAGAGAGTTCAAAATAAAAATCATAACATGCTCATGCAGGTACAGAAAAATATTCAAGAACTCAGGGACGAATTTAGGATGGAGATTCAATTATTATGAAATACAATATCTGAAATGCAACATACAATGGAGGGATTTAAAAGCAGATTAGATGTAGTAGAAGAGATGGTAAATGTAATAGAAATTACAGAAAAGGAATATGAAGAAGCTGAGGCACAGAGAGAAAAAAGGATCTCTAGGAATTAAAGAATATTGAGAGAACTGTGTGACCAATCCAAATGAACCAATATGTGCATTATAGCATACCAAAAGAAGAAGAGAGAGAAAAAGGGATAGAAGGTGTCATTGAGGAGGTAATTGCTGAAAACTTCCCCAGTCTGGGGAAGGAGATAGTTTATCAAGCCATGGAGGTGCACAGATCTCCCAACACAAGGGACCCAAGGAAGACAAAATCAAGACATACAATAATTAAAATGGTAAAGATTAAGGGTAAGGACACACTTTTAAAAGTAACTAGAGGGAGAAAAAAGATCACATACAAAGGAAAATACATCACGCTATCATCAGAGTTCTCAACAGAAAACTTACAGGCCAGAAGGAGTGGCATGATATATTTAATGTAATGAAACAGTAGGGCCTTGAACCAAGAATACTGTACATGGCAAGATTATCATTTAAATTTGAAGGAGGGGAGTTCTGGAAGATGGCGGCATAGGCAGGGCAGTGGAAATCTCCTCCCAAAACCATACATATTTATGAAAATACAACAAATACAACTATTCCTAAAAGAGAGACCAGAAGATACAGGATGACACACAGCCATAAGAAGAAAACAAATCCTACCATTTGCAACAACCTGGATGGAGCTAGAGGGTATTATGCTCAGTGAAATAAGCCAAGCGGAAAAAGACAAGTATCAAATGATTTCACTCATATGTTGAGTATAAGAACAAAGAAAAAAACTGAAGGAACAAAACAGCAGCAAACTTGCAGAACCCAAGAACGGACTAATAGTTACCAAAGGGAAAGGAACTGAGGAGGATGGTTGGGAAGGGAGAGACAAGGGGGAAAAAGGGGCATTATGATTAGCAGACATAATTTTGGGGCGGTGCACGGAGGGCTGTATAACTCAGAGAAGACAAGTAGTGATTCTATAGCATCTCACCACGCTGATGGACAGTGACTGTAATGGGGTTGGTGGGGTGGACCTGATGAAGGGGATAGTTTAATAACCATAATATTGCACATGTAGCTGTAGATTAATGATACCAAAATAAAATTAAAAATTTTTTTTGAAGGAGGGATTAAACAATTTTCAGATAAGCAAAAGATGAGAGAATTTACTTCCCACAAACCACCTCTACAGTGTACTTTTGAGGGAATGCTATAAATGGAAGTGTTCCTGTGTCTAAATACTGTCACCAGGGGAAATAAAACCACAGTAAGGAACGTAGAACAGTTAGTTACTAAGTAGATGGAAAAACAAATCTACTGTCCCCAAATTCAATAAGGGATAGACAAAGAGTAACGAATATGATACCTAATATATAAAGAATGGAGAAGAAAGAAAAGGAGGAGAAAATAAGAACCTTTAGATTGTGTTTGTAATAGCATATTAACTGAGTTTAATTAGACTGTTAGATAGTAAGGGAATTAGCTTTGGACCTTTGGTAACCATGAATCTAAAGCCTGCAATGGCAATAAGTACATACCTATCGATAATTACCTTAAATGTAAATGGTCTGAATACACCAATAAAAATACATAGAGTCACTGAATGGATAAAAAAGCAAGATCCATCTATATACTGCCTACAAGAGACTCACTTCAAACCCAAAGACATACACAGACTGAAAGTAAAGGGATGGACAAATATATTTCATGCAACTTACAGGGAGAGAAAAGCAGGTGTTGCAATACTTGTATCACACAAAATAGACATCAAAACAAAGAAAGTCACAAGAGACAAAGAAGGGCATTACATAATGATAAAGGGGTCAGTCCAACAAGAGGATATAAACAGTATAAATATCTATGCACCTGATAGAGGATCACCTACATATGTGAAACAAATACTAACAGAATAAAAGGGGGAAACAGAATGCAATGCATTAATTTCAGGAGACTTCAACACACCACTCACTGCAAAAGACAGATCAACCAGACAGAAAATAAGTATGGACACAGAGGCACTGAACAACACAATAGAACAGATGGACCTAACAGACACCTACAGAACACTCCACCCAAAAGCAGCAGAATACACGTTCTTCTCAAGTGCATATGGAACATTTTCAAGAATAGATTATATACTAGGCCACAAAAAGAGCCTGGGTGAATTCAAAAAATTGAAACTGTACCAACCAGTTTCTCAGACCACAAAGGTATGAAACTAGAAATAAATTACACAAAGAAAATGAAAAATCCCACAAACACATGGAAGCTTAATAACATGCTCCTAAATAATCAATGGATCAATGACCAAATAAAAACAGAGATGAAGCAATATATGGAGACAAATGACAGCAATAATTCACCACTGCAAAATCTGTGGGACTCAGCAAAGGCCATGCTAAGAGGGAAATATATTGCAATACAGGCCTACCTCAGGAAAGAAGAACTATCCCATATTAACAGTCTAAACTCACAATTAATGAAAATAGAAAAAAAGAACAAATGAGACACAAACTCAGTAGAAAGAAGGACATAATAAAGATTAGAGCTGAAATAAGTGAAATCGAGAAAAATAAAACAATAGAAAGAATCAATGAAAGCAGGAACTGGTTCTTTGAGAAAGTAAACAAAATAGATAAACCTGTAGCAACACTTATCAAGAATAAAAGAGAGTCTGTACATATAAAGAGAATCAGAAATGAGAAAGGAAAAATCACTATGAACACCATAGACATACAAAAAATTATGAGAGAATACTATGAAAAATTATATGCTAACAAACTGGGTAAACTAGAAGAAATGGACTAGAAAAAGACCTTCCAAGGCTGACCCAGGAAGAAACAGAAATTCTGAATAGGCCAATTACAAGCAATGAAATTGAATTGATAACCAAAAAAATTACTGAAGAACAAGTCTCCTGGACCTAATGGTTTCACTGCTGAATTTTATCAAACATTTAATGAAGACCTAATGCCCATCCTCCTTAAATTTTCCATAATGTAGAAGAGGAGGGAATCCTCCCTAGCTCATTCTATGAGGCAAGCATCACTCTAATACCAGAACCAGGCAAAGACACAACAAAAAAGAAAATTACAGACCAATATTGCTGTTGAACATAGATGCAAAAATACTCAACAAAATATTAGCAAACTGAATTCAAAAATACATCAAAAAGATCATCCACCATGATCAAGTAGGATTTATTTCAGGGATGCAAGAATGGTACAACATTTGAAAATCCATCAACATCATACACATCATCAACAAAAAGAAGGACAAAAACCACAGGATCATCTCCATAGATGCTGAAAAAGCATTTGACAAAATTCAACATCCATTCATGATAAAAACTCTCAACAAAATGGTTACAGAGGGCAAGTACCTCAACATAATAAAGGCCGTATATGACAAACCAACAGACAACATCCTACTTAAGAGCGAGAAGCTGAAAGCTTTTCCTTTAAGATCAGCAACAAGATAAGGAGGCCCTCTTTCCCCTCTTTTATTCAACACAGTTCTGGAGGTCCTAGGCACGGCAATCAGACAACACAAAGAAGTAAATGGCATCCAGATTGGCATGAAAGAGGTTAAACTGTCCCGTTTTGCAGATGACATGATATTGTACATAAAAATCCCTAAAGAATTCACTCCTAAACTATTAGATCTAATATGTGAATTCAGCAAATTTGTGGGAAACAAAATTAATATGCAGAAATCTGTAGCATTCCTATAAACTAATGATGAACTGGCATAAAGAGAAATGAAGGAAATAATTCCACTCACAACTGCATCAAAAAGAATAAAATACACAGGAATATATCTAACCAAGGATGTGCAAGACCTATACTCTGAAAACTACAAGACACTCATGAGAGAAATTAAATAATAAGATACCAATAAATGGAAACACATCCATGCTCATGGATAGGAAGAATTAATATTGTCAAAATGGCCATCCTTCCAAAAGCACTCTACAGAGTCAATGCAATCCCTATCAAAATACCCACAGTATTCTTCAATGAACCAGAGCAAATCATTCTAAAATTCATATGGTACCACCAAAGACCCTGAAGTGCCAAAGCAATCCTGAAAAGGAAGAATAAAGATGGGGGAATTACACTCCCTGACTTAAAGCTCTACTACAGAGCCACAGTAATCAAGACAATTTCATACTGGCACAAGAACAGACCTATAGACCAGTGGAACAGAGCCCAGATATAAACCCAAGCATATATGGTCAATTAATATATGATAAAGGAGCCATGGACATACAATGGGGAAATGACAGCCTCTTCAACAACTGGTGTTGGCAAAACTGGACAGTTACATGCAGAAGGAGACTGAATTATTGTTTAACCCCATACACAAAAGTAAACTCAAAATGGATGAAAGACCTACCTGAATGTAAGTCATGAAACCCTAAAAACGTCTTAGAAGACAACATAGGCAAAAATATCCTGAATATAAACATGATAACCTTCTTCCTGAACGCATCTCCTCAATCAAGGAAACAAAAACAAAAATGAACACATGGAACACATGGGATTACATCAAACTAAAAAGCTTCTGTATGGCAAAGGACACCATCAGCAGAACAAAAAGGCATCCTAAAATATTGGAGAATATATTTGTAAATGACATATCTGACAAGGGGTTAACATCCAAAATATATAAAGAACTCACACGCCTGAGCACCCGAAAAGCAAATAACCTGATTAAAAAATGGGCGGAGCATCTGAACAGACACTTTTCCAAATAAGAAATTCAGATGACCAACAGCACATGAAAAGATGCTCCACATCACTGATCATCAGGGAAATGCAAATTAAAACCACAATGAGATATCACCTCACACCAGTAAGGATGGCCAGCATCTAAAAGACTAAGAACAACAAATTCTGGCAAGGATGCGGAGAAAGGGGAGCTCTCCTATACTTCTGGTGGGAATGTAAGCTAGTTCAACCATTGTGGAAAGCAATACGGAGGTTCCTCAAAAAACTAAAAATAGAAATACCATTTGACCCAGGATTCCCACTTCTTGGAATTTACCCAAAGAATACAATTTCTCAGATTCAAAAACACATATCCACCCCATGTTTATCGCAGCACTATTTACAATAGCCAAGATATGGAAGCAACCTAAGTGTCCACCAGTAGGTGAATGGATAAAGAGGTGGTACATATACACAATGAAATACTATTCAGCCATAAGAAAGAAAAAAATCCTGCCATTTGCAATAACATGGATAGAGCTAGAGGGTATTATGCTCAGTGAAATAAGTCAGGCAGAGAAAGACAAATTCCAATAATTTCCCTCATTTGTGGAGTATAACAGTGAAGCAAAACTGAAGGAACAAAACAGCAGCAGACTCAGAGACTCCAAGAAGGGACTAGAGGTGTGGGGGTGGGCAGGTAGAGAGAGAGGGAGATGGGGATTGTGGGGTATCATTTTTGGTGCACATGGTGTGTGTGGGGTCACGCGGAAGACAGTGTAGGTCAGAGAAGACAAGTGGGATCTCTGTGGCATCTTACTACTCTGATGGACAGTGACTGCAATGGGATATGGAGGGGGACTTGATAATGAGGGTGAACATAATAACCACATTGTTTTTCTTGTGAAACCTTCATAAGAGTTTATATCAATAATATCTTAATAAAACAAAAAAATGAGAATAAAGCATCCCTCCACACTTCAGAAACCAAGACAGAAGACATGAGAAGGATAAGAAAAGTAGCCACACGGTGACTGCATTACCACTCCTCAGGCCAGCACAGCACCACATGGAGGGGTCTTCCCAAGTCTCTGGGAAAGGCGAATTCAGGAGAAATAATCAGTGTTTGCAGAAGCCCCTAATCTGATCTTGCACCATGGCAATTGCAGGAGTGTCTGTAGATCTCAATCACTGAGATTTGGACTCTGACAGAGAAGAGAGGAAGGGCTTGCAACAACCAGCACATAAATCTTGGCAGATAGAGTTCATACCTGCTGTGTCCAAGTAATAATCCCAACCAGCAGCTTTGCTCATCTGCAGTATCAAGTCAGGGGCACACTCTGACCAGGGAACATGCTGGAGTGCAACTCTGCCTGATTCAGATCCCAAATCAGGAGTTTTGCGGGCCATAGAACCTGGTTTGCTCATGTTGCTATAGAAGAAACTATAAGCCCCAAATGGAGTCACTTATGTTAAGCCCCACCAAGATTTAGTATCTGATCTAATTGCAGTTTCAGTCTCTCCCAAGAGTGGAATTTTAAATTAATCAGCCAAGGATTTCCTGATCAACATTAATGAGGTATTCTGTAGAATAAGATACTTGGTTACATTTTTGTCCTTCAACATCAATGCCGAGGCAAGGTGATGAGTCACAGCCCACCCACTACGGAGAGTGCATCCTAACCCCATCCAATCAGAAGGGCTGCAGACAGCTCCTGGAATCTGTGTGGCCCAGCTGTGCTTCAGCTGAGAGACAGGCTGGCAGAACTGTCTGCCCCCAGATCAAAGGCAGTACCCAGCAAGGAGGTTTCCTAGGTTATGCACAAGCAGGGGGTTTGTTTCTATCCAAAGCTGAAGGTGGATCCCAGCTCCTCCCAAGTGGAGAATATATTAGGGAAATTGAGAGCAGCCTGGAGCAGCCTCCCTGCCTCCCACCCACTGTGCTTCTTGCCCCATCTTGACCAGAAGGGCTGGCAAAACACCTAAAAGCTATGGGCCCTCTGGAAATCAAGCTGAAAGAAGAGAAGGCAGAGCCATTTGTTTGCTAAGCAAGAGCAGTGACCCTGTGCAGCCAGGGAATTTGGTGTACAGGTTGGGCCAAGGTGAGAAAACCAAGTGCTTTACCAGTTTTAAAGCTTCTTTTCCTACTGTTCCTTCGTGGCCCTATTCATCACTGAATATAGTCTTCTGTCTTCCAATCAGGGAACCCAGCCAGAGCACATGGGTAGCTGCAAAGCCCCTTTAACAGTGGGACTATGTGTAGTGGCACTGGTAGAGAGAGCACAGCCTGTGGCTTCCTGTCTAGAGAGCAAAACTGGTGGCCTCACCTGACACTTGCCTGATTTGGATCCAGGAACAATGAACTGTATAGGCCCAAAGAAGATATATGAAAGGCCGACAAGTACATGAAAAGCTGTTTGATATTAGTCATAGGGAAATACAAATTAAAACAATGAACTATCTATTACCTCATACCTGTTAGAGTGCCCATCATCAAAAAGATAAGAGATAACAAATACTGGCATGGATGAGGAGAAAAGGCAACCCTCGTGCACTGTTGGTGGGATTGTAAATTAGTGTAGCCACTATGGAAACTCTAAGGAGGATCCCCCCAAAAATTAAAACTAGAACTACCACAGCAACTTCACTTCTGGGAATATATCCAAAGGAAATGAAAACACCAATTCAAAAAGATATGCCATGTTCATAACAGCATCATGTAAGAGCCAAGACACAGCAACAACAGGTGTCCATCGATGGATGAATGGATAATGAAGTTCTGCAGCATATATATAATTGGATATAATTCATTCATAAAAAATAAGGAAACCCTATTTGTGGCAACATGGATAGACCTTGAAGGCATTATGCTATGTGAAAAAAGTTCGTCGGAGAAAGACTAATATTGCATGATCTCATTTATATGTGGAATCTAAAAAAGGAAATAGAAAAAAGAGATCAGACATGTGGCTCCCTGAGGTAATAGACAATGAACTGGAAGAATATTGCAAAATGTACAAATTTCCAGTTATAAGTATGTACTAAGGATGCAAAGTATAATATGATGACTATACTTAATACTGCCATAGATACGATATATAGGAAAGTAAAAAGAGGAAATCCTAAGAGTTACAGCATCATGGAGAAAATTATTTTTCCCTTTTCTTCACTATCTTGTTATTGTGTCTATATTAGATGACATATCTTAGCTGAACCTATTGCAATAAGCATTTCATGATATATGCAAATCAGTCATGCTATATACCTTAAACTTATACTGTGATGTATGTCAATTATTTCTCAATAAAATTGGAAAAAAATTACCAAAGATTAAAGCCTTGGTTGTATGGTTTGTTTTAGAGCCACAACAGGATAAATGGATACACTGGGGAATATTTCATTATCAGGCTCCTTTGGCCCATCTGTTGAGTTAAAGTATTCTTTTCCTCATCACTGTGTGTTTCTACATAATTATTTATTTGTTGAAAAATAGACTACATTTAGATCAAGAGCACACAGTTACCCTTCTGGATTCTCAAGGTCATCCTTTCAAGCAGATATTTCCATTTCAAAGGGTATTTATTCCTTTATTCAGAGTTCATAAAAGAAATAACCTATGTAATAGTGCTAATTCTAACACTGTCAGAGACAATTAAAATGGATTGTGTAAACTGTGCTGTAAATCTGACTATAGTCAAGATGAACTGTCTTATCAGTGAGCAAAAGAAAACTTACACCTTAAAATTCAGGTTTCCCTTCTTCCACTTTTCTTGTTTCAAAATATTTTATAATCAATATTTGGTTCAAAAAATATTGTAGTGACAAATTAGTTACAAGTTATAGAGGACTATTATACTTACAAAAGACTTTGTGATTTCTATGCCGTTCATTTCTTCCATACATACACATCTTTCCTATTTTAATACAGTAGAATGACAAACTCATGAGAAGAGTAAATATTTTTGACAGGAGAAGAAATATGACCTGAGGGTGTCCATGGTGGAAAAATATGGTAAAGGAATTTCATCACAGCTGTTAAATGTGAAATGGCATCTTCAGCTAAGGGCTCAATGAAGGCTTTCTAAGTCCTATAGTTTAAAAGCAAATCAAATACCAACTAGTTACAATTTTTTTCATATGTTTAAAGCTGACTTTTTTCTTAACTGAAGTATAATTGACATAAACTATCTTATTAATTTCAGGTATACATTGCAGTAATTTGATATTTTTGTATATTACAAAATGATCCCCACAATAAGTGTAGTTACCATCTGTACAAACAAAATCACTGCAACATTATTGACTATACTCCCTGTGCTAGATATTGCATCCTTATGATTAATTTGTTCTATAACTGGAAGTTTGTATCTCTTAATCCCCTTCACCTATTCCACCCCCCTCACACCTCCCTGTTCTAGCAACCAACAGTTTGTTTCCTCTAAGTCTATTTCTGTTTAGTTTTGTTCATTTATTTTGACTTTCAGATTCCACATATGTGTGAAATAATACAGTATTTGTCTTCCTCAGACTTATTTCATTTTTCATAATGCCATGGAGGTCCATCCATGTTGTTGCAAATGGAAAGATTTCATTCTTTTTTGTAATTGAGTAATATTCTATTGTGTCTGTATGTGTGTATCCATTCTAATATACGTATACATATATATATATATACATATCTTTATCCATTCACCCATTGAGAAACACTTAGATTGCTTCCATATCTTGACTATTTTAAATAATGCTACAATGAACATATGGGTGAATATATCTCTTTTTGAACTGATGTTTTGTTTTCTTCAGATAAATACTGCAAAGTGGAATTACTGGATTATATGGTACTTCCATTTTTTTTTTTTGAGGAACCTCCATTCTCTTTTCCATTGTAGTTGCACCAGTTTACATTCCCACAAGCAGTGTACGAGGGTTTCCATTTCTCCACATCCATGCCAACATTTATTTTTACTTTTTGATAATGGACAATCTGACAGGTGTGAATTGATACCTCACTGTGGTTTTGATTTGTGTTTCCCTGTAATCAGTGATGCTGAGCACAATTTCATGTGCCTAATGGCCATCTGCATGTTTTCTTTGGAAAAATATCTATTCAAGTCCTCTGTCCATTTTTAATTGAGCTATTTTTTATTAGGTTGTGTTTCTTATGTGTTTTAGATATTAACCTCTTTTCAGATGTATAATCTGTAGATATCTTCCCCCATTCAAGAGGTTGCCTTTTAATTTAGTTGGTGGTTTCCTTTACTGTGCAAGGGCTTTTTAGTTTGATGTGCTCTCACTTGTTTATTTTAGCTCTTGTTGCCATCGCCTGAGGAGACCCATCCAAAAAAATATTGCTAAGAGCAATGTCAAAGAGGTTACTGCTTATATTTTCTTCCAGGAATTGTATGGTTTTAGACTTACATTCAAGTCTTTTAAATTTATTTTTGTATATGGAATAAGAAAATTGTATTTAATTCTTTTAATTCTATTTTAACTAATTTAATTCCAGTTTAATTCTTTTGCATATAATTGTTCAGGTTGGCCAACGCCATTTATTGAAGAGGCTCTTTTCCCTATTGTATATTCTTACCTCCTTTGTCATAGACTAATTAAGCCTACATGCTTGGATTTATTTCTGGGCCTTTTATTCTGTTCCATAAAACTATGTGTCTCTTTTCACATCACTGTTATACTGTTTTGATTAATCTAGCTTTGCAGTATAGTTTGAAATCAGGGAGCATGATACCCTCAGCTTTGTTCTTCTTTCTCAAGATTGCTTGGGCTCTTTGGGCATTTTTCTGGTTCCATACAAATTTTAGGATTATTTGTTCTAGTTCAGTGAAAAATGCCTTTTGATGGATTGCTCTGAATCTGTAGATGGTTCTGGGTAGTATGCACTTTTTAACAATATTAATTCTTCCAGTCAATGAGCATAGTATACCTTTCCACTTATTTGTATCTTCTTCAGTTTTTTTCATTAATGTCTTATTGTTTTCAGAGTACAGTTGTTTCAACTCTTTGGTTAAATTTGTACCTAGTTACTTTTTATTACTAAAATAGAAACTCAAAAATCTTTTCTTAAAGTTATAATCCCTAATGGTAAAATAAATTCATATTAATAACTATATTATTATAGCATATTTTTTCAAAAGAAATTATGTGAGGCAAATTCCATTTTATGGTAATATGGTTCTAGTGAGTGAAAATTATTTCTCATTTTGTGTTTAATATCCATACTTGATTTTTGGATATATTCTTAAATATGCTTGTATTTCTTTATATATTTATTAATCTGACAAATATCTTGAACACTTTATACATATAGGTTAGTCTATAACCACCAATTATTTTTATATAACACATAACTATATCTTATAATATTTATGATATATCCCATGTACTTATAATGAAAATATTTTCTTATTTCAGAAAAACTCATAAATATAACTTAGTTGTTTTTTATAATTGCCTTGATATTGAACTTAATAAAAAGATGGCTATCTTGTAAATTGACTTTTTACCAAGATATATTAACTTTTCAAGTTGCAACTTAAAATCAGTCAAATAAAAGGCATATATTGAAGAAGAAAATAAGCTTAGCCCAAAAATATCTAATTATTGAAACAAAGCTATATTATTGGTAGAGTCTTAAAAGAAAGCTTAACAAGATCTTTCCTTTTTTTTCTTTTCACAAGAAATGTTAGGTCTTCGTCCATTACCTCACAGTTTTGTTCTGTATTTATATAAAAAGCCCTGAATTTGATTTAATCATGCTGCCTCCAATACATTTTAGAGAATTACCTAAGAATCAGTGTTCAGAACATAATTGGATCGTTTGGAAATCGTCTATGGAAATTCTATAATTTTGCAGTTTTTAAGTAGGGGACAGTGCAACAACAACTTTCAATCATGTATATAACATCTTCCAAATAGTCAGGTTTCATGGGAAATTGTACCAATCTGATTGTAAAAATCACACAAATTACAGTTACAGATTATGCAAAATATTAGCCCATTAGTTTGATGTATTATCAATTGCTATAATCAGCAGTAGCATGTAATCAATGAAAATTTGATTTTTTTGGATACGCTAATCATAGCAAAGATGAATAGTAGTGAGTTAACATTAAAAATGTCATTTTATCAAGGAACACTGGTTCACAAAGTTGAAATAGCTGTATCATATGGCATCACTAATAATGTTCGGTAACCATATTGATTGACCTTATTTTATGATTATAAAATGTAAGGAGACCTTTAATGTGTCTGGGAATCTTACTGACTTTCTCTAGTCGAATCATTCTCCTCTTTTTTTCTGTGTAATTCTTGTACAATTTCTCAACATCTCCCCTTTCTACCTCACTTTCTACTGAGTCTTTTTTTTCCCATTTCAAAGAGAAAATAGGCTAAATCACAAAGAACATCTATAAGCTCTCACAACCACAATCATTCATCTTAGCATCTGAATCCATCTACTCTGCTTTCCTGCCTTTTACAATGCAGAAAATATCTATACTTCTACCAAGGCCACCTTCCACAAATTTATATAGCTCTTCTTTGATTGTTCACTCAAAGATATTACTTTGTCAGCTTTTATCTTTCCCACAACATATTTCTAGTGGATATTTCCCACTACTATACAAGATGACTTTGAACTCTGTTCTTCTGACCAGAATGATCCCCATTAAACTGTTCCCAAATACAGTGAGTTTTTCTCTTAAAATCTAGCACTGAGTCCAAGGGTACTTAATTTTATGTTTTTTCTTTTAATGAATATGTACGTAATTAGTGTGATATTGACAACTAATTCTAAAGTACTTATTTTGAAATAAGCATTGAGATTACTTTCACATAAAAATTATCTTTACTTCTATATATATTATTAAGTGTAAAATTATTGATTTTGAGCAAAAAAAATGATAACTATTTAAGAAGATTATTACCTACAACTGTCCAACGTATGTTCACATTCACTTGCTTCAAGTATTTATGGAGATGGATGGGTGAATGTCCATAGACAGTAATGGCAACAGAGAAAAATAAGTATCATTGAGGAAATGAAATGGGTGATGGGACAGAGAATGATAGCACTTCTATATGAAGGGATATCATGTTTTTCCATAATTGTTATGCATTTTGCTTTTCCAGTCCTGTAAGTCCAATCTGGCAGATATACATAACCTGACTGGAGAATGAATTTGCTGAGTACTGTTTAAATATTTTTAAGACCAACTCTATATATTTGGCAAAACCTAATTCCAAATGTATAGTTGTTGTCATGGAAATGTGATGACTGTACAATTATGTCCATATATTAAAAAAATATTTCTAAAAACAAATGCCTTTTAAATTAAATACTGCTTAAATATATTTAATGCTAAGAACACTGATAGCAGAGGAATAGTATCTAGCAAAGTGAGCATGTCTACTGGCATGTTAGGCATAGGAAAAGCTGACTACTAGTCATTTATGTTTCTTTCTTCTTCTCCTCCCCAAATAAATTACAAAGACAAAAAAAAAATTAAAGGGACTTTTTGACTGATACCGTAAAATAGTAATCAGATATGAAACTATATTGTGAGACAGACTATTCTGCCAAAAGTAAATGGCTAAGTATCAGTTTTATACATTTAAATATCTTACTCAGGTATCTAAAGCAATTAGGACTATAAATAGATGAGAAAATATTAAGATTTCTTTAAGAATGGTACTGCTGTCCTGTGACTCCATGTAAATATTTAAAGTGGTCATGGGTCAAAGTTCTATCAAAAACAAAAAGCTGAAAGAAGAAAAGCAGGCCAAAAACCAAGAAGCTGACCTCATTCCCCTTCACATATTTCATTCATTTCTCTGTAACTGGTAGCAGCAGGGGAAAAAGGGGGTACATGAAAGTAACATAAAAATAATTTAGAAGTTTTTGATATTAGTAAAACTAAAACTAAATATTCCAAGTACATATGAGCAATTATGTTTTGCAATTTAAAGCACCCATAAGGTTATCTAGTATCAGTTAACAGAATCTTGGGTTCCTGGTGTTTTTGTTCACACAGAAGAGTGGAAGACAAAATAGGTTATTTTATTATTATTATCCTTGATTTTTCTTAATTATTCAACTATGAGATTACAAATTGATAGAAAGCTATCTAGCTTCTGACAATAGCCAATTTTTTAGTCAATGAATTAGACAGAAGATAAATCAAAAGTTAATATATTGTCCTTATAAGATTTCCATTTGTCTTGTTTGATTTTTAGAATATTTTAGCTATTGATTATAATATCATTTCTCAAAATATTAAACTATACTCTAGAAGTTAAGTTATTTTTAATCTCTAAAGAGTTTAATTTTAGATTTCCTCTTAAAGGCTTATATTTAATTATAATAACAATGGACTGTTTTAAAAAGAACAAAATCCTAAACTCTCATTGTTTAAATTTTAGTTTCTATATTACACTTTAATCAAACATAAAGGCTTATTAAGTTTGGTCCCTACAGAAGTCAAAATGCTAAAGATTTGTCAAATATGTTTTACAAGATTTAAAGGTAGCTAATAATACTAAGGAAACATTACAAATCAAAAGGAATTTTAGTATTTCCAATAGAATCACAAATTCAGGTGTTGTATTTTTTTATATGGCAATAAATTCAATCCACTTTTAATCTCATATCTGGTTAAAGTACTAAGAGGTCAATACTAAACCTTGAGAGAACAATGATGTATTATAATAAGCAGCCTGGTGATTAAGAGTTTCAAATTTCTTGAGTTAGACATAGTTCTTTTAATAACATCATCAGTGGACCATCTCAAATTATGCCTAATACATTTTTGTTTTGTATGCTTTTATTTCTATACATTTTATTCTCCTAGGTCTCCATTTTTACTCTCTTCAAATATTGGTATCAGTTGCTGCTTCCTATGCAAGGCGCTGTTATTATCAGGGCAAGGCTTGACTATAGTAGAAGTCCATTGAGGGCAAATCATTTGTTCTTAAATTAGAGCTATGTTGACACCCTTTTTAAAATTGTTGCATCTTTAGCTCTAAATGGATTATGTTTAGATAATTCTCTCCAATATGATGTGACAGTTTTCTAAATTGTTTTTCCATTCAAATGTTAAGCTCTGCCAAGAAATTATGAATTGCCAAGAATAACTGACAACACACAGAGCCAAATACTTACTGATTTCAATAAAATAATATTTGCAAATACATTGTAAGCAATTATCAAATATTTTTGTACTGCCATTCTGTGATCCCAATACATATTTTTCCTCAAGCAGTACATATATTCAATTTACATAAAACTATTTCCTACAAGGTGTCCTTGTGGAAATGTGCTCCAAATGGCATTTAGTCACAGGTGCCAAGAATGAATCCCTACTGGGTGCTATGTGCAGACTGTAAATCATCTGCTAATGAGCTATCACATTTTTTACTATCTACATATTTTGGCAAATAGTAGTTTAGAAAAAAAGCAAAAGAAAAACTAGTTTAATATAAGAGTAAAAAAACATATGTATCATAACAGAATGTATCATATGTATCATAACAGAAATTAAGGAAGAGTTTAGTATTTTTAGTATTTTAGTATTCACTTTAGAATCCACTTTATTATATATTTGTTTTGTTTCCAGTCAAGAAAATGGAGGGGTTTTTTTTCCATGTTATGTTTTAAACATATGCCTGTCATCACATGGTCTTATTTATTCAAAAATGTTTGTCTGAAAAACACCAAATTGTGCAGGACAAAAAGTGTGAAATATATTCCAATACATACCCTTATGCGTGAGGGTATGAGAGGTGTGTGTATACATGTGCCTACATACACAGGCACACCTTGTTCTATCGCACTTCACTTTATTGCTTTTCACAGATAAGGCTCTTTACTAATTGAAGGTTTGTGACAACCCTGAGTTAAGCAAGTCTGTTGGTATCACTTTCCAGCAGCGTTTGCTCACTTTGTGTTTCTGTGTCACATTTTTGAAATGTTTGCACTGCTTTAACCTTTATCATAATTGTTCTATTTGTAATGGTGATTGCTGGTCAGTGACTACAACTTGCCAAAAGCTCAGATGATGTTTAACACATTTTATCTATAAAGTATTTTTACTTAAGATATGTACCTTTTTAAAAACATACTACTATTGCACACTTACTAGACTACAGTATAGTGTAAACATAATTTTTATAGGCACTGGGGAATGTAAACATTAATTTTACTACCTTTATTGCCATATTCACTTTATTGGGGTGGTCTCGATCCAAACCCACAACCTCTCTGATGTATGTCTTTATATAAATTTAGTCCATAAAGAAGGATAGGTGATAGATTTATATTTATTCGTTTATTTGTATATGATGTTTGTCTAAATTTACCTATTGGAGAAACATTTACATATAGACGTGCATGTATACGTGTGTGTGTGTCTGTGTCTGTGTCGCCTTAGTATTTGGATATTTTGAAATTTTCAGACAAGTAATTGTTAAGTAGATATGTCCCTAATCTACATTCTCTTAAGAGAGTACAACAAATAAATATGCTATTTCAAATTTTATTGCACAGGGAGGAAGTGGTTGCTTCTATTACCCCAAGCAAAAGACAGTGTCTCGTAAACTTCCAGATTCAAAGAATGAACTTCAAAAATCTTTGGTATTTTGATGAGTATCTTGCTGAATTTTCCTCCTCTATTAATACTATTATACTTAAATTAAATATAGACTAAATATAGTATAATTAAAGTGAGAGACCTAACAGTCTTTGATACTACTCATCTTTATACTTTACAATTTAACTGAAGGATACCTATTTAAAAAACCATCTGGATTGTTAAAAAAAAATGTAGTCTGAAGAACATATGGAGCAAATATTCAAGAGGCTTGTAAGTATTGAAATCATGGTTTGCCAGTATATGAAATTAATTTTGAATATTTTCTGTCTCCTTGAATGACAAAATGAATTTAAAATATTATAACTTTATGGGTAAAGCAATAAAATTAAGCAGTCATAAAAAAGTCTTTGCAAGTGATATGTGAAATTAGGCAGCTCATTAGACTACTAGTTGATGGGATTGTTTTCCTTTTCTGAGAAATGGAAACATGTTAATCCAAATACTTTGAGTTTGGAAGAGTTCATATTTTGAACAAAGTTTTCTGACAGAACTTGCAGCATTGTATTTCTTTGATGAAAAAATGTAGTTTTTATTTCTGCTTTATTTAGGTATGCAAATTTTAATTATGAAAGAGAAAAGCCCAAATTACTTTTAAAATATTCTATCAATTTTTACCAACTTGAACTTATAAAACTTGTTTAATGTGTACGGTATTAACAAAACTACATAAGAAGGTGAAGAATTATTATTCAATAATTTGTGACTCAGTTAATCATATAGGTAAAAATTGCACAAGTTGTAAATATCACCTATTAAAAATATTACCTGACATCCCTAAATATTTAGGTATTCCATATAGAGCCATTAAGTATTTTGATTGCAAATATGAAACTCAAGCTTCCATATGTACTCTATCATATTAAATTGTTTAAAATAAGCATGATTTAAAAAAACAGGAATAAGTCACAATATTCAGGTAAGTGTGTTTGATTTCTTTTTTGCTGGTTATTTGATTGGTCTTCTCTGAAATGGTTAAGGAAGTTTTACGGAATGTCTTCATATATATGAGCAGTGTATTTAATATTAATGAAATGTTCTCAATTAATTAGGAATTCTAATTCTTAAAAAATTGCTCAATGAATTAGGAAGTATACTGAGAATTTCTATATGCTTAGTATTTAAAATATAATTTAAGTATTAATAAAGCTTTCTAAATATATGTAACTTCATGAAGAAGATATAGGTTTCTCATTGTTAAACTAAGAATAAAATAAAACTTTGTATATTGACTCAAAGTGGTTGGCAATATGACTTGGAAAGTAATCTGGGAATTTCATAGTAATGCATCTTTTAGAAAGAAAAAAAATCAGAGGGTTAAAATAAACTGATATGAGATGCAGTAGCTCAGATGGCAAGATTAGAAATGTAAAACCATAAACCTTTCCAGCATGCTAAAACACATTGCTATGGTAAAAATATTGCAGCACTTTATTCAAGGACTTTTATATTGTTTTAAGCAATTTAATCTTGGAATTTTTGGCAATCTACCCAAGGGCCATGCAATAAAACGTGTAGAATGTAACAAAGAACAAACTTCTCTGATCTCCAGAGGTTTAGTAAAATGGAGTAATCAGTAAAGGGTAAGGTGAAACAGGAATCATCCATTATTACTATTTTTAAACCAATCTGCCTTTTGATAGTCTGTAACTATGGACCAAAATTACGTTAAAATACAACTGATAGTGAAGATTTAAAAGTGCTATAATTGGTAATTAATTTTGAGGATTTGGAATATCCAATATTTGAATTTTTGTGAAATGTAAAAACTATTTTAAAATATCATCTCAAACAAATACATATATGTTTATGGTAGAAAATTAAAAAATAAAGAAGAAAAAATATCCCAAATTCAGCCTTTGATGCATAGTGGTTATTAAGAGCTTATGCAATTATATTATTCTATTTTAGAATCTCTAGCTCTAAAATAGAGAAAAATTAATACAAAACATTTGATTATTTGGTTATACTTGCAGGATTATTTGTTTTTACTTTTAACAGATGGTTCTCAAGCTTGGATGCATATTAACTGTGTTTGAATCTTTAAAAACTCCTGACGCCTACAAGTCAACCTAGAGATTCTAATTTAATTGGTCTGATGTGTTGCCTGGGTATCTGCATTTTAACAATGTTTCCTGGTATTTTTATTGTGAAACCAGTGTTAAGAACCACTGACTTGCATGTCCAGGAGCATGAAGAAATTTAATCTTGCAGTTTAACATCAGTGAAAAGTAATAGACCTCATATGCCCAGGCATTACAATAAAATACTTTTCCTATGAAACCTTCCCTGTTTTCACTAGTATTTTGCAATGGTAGGAATTTAAAATACTATTTATATTCTTCAAGTGAAGTATTTATTATAGTTTCTAGTCAGAACTCTTATGGGCAATGCTGTCCAAGTGCTTAAATTCCAATTCAACTAAAAACAATTCTGGCTTTAAATAGTCACTTGGATTTTAAACCCTAAACTTGATTTCTCAGCAAAAATACAGAAAAAAAAATCAATGGGGAAACAGAAAGTACTTTCAGGTTTGAAGAAGTATCTGAGATTTTTATTTACATCAGCAAGGTGGTTTTATTAAAATAATACTTTAACACAAGCTCGATAATACTTCAGTTAGGATTTCTTTTTCAGTTTTAAAAAGAATGATTTTCTTATAAATGCTGAATGAATCATATTCAAAAGATTGCATTTTAAAACTAGAGCACCATATGTATAGGTAATTCTAAAAATAAATTATTTTAAATATCTAGTGTTCAGATATGCTCACAACAATATATCAGTTGTTTGCTACCAAATTGCTGTTTTAGTATTTCACATGGAATGAAAATGTGTATTTTCTGTGAATGAAAGACCAAATTAGTTTATTCTAGCTCTAAAATATACACTACAAGAGGGTCTTAAATATCACAAATATTATTAATAATTTGTTCTGTTGTTTGTTGACATATGTTTGGCAAGGAGCAGTAGTAATAGACTTTGAAGTGGGAATGTACATTTTCAGAGAGGATCTTTCACAGGTGTTGAAGCTGTATGGGCCTCAGATGTTCTTAAAGATCTGAGACAACAGAATTTCTCTCCAAACCATTAAAGTTTGAAGAGCAACTGAACAGATGTTCATTCTTTCATTTAATATTTCTGACAGCTGCATAACGGCACTGTTGTTTTTTCACTTCTTTTTTTTAATAACATTTAAAAACTAAACTTGGTTTAAGGTCACTTCTGATGACAGTTTGAACTTGTCTGACAGCTGTTTAAATGTTTTTGACATCTGCTTGGGAAGATAGAATTCTTGTCCTTCTTGTGCCCAAAAAGATGCTACGTATATCTTAAAAATATTTTTTGTTCTTTAACAGTCAGTTGAAATAAAGTATTGAAAGGTGGTATATGTGGGGTGTGCATACCTGTGTATGTTCTTTGCCTCCATAATTTGCTACTCCTCAACAAGAGACACATAACTCTCCCAGAACTAGTATAATATAAATTTCTCATATGTAATTAAATTAAGAGGGTTTATTTCATTCATACTTTATGAGCTATAAAACATTACTGCTTCTAAAAAAGAATTCCCAAATGTTCCTTGTTCCCCAAGAGATATTGCAGATGGTGAGCACAGGTGTATTAAATGTCATCTGTGCAATAACCTTAAATTTACATGCAATTATTAGAGATTATTCTGAATATTTACATGAAAGACCTGTGGGATGCCTGATTCTGGTCTGACTAGACTGCTTTTCTCATGGTTTATGGGGTTTTTTAGGGAACTAAAAGATCTTTGGAAATGTTTTCAAGTCCTCTGCATACCTGAATTGGAAATTGACTGTAGGACAGATTTTATGCTGTATCACGGACAGAAAAGAAAAAAATCTGAGTGTTTGAGGTATTAATCTGATCTCAAGGAGTATCAGCATTGTGTTTTGCCTCAGTGTAATAAAAAATGAACTGTGGAAAAGTTGAACTTGTCAAAATGTGGTGTAGCTAAGATATGCCTCTGTATTATATCTGTGGAGAACGTGGAGTTATTTTCTGAAAGGTCTGTGCATGGTCACAGCTACAGAGATGAAAGGGAGCCTAGTATTCATGGTGAGGAGAATAAAAGTAAATACCCAGCTCCTTAGAGGGCAAGAACTGTGTGAATAAACCTTAAGAGAAAGTAGCACCCTTAGACACTACCATTGGGAAGCAATACAGCTGGAAACCATGGGCTCATGTCACATTAAAATAATTACTGAGATCAATTATCATGCACAACAAAGTACATCACACTAAGTATCAGGCAAAACTACTGTTAGAAAACTAACATTGTTTATTATACTGGTAGTCAACACAACTTATGTTCCATTGTTTCCATTTTATATTATGGAGTATCTAAGTCCTCAAAATCTTAATAAACTTACCTAAAACCTTGTAGCTCTATAAGATGCAAACAGGGAATTCAATTTCATATTTAGTTAGTTTCAAAGATTATTTTCTTTCCGTATTATCTCACTTTCCAGTAATAACACTGTTGAGTTCTACCAAACATTTAAGGGAAAAATAATACGGACTCTTCATAAATTATTGCAGAAAATAGAAGAGCAAGACATTTGAGAAGCAAACTCATGTATTAAGATAAAGATATTAAGATAAAACAAAGCTATGGACCAATATTTATCCTGAACTTAGATACAAAAAATTTTCAATAAATATTAGCAAATTGAATCCAGCTATTGATATCTATATTACATCTACATCTGTATGTTAGATACAGATACTGGGTCTTACCTAGCCACAACATAAAAAATTCTTAAACGCATTGTGCTATGTGAAAGAATACAGACTAAGAAGGTAACATACTCTATGATTCTGTTTATTTCACATTCTAGAAAGGCAAAATATAGAAACAGCATGAGAAAATTCTTTGGGGTATTTGAATTGTTCTATTTATTGCCCATTGTTATGGTTATTAGAATCCACACATGTATAAAAATACAAATAACTAAATCAAAAAGTGGTTATTATAGTATATGTTAAAAATAATAATAGTAGCCAGTAATATTTTGTAATACACTGAAATGGAGCTAAAATACTATCAATGAAGGTTATTTTTAATAATTAAATATTTTGTTAATATTTGCTAAATACATTTTATAAACACAAATATTCAATATATTTAATATACTAATTATTCTGTATAAGAGGATGTCAACCTAGATAATGCTTAGTCTTTTAAAAATATAGTTGCAAACTATGAATCAATATCTTGCCCTTTAGTGTTCTAAAATTCTTTCTGTCAAGTTAAATGATTCTTCAGAGAATGAAATTATTTGCCATGAATATTGTAGAAAATATTTTGAAAACTCATAGTAATGAGACAGTAGTTAATAGAAGTCTTCTTCGGCTAATGGTGGCCAAATCAATATGAAGTTGAGGTCATCAAGTCAGTAATAAGAGCTGATTCAAAAAGGCAGCTATTACCACCACAGGTAGAATTCAGACAGCTGTGTTATGATTCTAGATATGGCTAAGCCATTTTAGCAGTTATATTCACACCTTTAAATGAGAAAAGTGAACTCCACAACCTGAGATGCAGAGCATTATGTGGGGGGAAATTGCTACCCTGCAACTCTTGATTTAAAAATAAAAGGAAAAATACAGAAAAAAACAGTATACATTTAAAATATATCTTTCCAACTTACCTAAAACTGTTTAGGTAAGAACAAATTTATGTTCAAACTAGTATGTCTATTTTATAGTTATTAATAGGAAGCTGCTTTATATTAATTTACTACTACATTGAAAGTACTTAAAACATAATTGAATAATTCTTTCTTTTATATTTCACACATTTAAGTTCAATGAATTTAAATGTTAACTTTTTAAATAATTTAAATTGTTTAATTAAAAAATAGCACAACTTAATTTTTCTATCCCCTGTTTCTGGAGTATTGATTACTTTTAGAGAACTAGAACACCAGCAGCAACACAGTGATATTGGGAAGGAAAAATATAATACTGACTTATGAAATATTGATAAGGTGAATAAATATAACTTTTGATTAAATACTTCAGGGTGATTAAGAAGGGTGAGCCAGGACTTTGGTTTCAAACTTGATTGACCTGGGAGATGATACTCAGAACCAACAATCAACATAATATAGAAGGTGACCAGCTAGGTGGGGAGCGCATGAGGTCACATTTGTATGAGAAGTAAAATTTAATCTTAATGCATGTGTTCCATTTGTTATATTCATTCCAAAGAAAGATATGCTAAACATAGTTTCAAAGATAAAACATACTGGGTTCCTAAATTCAACACAATTTTCGGTGAGATCTGATCTTTCTTTACAGACTTCTCTCTATTCCATCTTTATATATTAATCTATAAATATATTTAGAATAGAAATCAGAATGTTATAAAATCACATTTCATTAACACTAAAATGATCCAAAGGAGATATATATTTGAGTGTGTGTATATGTATCATATAATCCTGATTATCTCTACCATATCTCAAACTCTATGTATATATAAAATATCTTTCACCAATCAAAATGAAATCTTACCTCTATGTTCATAATTAAATTTAAATAACTTTTACTTAGGTTACAGCACATTATAACTAGCATGCTGTGTTTGCTGCTTTCAGTGTACTAACCATGACACATTCTATCTTGTTTTCAATATAGATTAATAATTGTTTATACATTAATATAAAAACAGACAGACAGCAAGGATTATTTGTAAGGGCATAGCTGACAAAAGACTGCTATCCAGAACATAAAAACAATTTATAAACTCAAAAATAAGAAATCAAACAATCTGATTTAAAAGAGGGCCAAAGACTTTATGAGACTCTTCACTGAAGAATATGTACAAGTAGCAGATGAGTATATGAAAAGATGCTCCACATCATATGTCATCATGTAAAAGCAAATCATAACAACAAATGGCCAAATTTCAGGACACTGACAACACCAAATGCTGACAAAGATATGGAGCAAAGGGAACTCTTATTCCTTGCTGGTGGGAATGCAGAATGGTACAACAACTTTGGAGGATGGTGGTGGTTTCTTATAAAACTAAATATACTTCTACCATATAATCCAGCAATCTTGGTGTTTGCCCAAAGGAGTTAAAAAGTTTATGCACATGAAAAGCCTGTATATGGACAAATGTATCACTGAATAGGAAGGCTGTGCAGGTGTGTGGAGTATGTGGGAAAGCTCTGTACCTTCTTCTTGATTTTGGTCTGAAACTAAAGCTGTTCAAAAAAGTAAAGTATATTAAAGAAAATGAACCTTCTAATATAGAGATGAGTGGAATAAATTGAACAGTAGAGTATTAAAAAATCATATGGCTCATGAACTTATAATTTATTCTATCTAGAAAATCTCCAAAAATATTATTTGTAAACAAAGATTAGAGTAGAATATTATCCCCATGTCCATATATATTCATTTTAAAAGAGTATATTGCTTAAATACAATTCCCTTTTATAATGTATCATAATGTATTTAATAAATACATTATTTAATTTTAATTTAATTGAGCCATACATTTTCCAATTTCTTCCTATTAAACTGTTCTGATAAATATTCTCTCATACATGTATTTCTTATTCTGCTTTTTTGTTTGTTTCTTAGA
Source organism: Smutsia gigantea (assembly GCA_032199065.1). Classification (NCBI taxonomy): domain Eukaryota; kingdom Metazoa; phylum Chordata; class Mammalia; order Pholidota; family Manidae; genus Smutsia; species Smutsia gigantea. The sequence goes on along the minus strand of JAVSCE010013002.1, from coordinate 133,413 downwards.
GGAGTTCCCTATAAATAGACAAAACACACTGTCAGCATCTTAAAAAATTTCTGCACTTTCTACATTTATAATTGATTTTGCCTATTAATACCTATTATTAATGGTTCTTCCAGAAAGTTTGCACCAATTTATATTCATTCTGTAAATACTTTCTCATGTCACTTTTTCCTTGTCTAAATTACATAATTTGATAAGATTTTTATTTGATTAAAATTGATTAAACTAGGAATAATATCAATTTATTATTTTAATATTTTTTTAGTAGCAAGGTTAATATTTGTACATATCCATTAAAAAATTTTAAACTTTTTGAATTGCCTTTATCATATGCTCCAATCATTTTCCTTTGGCATGTAAATAATATAATTGATAAGACATACTAGTATATTTACAAAATTAACTTTTTTTTGTTAAAAACACATTCCAGTTGTCTACACATAGATTGTTATTTCTCTTTTATCTTAATTTATGGTAATTTAATCATATAGAGGTTTACAACTTTATGTAATCAGATATAGCAAACTTGAAATTTTCTAATCTTTGATATCTTAGCCACTTCTTACTATGACTTTATAAAAATATTTACATACTTTTTTCTACATTTCATGGTTTTATTTTTAATGTTTAATTCTTTAATCCGTTTGGAAACAACCCTGTATAAGGACATTATAAACACTTATTTTCCAAGTAATAAAATAAATATTCCAAGCCAGTAAAAGAACTTTCCAACAGGCTTTCCTGCTTCCATTGTTTTTCTTTCAGATACCCAATTCTTAAAAGATTCAAGAACGATCTTTGAAAATTATAAATCAAATCATGTCTGAGACCTGCTCAAAATTTTCAGTAGCTTTTTATCACATTCAAAATAAAATTCAAGCTCCATAACATGGCCTTGAATGATGTAACCTTTGTCTAAATTCCCTGTTTTATGTATTTATTTGTCTTTCTGTGGAGCAATTAATATCTTGTTAGGCACTCTTTAATAAAAATAAGATAGTAAAGAAAAGTGTGACATTTCTTGTCCCCACACTATATATTTTAGTAGTGTAAGCATATATAAAATGAATAAATGAATGAAATTTAAGTAAAAGTGTATGTGTTATAATAATCAGGTAGTGAGAAAATGGTAAAGCTGTCACGGGAATCAGAGAATGATGTGGAGAAACATCATATATGTAGACAGGAATAGTGCAGGTCGAAGGAACATCAAGACACAGTAAACGAAAAGCTCATGGGTGCTTGTTTTTGAGGACTAGTAAAATGGTAGCTCAGGAATATGATGAGATAGAGAGTAGAAGGTGATGAGGTAAGACACAGCGCTAAGACAGATCATGAAGAGCCTGGTTACATCAGGAAAGGGCTTTGGATATTGTTCTAAGGTAATGGGAAGCCAGTGAAATGTTCTAAACAAGAAATGACATAATCTGATCACCATTTTTATAGGCTCTCTCTGATAATGGTGTGTAGAATTAAATGTGGGAAGATGATAGTGGTTAAGAAGCCATTGTACCTATGACAGCGGTTTACAGAAAGGTGATAGATAATGGCTAAGGTGGTGATAATGCTTCAATTTAGATATATTTAAAGTAAACAAAACAGGATTGGATTTAGGATATGAGAGAAAGTAGTCATCGTCAACCTCAACTAATTTTCTTTAACACCCGAGTACCGTGGATAAGATAATGAGATGTAAAAGGAGGCAGTGGTATGGTATTTTGTTCTCTTTTTTGGGTGATGGGGGTGCCAAGACTAGTTTTTGGTCATACTGAGATTGAGATGATAAATTAGACCTTAGTTAAAAATATCTAGTATGAGGATGGATATATGAATCTATAGAGTCTGGGAGAGAACCTGGGTCTGGATATATAAAACAGAGAATTATTAGCAGATAGACAGTTGTTAAAGGTTTGAAATTGAATGATCCCACCTAAGGCTTAAATATACATGAGAAAGGATTCAAGAACCAGAGAAGTCCAGAAGCTAGGAGACAGAACCAGGAGGGTTCATGAGGACAGAATGGTAATCTGAAGGGTAGTCACTGAAGTGAGAGAAATCAGGAAATATGGTACTCCTGGAGTCAAGTACAAGGAGTGTCATAAAAAACAAAAGTGCCCTGGAGAATAAGTAGAAAAATGAAGACTGACAATGGAATTTAGTACTTCATGACTTTGTAAAGAGCAATTTCCACATAACGAATAACACCAAAGGCTGTCTAAAGAGAGGTCAAGAAAGAATGGGTTGTTAAATACCACTCTTCTCAGTGTCTTTACTATGAAGGGTGGCAGAGTGTGTTATGGCTGTCAAGGGATATAGAATCAACGATGGCTTTTGTTTTTTTAAAAGAAAGATATTACAGAACACTTGTATACTGAAAGGAATGAACCCTTTTATTCAATAAAATGGTAAAACTGCTACTAGAATTTAGAGTTTTTTTCTGATTTTAAATAAAAAAATTTTATTTCAACTCCTATACTTATAAGGAAGAAATATGGGATTTTTCACCCCAGTTTTTTATTTACTGAGTTAATCATATGTTTTTCCTTTTTTTATCTTTTAATCTACTGATATGAGACACAATCTTAATCCTTTTCTAATATAAATTATACCTAAACTGAAACTTATTTGGCTATGATGATTCTCTTGGTGATATACTTGACTGTATTTCCTACTTTTCATTTGTTAGTTTTCCACATATGTTTTTGAGTAACCTAGCCCTTTAGTTTTTCATTTATGTGTGCTGTATTGGTCACTTAATGGGTAGAGTTATGTTACCTGCATGCAGACAGAGAAGTGTCTCTCTATTTGACTGCTCAGGAAAGTTTTATGTAAAAGAACCTCATCAACTATTTTCAAAATAAACTTGCCAAAATTTGTGCATCTGGAACAGTGGGTGCTTATCATTTAACAATTAAAAAGATGATTATTGATAGAATCCGGACCTGAGTACTGCCTTTTGAATAAGCCCACCCATCATCTCAGAGAGACCTAGGTGTCATCTTACCTAAGCTACAAGCCTTCTCCAGAGGACACGTCAGCAAGCCACAAGCCCACCTTTCCCCTGACCCCTCCTCTCAAAGAGCCCACCAGAGCCCTGGCCATAAAAAGCCTCTTGACCTGTTAGAGATTCTCTTTCCTTTGTTCTGCTGCCCAGGACAGAGGGGTCCCTCTCAGGTTCAGCAATAAACCTGCTTGGACTATTCCTGGGAAACTCCAGAACAGTGAAACTAGCTTTCTTTCTACAAATCTTTAAGGACCCAGGAGCTACTTTCTCTCCTAGACTCAAGAGGACCTCAAGGAGACTGGGAAAGTGGTAGCAACTCTAGCCACTTCTAACCACTTCCAGCTTCTCTCCAAAGCTAGTCTAGGCCCCATTTTTCTCCAGTGTGAAGTGTCCATCCTGAGCTCCTTGATAGGACAGATTCAGATAGAAGAGGTAGGGAAAGCCTGTGTGCAGGAGGCCCCTTGGAAAAGTCCATTTCTCTCCTATTCCTCTGTCACAGGAGCTGAAACCTCTTTCTTGTAGTGTAATAATTGTGTCAGGCCCCATTCTCAACTATAGTATTTTTCTCCTCAGATTCCTTAAGGAGATCCCAGAAGGAAGGGCTGTGCTCATGCCAGACCATTGTTCCATCCCAAAGTCCTAAATCCAAGAGAGTAAATTTAGGCTGAGAAATGCTAGCCCTGACCAGGAATGCCTCAGACCCCTGACTAGAGAGTGAGGTGGACGTGTGGAGATCTAAATATCCATCAGGGCAGCAGAGCTGCAATCCAGCACAAAGTGCTCTCTGTGTAAACCTCTCTCATCAACATGAATATTTATGTTTCCTTCTCCCATACACCAAACACAAGCTCAAGTGTGAAGATGGGGTGGGACTGCAGTGTATCTTGTGCTTTCCCTCTTTTGCACTGAAAGGAATTCAGACTAGAAAATACAATGTTCGTACTTCTAAATTTGTAACGAAACGTGTTCTTATACAGATGACACGCGTCTGTCTTGTTTGCTTTTGGAGAATTTCTTCAGATACTTAAAGAGGCTTGGCAGTCCAGCAAGACAAAGGGAAAGGAGTTTAGAATAGACCTGCCTCATGCATTTCTGCGTTTGAAACTTTAAAGGGCTGAAATTTTATTTACTTTTAAGTTAACAAGTTCACTTGCAACATCTATATTCCTGTAATATACAGGAAACTCTTGGGCCAGAGACAAATAATTTATTGCTCACAGTATGGAGCCTTTGTTTGTGCTTCCTATAGATTTCCCTTGCCCCTCACCATGGCAAGGCAGGACAAATCCAGGTGACTGTGTTTTGCTACATCTGAAGAACTCCAAGTTTAGAAATTCCCAGTCCTTGTAAGAAGGCTGCTAGCAATATACCTGGCATTTTCCTCAGAAGGAGACACTCTTTCCTGGTCAAGAAATATATCTGTGTTCTCTAAAGGAAACACCCCTTCTTTCTTCCATGACTCTGTGATATAAACATCCTTGAAATGATGGTCTAAGGTAAAAAAGTCACAGGCTATAGACACTCATGGAAAATTGCCTATCCTCCCTCCAAATACAGGGTCTTCCCTTTGGCAAATAAATACCCTTACATTTGTTTTGTTTCATTTTAGTTTGGCTCTAATTGCTCCAGACCCTGCAGCTCTTTGAAGGGTAATTTGTGATTTTGCATCCTCTCAAGTTGAGTTTGAAACCCAATGTCTTAATCTGAAAATACGGAAACTAAATGGCAAAGAGTGCCTCTTCAGTATTTCACTTGAAAAGCAAAGGGAGGTGATTGTATAGTTCAGGGCTGGAATAAGCATTAGATTTCTGTACCATTTAGCTAACATGTGGGAAAGTTAAAGGCTTTTTCTACTTTTTACTGCTGTCCATTTCTTTTAAGTAAACCTTAGGAAATGTATATTAGCCAAGTACTTCTACCTTTGTTTAAAACAGACTTTGTGAAACACAGACTTAGCATTTTGTTTCCTGTTAATTTTTCAGTGTTGTGACACTTCATATATTTTAATGTTTAATAAGCATTTTCATCCAGGGTTGAGAAGTTGCAATGACAGACACCAGCCAAGTAACATTTTAATTAAAGTGTATGTCTTTTACATTCCTTTGTCTTCATAAAGTATTGAAATAAAAATTACGTGTGCCTGAGAAATAGGGCAGGGACATAGGACAAGCATCACGATTACATTTTCCTGCCTATGATGAAAAATGCTGAGATATAAACAGTATAGTAGGAAGAGGAGGGGCTCCATCTTAAGGCTAAGATTCTGTTTTTAAAACCAGGGAGTTAGGAGGTAATATTCCTAACATATTCTTTGGTAATCAGACAATAACCCACCCAATCTCAAGGCAGAGCAAGGACTCTTAACTAATATGTTCCCAGTGTTTGAGGGAAACCACTATCTTGGAGAAGAACAGGATCAATAAATTCCTTGTGTTAAGTTTATCTTACAGAATTATCTAGAGGACTGACTGTGGATAGTGGCATACTGTCTCTCTCACCAGAGAGAGATATTATGAGGCCACAAACCAAGCATATGCCCAACAACCTCCACCCCCCCACCCCATTCTTGAAAGCCTTAAAAGAGAATCCTAAGCCCTTAATGGTACCTCTTGAAGTTGCCCACACTTCTCTTTATCTTAGAGATAGTACTTTTTGCCTTAAATAAAAAGCTCTCACTACTCAACTTACTGTGTTTTGTCTCTGCACTCTTCCAGTGGTAAGCATCTTTGTTACATCATTCTTTCATTCTGTTCTCTAGACTTTAGCATAAGTCTTCACTCTCTCTGTCCTACTTCAGCTTCCTTGCTCTCTGCTGCCTGCAAGACCGCTGCCATTCCCTGCTATTCTTGCTTTAATGTATTCCTTCCTCACCTACACTCAGTTGACTTGCTCGAGAATTCTTTCTCATTCAGAGTAAAGAACCATCCCTTGTTCAGGTTGAGGTTCCTGGTGTGCAGGGAGAGACCTCCCCAGATTCAGCTTCCCGGCAACACCTGATGAGGCAAAACATAATTTTCCATCTCCAACACATTTGGGACATTCCAACCAACCAAATAACTATTGGAATCTAATTCTGTTCTGATTTGGGGGTCCTTAAATTTTCTAGGTTGAATCTAGAGTGATTTTATTTAAGGCTTGCAATTTTCCCTTCAGGATTATATATGTATTTCAAACTCTAGTTCTAACTGACATATGTGAATCTTCTCATACCTCCAGAGGTAGCTTTCCTTTCTTGGCCTTGATTATCTTCAGTATTTTTAATTGTTTCTTACTTCTTTAAGTTGCTTTCCACTAAGTTAACCATGCTATGTCCAACACCTACCAGTTTATAATTCCCATTTGTGACATTTTTCAACCTGTTCCTAATGAATTTATGAGTTGAGTTCCATATTCTTCCATTTTTCTTCATTCTACTACATTTGTTATAATTATACATTAGAACAGAGCTTCCAGACCACCCAAAACACCCTGAAAATCTTTAGATGTTAATCACACTTTATGATAGAGACATTGTAAACTTTTTATGGGTCACATAAAAGTAAAAAAGCTCTTAATTTAAGTGAAAATTGTTAACCATTAAGCAAGAGACAATCTTCTAAAGTTCCTGCACTGTTCTTACTATTATGCTGAGAATAAAATGCAAAACACTGGCTTCTCTTTACATAGGCCATTTCTAAGGCAAAGTGCTTGCAATGTGTAATCTCCATGTAATACCTTCCCTCGAGACAAAGAGCAGGTTTACAATAGAAGTAGTAGAGAACCTCAGTTCACAGTGTTTTTCTCTTATAGTGTGACCCTCTGTATCTGCGGTCATTCATCTCAGTCCACCTGTGTTCCCCTTGGGGATGGGCATCATGGAGAAATAACAGGAATAAGAAACTTGCTAAACTTTGCCATGACTAGTAAAGTTACCTGTCTCTGATCCAGGTGTGTGTGTGTGTGTCTTATGTTGGTGTCTATAAACATTAACAAACCAGCTTTTTAACATGTAATTATGGTAAAATCCTAGACTTTTCACAGTTCTGTATAATAATGGGTCATATTTGATGTCAAAATAATTGAAGGCTAACTGTTGGGAGTTAAATGTTTATAGCTAATTCAGTTTTATTAAATGAAGTATATATTTAGTTTGTTTAATATTTATTTAATCAAATATACTTATGGAAACCAAGAAATAATTTTTATTAGTTGTTACTAATCCAAAATTGGAATATAAAAACCTTAACAGGCAGTTACAGATATCTTTAGAAATTACTAAAATTAGTAGAAATGCAATTATACAAAAAGTTCAGTTTCACATAATTATGTTACTATATACATAATTATGTCACCAACTGCAAAAATGGTCTCAATTTTTCTTTAAATTTTAAGAAGTACTTATTTACTAAAGCAAAAGTCTGAATTCAGAATTTTGTAATGCTTTTGCAGATGGTGATATTGTAATGGTAATCAACACTGTGTGAAAATGTTTCTTTTTATTGTTCTAATCCATAAAATAATTGTAGTTCTACAAAATATTGACCTTTTCATTATTCATAAACATTTTTTCCTAGTCAGTAGTACTAAACTATTAAGCAAGTCTGTCTTTCCTTTTCTGTAAGAGTTTTAAATAATAATAGATGAAGAAATAGGGGATTCAAGTTTTCAAAATGCTAGGGTTAAATCAGAGATTCTGTAAGAGGCAAACTAAGCATTTTAAAAAAATAAAATAACTTTATGCTCTAGATATCTTAGTTTTTTTTAATTTTTAATAATAATTATCCATCTTAAAATAAATAATAATACAAAAGAGAATATTAAAATAATCTATTACCCCTGACAGTTGCTAGGTTAATTAAAAATAAATAGCTGCAGATTTAGCGTGTACAAAAGATAAGAGTAGTCAACCAGTCCATTAAGGTATGAAAGGAAAATGAATTCACCCCACAGCTTTTTAACCTTACCAGTACTTTCCCACAAATATATTATAGAAAACATTTTCTTCTTATCCTCCAGAAAAATATTTTTATCTTCTTATGTTATTTTTATAATATGGTTCCCATGCCTGCCTTAAATTTGTATTACCTCATTATTTTTAACATTTCCAGAGTAAATTGTTGTATGAAGGTAACTAAATTTAATAACAAGCCCTCTACAAATTAACATTTATTGCCTTTAGCCCCCACCCTCACCCAACACAAATAATACAAGCAATGTATATACTGGTGTGATGACAAGTCCAATTGTACAGACAAGTGGGGAAGCTGGGCCGGGAAAGTGCTCAAGACTCCAAAGGAAAGACCCGTAGATGCCATATGACACATGCGGATTTATTGGGACTTTTGTCCAGGGAGTCCAGGAGAGGATGGCTGGACGATGTTGTACAGAGCAATCCTGGGCAGGGAGGGAACTGCTTACATGGGGGGAGGAGACAAAGACTACATACATGCCAAAAAGGACATGTGATTAATGACTATACTATATGTTTTGCTAGAAGGGATCATTTTTGTGGAACCAGAGCCCCAAGGACATAAACCTTGGTCAGAGGGATCTGCCTCCCAATGAGATGTTTCCATCCATAAGGTGGGCCTGGATTTGCCCAGCCCCAGGCCAGCAACATGCCATGTACCTAGCACACTGCTCAAAGGAGGGGGCCATGTGGACACATGGTTATTCTGGACAAAAGGTTACAAATGGGGGATACTATTCCCCACAATACTCTTACATATATATTGGTATACTTTTTCAAATATATTGGTGGTTTAATTTCCAGCACTGAAATTGTTAGAGACTAAATTTACTTTCCTTAAAAATGTGAACAATTTCTAATCTCATTTACAGTGGGAGTTCCTTATGGGGGAATTTCTATTTTTAGCAGAATATGGTAGAAAAATGTTAACAAATTTCTATACATTTCTTTCTTATATTAGTAGAGTTTATGGAGCCCATTGGTTAATCTATTAGAATGTAAGAGGATTAACAAATATAAAGGATTTTAAAAATACATAACATCAACTATCTGGTGTTGGAAAGTTAAAGCAACCGTAATATTTTGTGAAATCTATGAGGCTGACTTCTTGGTAGAAGTCAATTGTTTCATGGGAATAAAAATTATAAACCAGTGTGATCAAGGTCCTATAAAAGATGACATTATTGATGAACCCTATGTTAGAATATGTGGAAATTCAGCCTGAAATATGTCAAATATATTAACACAATTATGTGTATATAATTATTTTGCACTAAAGTTTCTGAGTTTACTAACTCATGTCTCCTTTTGATTTCTACTAATAGCTACTTATTCTATCTTTACATTTAGCCAAGTAACTAAAATGTTTATAGTCTATCATCTTACATCCCTGAAAGGTGGAATTTCATGAAAGTATATTTTACTTATTAAAGAAAAATTTAAATTTTTGTATACCACTGTTGCAAGCCATCCAATCCGAGGAGCTTTCCCTGTGAGCTGTTTGAGACTTAGACCTAAGAAAGGGTCCTTGACTCTAATTGAGAAAAAATTCACAAGCATGATGAGCAGGTATAAGCAAAGAGTAAAGACAAAAGTACACACTCAAGGCATGCTCCAGAGATCAGCAATCCAGTAGTTTAGTAAAAGTACCTGCTTGAGGGAGTATAGATGTGCTCCAGAGATGAGCAGTACAGTGGAGTTTCTATTGGGTAGTGTTATAAATGGAGTTTAAGCAGCGGTGGAATATTCACCAGGATAGCTGAATTTCTTAGAATAGAGAGAGGATTTCTGGGAAATAGGGTGATGCCCTCTTTTTGTCCTTAGACGGTCTGCCTCAGAACTGTCATGGTGCCAAGGGGTGTGACTTTTAGTGTGCTAATGAGCATTTAATGTATTTCAATGTGAAGTTAGGGTCACTTCTCTATGTTGGATTCAGCCAGTTTTGGCATATCTGTTATCTATACCCTCCATCCCTACATTCTGCAAGAACAGTTTACATGGAATGTTTAGCAAACATCTAAGTGAGTGTAAACACCAGTCAAAGTTCCCAACTCTCTCCCTGTTCATGTCCAGCTGTCTACCTACTACAATATCACTGTTACAAATTTCTATCTGCCTTGTATTTTCTCTTCCTTTTGATATATTACATTGCCATGATTATATGCTTACTACTTACTTTGAATAGAAACAACATTCTCTTTTGTTAAGTTTGTATAAAAATATCAACACGATGTCATATTAAAATCAACTACACTGGCCCTAGGTCTACATAATATTTTATCCCAGTAATACAACATCAAAACTTTCACTATTATTTATTGCTTCAAAGATACAGTACTTGCTTTTAGAATAGCACTCTGATTTTCATAAAATCTAAGTATTTGTTACATCATAAGGGGGATTTTACCAGGAAAAGAGCATCCTAAATATTTAAATATGCATATGGACTTTATTTGATATTCTCTTTAAATGTGGAGTGACAGAAGGGCTGCTGTGACAGAGTTAGAAACAGAGCATGCTGATGGATATCAGACCCTGCCAGCTCATCATAAGATTGGACCTCTTGAAGGAGCTGTTTTGGCTCACACACACTCCATAACTGAACTTCTAAATGATCGACCACTGTGCATGTTGTAAGCTCTGTGTATGTTTACAGATATTTGAACACTTTCTCTGTGTCTAAAGAAGACCATTTTAAATGGAACTCTTTGTTAAAATTTCCATCCCATGAAACATTAAATCAGTGTTTGAAACAGGCTGTACCTACTACAAATGTATGTATAATACAATATTTAAATATGCTTTAAAATTCCCAGTGATGGGCAAGTGAAAATTATTTTTAAAAAGATCAGTAACATGGTTATATGAAATGGGATTGCTAAAACTATATGAGGCAGAAATGAATACCTTTGAAACATACCTATCAAGGAACATGTAGTTAAATAAAGGTGATAATTTGTTTGAGAATGTGTGCATATGTGTGCGTGTATGTAGGGGCATATCCATATGAATTCATAAGCTATTTAAAAATTATTTAATCAATACATTTTAATCCCTGTCTTTAGCTAATCTTGCCCTAGTTATCACCAGTTTTTGGCCATTGCCCATATCAACAAGAATAAAGACTCAGTGAATTGAAAACACTAAAAAGTCTTATCATAAACATAAATTTCTCTAAAGAACAATTGAATCCAAAAATGAAAAATAAGTGACATTGCTTTTAGGGCTATAAAGTAGGCACTCCTAGGTTTGCTTTCACAGTAGATGTATTTTTAAAACTTTTTAAAACAATATCACCAGAGCTACCAGATTTGAATTCCAGTGTTCTAGTACTCTGATCTCTCTTCATATGCGTGCAAGCATCCACTTAGTTCATCACACAAATATAATATGTTCAGAAGTTCAGTCATACAGCATGGTGAGCATAGAATCGAACAACTTTGTAAGAAGACAGAAGCTATGCATATAGGCTAAATCAGTTTTCACATTTTACAACAGTCATTTTCTTTGATTTTTCACAATTGTATTAAGTAAGCAAGTATTTAAGAGTGTTGAAATTGAGCCTAAACTGAAGAGAACTAAAACTTACTGGTAACCCTCTCAGTTGTTTTGTTTACACTTTTCTAAGCTAAGCTGATCTTATTTACATTTCTTTTACTTCTTTGGAATTGGTTAACTGGTTTACTCATAGTCTTAGAATTTTTTAAAAATCATTAAATTTGAAGATACTGCCTTCACTGAAAAGGTAAGTCACATGACAACTGAACTCAACACCACATTAATACCAGCAATAAATTTCTTTCCTTACTTATTTTAATACTAGAGCTAATATTGGAGATTTGATATAACAACAATAATAATAGCATTAACAATAAAAAAAGCTTTAATTTATTGAGTCTTTTTTATATTCCAAGCACTTACCTTCCTGTCTTTTGTCTCAGAAAAACATCTTAAATGATTACCTTCCTGGTAGTGAAATGTGAGGTATTTGGGGGCCTAAGATAGGAAGGTGAAGGCTGTCTTTTCAATGCACATGTGTTAGAAAAAGAAGCCAAAGTTAACTTCAAATGAAGAAGATAGTTGGTTCTGGTTGGGGTATGTATTTGTTCTCACCTTCCTTGAATCTGTTCTCCAATGGAAATGATTTTGTGATATGCTTTGAGGGTTTGGACTCTATACGTCATGACTACCATCTTCAAATGGATGCCTAGCATTCCCATGATTATTCTTGGCATAGAAGTGATAGAAGTGCAGTAAGTAACCCTTATAGATGGAAGACCAAGGGAGGCTTTTCTCCAGTTGTTCTGCCAAGACCTTTATACCAACCAGTGGGGTAAGGAAATCCAAGGAGCTCCTGAAATAACAGATTATGTTTTCTATTAAGTAAAGGTTTGGAAGATTGGTGTTAGATTTATTCTGATTGTTTACAAGATCACTTAACATAGCAGTACTCTTCATTTGTTAGAGTAATATTAATTACCAATACTCATGTTTAGAGCAATTTTAAAATAAGGAAGCTATTGTGTATTTTATCTCCTTAAGTGTCACAAAAATCAGTATCTCTTGATGAAAGAAAGAATGTTTTCGATTCCCCCATTTACAAATGAATAAATTGATACTTAGTGACATGAAACCACATCAAGTCATCCTTCACCATTCTCTGATATCATGGTGTAAAAAAGTGGCAAAGCCTCAGATCCTTTGTACTGAAGGGAAAGAAGGAGAGAGATTTTTTTTTGTCTGTTTCTGTGTGTGTGGTGTGGTTGATTTTTAATTTAATTTTAAATTATTATTATTTTTAGTAATCACATCTGTATCTTCCATCTCTTATGCACTGCTACATATCTGCACAATAAACACTAAGCACTTATGTAAGATCTAAGCTAAGCCATTACAAAAACAGATAAGTAATGCATTTTCCTATCCTTACTGCGTATACTTTTATAGTTGAACTTTGTATTTCATAGTTGAACTTTAAATTTGTTAGATTTGTAGTTATTAGTAAGCTTGCTTTCATCAGAAGTGGAAAATACATAAACTAATAGAAATATACGATAAGTAAAAACTAAGTGAGGGAATCATGCAAAAGTAATGAAGATTAGAAGAATTCTAGTTTCAAATAAAAAGAAATAATATGAATATGATAAAAGTCTCTAGTTTAAGAAGATGTTAGGAATGCCTTTTTAACTGAATGAGGGGAATACATTCACAGAGGTTTAAAAAACCTAAAAATTTAAGTTAATTGAAAACCTATACTATTAAAGGAAAATAGATAAAAAGCAAGATTTATGTATTTATAATGAGTTTTCATTTTCCACTTGAGATGAAAACTATTATCATAGCCTATTCAAAGTTTTTTTATTGAAGTATAGTTGATATACAATATTATATTGGTTTTAGGCGTACAACAGTGACTCGACAATTATATACATTACAAAATGTTCACCATGAGTGTAGTTACCATCTGTCATCATGCAAAGATATTACAATATTATTGACTAGTTCCCTATGCAGCACTTTCATTTCCATTAATTTACTTTATTTTACAACTGGAAGTTTGGGCCTTTTCATTCTCTTCACCTAGTTCACCTATTCAACGTTGAGAGGGGCCAAATAGCTGATTTGGGACATCCAGGAGGGAGAAAAGAATTGTGATCTACTAAAACACATGCTTGTCCTCCATATGTTGGATCCAAGTGTGGACACCAAAATAACATACTTCACACGAGAGCCTATTGTTGCAAGGGCATTTGCAAACTCAAATCTGACTTGATTAAAGCTACATTTGGGATTCTAATTTCTATGTAGGTAGACCATATGTAATCATGCTAACTTTTCTCATTCATTCCTCTTAGTCTGCTTTTAGTTAACCAGCTCATTTTTCACACAATTGCCAAGCCTCGTCAATCCTAAATAATTAAAAGTGTTTGCTGGTGTATGTATAACAAATCTTATTTTTGCTTTTATTTATAATCCGTTACTTTTCTTAAAAACAACACATTGATATGCATTCTGTTCTATTTGACATTTCTATTTTAAAAATCTATTAAGTTGGCATTATTTTTATTGAAGTTTATGAAAGGTCAGTTAATCACACACTTTTCTCAATAATACTAATAACAATGATAATAATAGCAATAGTATAATCTTACTGAGTACTGTATGCCAAGAAGGATTCTGATCACTTTAGGTTAATTAAATCATGTATTCCTAACATACTTCTATGAAATAGAGAATAAATTATCTTCATTTGACAGTTGAAGAAACTGAGATGTGAAAGAAATAAGTATTGTGACCCACCAAGGTTAAATAGCTACTAAGCATTGCAGTTGATATTGGAATAGACAGTCTGGTTCTACAGTTCATACTCCTAACCCACTATAGGTTCTGAAACAAGTGAATAATTGAGAAAACTGAAATCAAGATCAAAGTATCATCTTATGAAATTGGAGCAAAGAGTACAGTTTAGCCTGAGGCAAAACGGGTGATCTACTGCAGAACTGGTTCTGACTGACCCATTAAGACCCAGGAAGAGTACCAAAACAATCACAGGCCCCTGCAGGCTCTCCTTCTTCCCCACAGTCTTTGTAAAAAATACAGATTACACTATTGGGGGTCAGAGGGACCAAGGAAAGAATGTTAACTTCTTTATGTTAAACGAAAACCCCCAGTGATGATTTGTAGTGTCCATTTCACTGTCAGATGCCTGGACCAGACTGGCCATTATTAAGCCTATAATAAGTTAATTAGCTCCACGTTGGTATAGCATTCTTTTCTCCTGTGAAAGTGACAAAGTAATGAACCTTTTATATTCCACTGAATTGCAAATGAACATTGTTATTTTCTGCTAAGTTGCTACTTGAGGAATATTAATTGACAACTACCCACTAGTGCTTCTCTAATCTAACTGTGCACTGGAATCACAATGAACATTAAAAAAGAAATCTAGATGCCCAAAGAGCCTCATGGAGCTACTGCATCAAAATCTTGAGTTAGAGTTCTCTCTGTATACCTGATTCTCAAGTGTAGCCAGAGTTTATAATGACTATCCTAAACAGCTAAGTTTGTTAGCATGTATTGAAAAATAATCTTAAAGTGCATTCCTGTGTGGAATGGGGGGATGGGCAGTGTCCAGTGTTCCTTTCCCAGGGTGGAAGGAGGGAACCAGCATTAAAACAGAAGAAGCTGATTACAATTTAGCCATGTGGTATAAAAAAAGCACATGCTTAAGATCAATATATGTTACCCCAGAAGAGCTGAAAGAGGTCCAGTATGATGGGAGCAAAAATGGAGAAGACTTGGACAGGTGAGAGATAGCAAGTTAGTCAGAAGGCTGCAAATGGGAAGCCTATTTAACTGTTTTATGACTTTGAAGATATTTTCAAAAGTTACTGTCTTGAAAGGCTTTTGAGCCAGATCTATCCACTACTTGAAGTAACCTCACACACACACGCATGCACACAGAAATGCACACACCCAAACTAGAGGGCAAACATTTAGCATAAGCTTGGTGAGTCATATGCCCAGAGATTTTTGAATCTCAAATGAGATGGAATATTGATAGAATAGGATGAGACATTAATGGAATAAGATGGAACAATCTTGATGGGATAAAATGGAAGGGCACAGAGATTACAGAGACTCAGGACTGCAAATGGTAGGCGTTTCTCCCTGCTAGCCTTTCATTTTTAGCCTCTAATTTATCCATTAAGTCAAACATAGTCACTGTTTGCTTATGACAATAAAAGGTCTGTTTATTTTTATTTTTATTTTTAAGAATCCAGACTGATGAAATTACCCACTGAGAAGTGCCTGGTGGTTATCATGGGTGAGGGGTTAGGGTGGGTAGGTGTGGAGGGTGAGGGGGATAAAGGTACACAAAAATTCTCCATCATAATATAAGTTGGTCACAAGGTTGGTAGTACAGCATGGAGAATATAGCCAATGATTCTGTAACATCTTCCTATGTTGACAGATAGTAACTGTACTAGCTGGGGTGAGGATTTAATGTGGATAACTGTTGAACTACTGTATTGTATACTTGAAACCAGTATAAAATTGTATACCAACCATACCTCAATTAGAAAAAAAAGAAGTTACTCACTAAGAGTATGTCAAGTGAGAATAAAAAAAGTGCCTAGGTGGTTCTCTAGGAAAGACCAATAGTTAAGTTATAGTAAGCACTGAGATTTCGCTCAAGAGAATGGGAATGAGCAGCCAGAGAGGTCTGAGTTAACACTGGAGAGACTGTTGACTCACACATCAAACAAGGTGAAGGTCGGCAGCAGGACAGACAGTGTATTCAACTATGGGAATGCTGCCTGTACATTAAATAAGATTAGGAATAAGTATTGATCTTTGGATTTAAAGGCCAAGAGAATAATGATGATCTCTATGGGACAGTATGTAGAGGCAATGAGGACAGAGTGATCTTAGTAGACCGAGAAGTATTTAGAAGGAAGGAATTAGAAATAAGTAATGTTAAGGGAATCCAACTGTTAAATAATATTTATACTCAAATTCCTACTTTATCGAACAATCTCTAATTCCAATACCACTGCAGAATTTTAAACACTTAATATCAACTTCCTATTTTACAACTCAAAATTATTATACCCAATAATGGATTCATCATCTTTTACCCAAAATCTATTTTACCACCATTTTCCCCATCTTGACTAACAGAGATTTATTCTCATTTTTGTTCAGAGAAAAGCCTCAGAGATATTTTTTTCATTCTTCTATTTTTTTATTTAAAACAAATTCTGTTTGTTCTACATTCAATATAATCCCATAATCTGATGACTAGTCGTATCTTCTCTGTTACCATCATGAAGCTTTCTTGCTGGCATCTCTTATTATATCATTGCTCCAATACAATGCTGAGACTCTTCATTTAAAAAGGAAAGGTAACTGGGGAGAAGAGAAAAGATGGCAGAGTAGGAAAGCAAGGTGTAAACCTCTCATGTACACACCAAGGAAGCAACTACAGCAAATACATATAACCCTGAAAATGACCTGAAGACTGCAAAACAGACCATCTACACACGGTGAAGGAGAGGACCATACAGAAAAGAGTAAAGTGGCAAAGCCATGATCCATCACGATGCAAGTCCTTCCCACATCCCAGCCCAGAAGCCAAAGGGAGAGGAATGGGATGAGGAAGGGATATGTGCTCAGAAATTCTGCACACCTGACTCTAGAGATCTGGTCTAGAAACACAAGTCCACATTGCACTGGGCTTTGGTGGTTAACAGGGCTGGACACTGGGAAGAGCTGGAGCACTCTGCAGGGCGGAGACATCAGCTGCTCAGGGAGGACAGGCGCACCCCAACAGTTCTGCTGTTACCCAACAGAGAGGCAGCAGTGTGAAAGATTTACCAGTAGAGGGAAGGGTGCCAGAGGGGTGTGGGTTGGACAGAGAGCTCTCTGGAGGAAAAAGGGCAGGTGGACAATCCTTCCCCAGGCCTACCTCAGCCCAACTGGTCAGACACTCATGGAAGTCAGCACCAAATGCTCCAGGCCCCTGGGCACCTGCCCCACTCAACCCTTCATTTCAACAGTGGCACCATTGCTGCTCAGAAGGCAGAGTGTGTCTCCACACACAAAGATTCCCT
Organism: Smutsia gigantea; assembly: GCA_032199065.1. Lineage (NCBI taxonomy): Eukaryota > Metazoa > Chordata > Mammalia > Pholidota > Manidae > Smutsia > Smutsia gigantea. Next base: position 115,847 of record JAVSCE010013002.1, on the reverse strand, counting down.
CAGAAGTTTCACAAAGGGCCTCCTCTGACAGAGATCAGCCACTTATGGCTGACAGGCAGAAAGCCTGCCCCACCCACAGCCCTCCAACAGCAACTGTGGCTCCACCACAAAGGAGAACTGGGCTCTGGTGAGCAAAGAGCCATGAGTTTCTGGCACCACAGGATGCCTTCTTCATAAAGCCATTACTCTCTATACCAGAGGGCCTAGTGGAACTATTTAATGCAAAGGAAGAAATCCAGGAACCCAGACAAAATGAGGAGGCAGAGAAACATGTTCCAAACAAAATAACAGGATAAGACACCAGAAAGAGGGCTAAGCAAAATGGATATCACTGATGCTCTTGATAAAGATTTCAAAGTAACAGTTATAAATATGCTCACTGACCTGTAGAAAAGAACTGATGGTCTAAGAGAGAACTTCAACAAAGAGATAGATTTGAAAAAAGAGCCACTCAGTGCTGAAGAATATAGTAACTGAAATGAAACATACAATGGAGGGAATGAATAATAGATTGTTACAAATAGAGGAGATAATGATATGGAAATTAGGGTACAGGAAAACAATGAAGCTGAGGAACGGATAGAAAAGAGAATCTCTAGAATCAAAAGGATGCTAAGGGAACAGTATGACAACTCCAAACCAAACAATATTCACACAATAGGGGTACCAAAGGAGAAGAGAAAGACAAAGGAGTAAAAAGGCTTTCTGAAGAAATAATTGCTAAAACTTTCCCAATCTGGAGAAGGAAATAGCTAGGTCCTAAAAGTAGAGAGAGCACCTAACAAAAGGAATTCCAGGAAAACAACAGCAAGACATACAATAATTAATATGGTAAAGATTGAGGATAAAGAAAGCATTGTGAGCAGTGAGAGAGAGACAGAGAGCTACCTATAAGGGAAAGCCCATAAGGCTATCAGCAGATTTCTCATCAGAAATGAGAAGGGATTTCTCATCAGAAATCAGGCCAGAAGGGAATGGCATGATATATTTTATGTATTGAAACAGAAAATCCTTTGACGAAGAATCATCTATCCAGCAAGACTATCATTCAAAACTGAAGGAGAGATTAAAAGTTTCCTGGATAATCAAAAGTAATTCACCACCACTAAACTGGCAATTCAAAATATGTTAAAGGGACTTCTGTAGATGGAAATGTTCTTAAGCCTAAATATTTTTCATCAGTGAAAATGAACCCACAGTGAATATAGTAGACCAAATACTTACTAAGCAAGTATGAAGTTAAAAAAAAGTAGTAAAATCAACTATCATAAATTCAGTTAAAGGATAAAAATAAATACAGTTTATGACATCTAATACATCAAGTGGAGGAAAAAAAAAGAAGTACTTTTAGATTGTGTTTGAAATGGAGCAACCACCAACTTAATATAGACTGTTATATATTTAGGAATCTATGAAACTTATAGTAAAAGAAAGACATTACATAATGATAAAAGGATCAGTCCATAAAGAGGCTATAACAATTATGAAGATCTAGGCACTCAACATAAGAGAACCTAAATATGTAAAACAAATACTAGCAGAACTAAAGGGAGAAATAGACTGCAACTTGAACATAGTAGGAGACTTTAACATATCACTTACACCAATGGACAGGTCAAGCAGACAGAAAATAAGGAAACAGATACACTAAACAACACATTAGAGCAGATGGACTTAACAGATGTCTATAAAACATACCACACAAAAGCATCAGGATACACATTTTTTCTCAAGTGCACATGGAAAGTTCTCCAGAATTGATAACATATAAGGACACAGAAAGAGCTTCAAAATTTCAGAAAGATTGAAATTGCATCAAGCATCTTTTCAGATCACAATGGTATGAAACTAGAAATAAATTATGTAAAGAAAACAAATCCTAAGACATATGGAGGCTAAACAACATGCTTCTAAATAATCAGTGGATCAAGGAACAAATTAAAACAGAAATCAAGCAATACCTGGGGACAAATGAAAACAAAAATGCAACAGTTAAAAATATGCCACAAAAACTTGGTCTAAGAGAGAAGTACATACCAATATAAGACTACTTCAATAAGTAAGAAAAATCCAAAATAAACAGTCTAAACTCACAGCTACAGAAACTAGAAATAAAAGATCATATGAAATCCAAAGTTAGTAGAAGGAGGGACATAATAAAGATCAGAGCAGAAATAAATAAAATAGAGAAGATTAAAACAATATAAAAGAATCAGTGGAATCAAAAGCTGGTTCTTTGAGAAGATAAACAAAATAGACAAACAAACCCCTAGCCAGAACTCTCAAGAAAAAAAGGAGAGAGAACACAAAGAATATCAGAAACAAAAAGGAAATAGTTACAACTGACAACCTAGAAATACAAATAATTATTACAGAATTCTATAAAAAGTTATGTGCAATTAAATGGAACAACTTAAAAGAAATGGACAAATTCCTAGAAAAGTACAACCTTCCAAGACTGACCCAGGAAGAAATAGAAAATCTGAAGAGACCAATTACCAATAACAAAATTTAACCGGCAATCAAAGAACTCCCAAAAAACTAAATTCCAGAACCAGCTGGCTTCACAGATGAATTCTACCAAACATTAAAGAATAGCTAATACCAATTCTTCTTAGAGTATTCCAAAATGTAGAAGAGGAGGGAACACTTTCAAACTCATTCTATGGGCCAGCATCACTCTAATACAAAAAAGAAAAGAAATTATAGAACAATATCCCTAATGAACATAGATACAAAAATCCTCAACACAATATTAGCAAACTGAATTCAAAAATACATCCAAAGGATTATGTATTACAACCAAGTGGATTTATTGCAGGGATGCAAGGATTGTACAATATTTGTAAATAAATTAGGGTGATACACCACATTAACAAAAAGAATGATAAAAAAACATGATTATCTCAATAGATGCTGAAAACACATTTGACAAAATTCAACATCCATTCATGTTAAAAACTGCAGCAAAATGGGTATAGAGGGAATGTACCTCCAAATAATAAAGGTCATATATGACAAACCCACAGCTAACATCATACTCAATGTCAAAAAGCTAAAAGCTTTTCCTCTAAGATCAGGAATGAGACAATGATGTCCACTTTCACCACTTTTATTCCACAAAGTACTGGAAGTCCTGGCCATGGCAATCAAACAAGATAGAGATAAAAAGCATCCAAATTGATAAGAAAGAAGTAAAACTGTCACTATTTTCAGATGACCTGATAGTTTATATAGAAAATCCTGAATACTCCACAGAAAAACTTTTAGAACTAATAACTGGATTCAGCAAAGTTACAGGATGCAAAATGTGTACACAGAAATCTGTTGCATTCTTATATATTAACAATGAACTAGCAGAAAGAGAAATCAGAAAAACAATTTCATTTACAACTTCATTGAAAGGAATAAAATACCTAGGAATAAACCTAACCAAGGAGGTGAAAGTCTGTACTCTGAAAACTGTAAGACACTGATGAAAGAAATTAAAGAAAACACAAATAAATAGAAATCTATCCCATTCTCATGGATAATAAGAATTAATATTGTCAAAAATGGCCATCCTGCCCAAAGCAATTTATAGTTTCAAAGCAATCTCAATAAAATTCCAACAACATTTTTAAATGAACTAGAGCAAATAATCCTAAAATTCATAAGGAACCACAAAAAATCCCAAATAGTTAAAACATTCTTGAGAAAGAAAAGAGCTGGAGAGATTATACTCCCTGACTAAGGGCTATACTATAAATCTATAGTAATCAAAACAGTTTTGTACTGACACAAAAACAGACCCACAGATCTATAGAACAGGATAGAGAGCCCAGGAATAAACCATGCATATATGCTCAATTACTATACGATAATGAAGCCATGAATGTACAATGGAGAGAAGACAGTCTCTTCAATAAACTGGTGTTGGGAAAACTGGACAGTGACATTCAAGATAATGAAATTATATTACTGTCTAACCCCATACACAAAAGTAAACTTGAAATGGTTTAAAGATCTAAATGTAAGACATGAAAACATAAAACTCTTAAATGAAAACATAGGCAAAAATCTCTTGAACATAAGCACTAGCAATTTTTTTTATGGATGCATCTCCAGAAGTACAGCAAAGGACACCATCAGCAGAACAGATAGGCAACCTACAGTATGGGAGAATATATTAGTGAATGATATTTGATTAACATCAAAAATATATAAAGAACGCATACCTCTAGACACCAAAAAAAACCAAAAATCCGATTAAAAAATAGGAAGAGAACCTGAATAGACAATTTCCCAAAGAAGAAATAAAGATGGCTAACAGGCACTTGAAAAGATGCTCAATATAGCTAATAATCAAAGAAATGCAAATCAAAACCAAAATGAGATATCACCTCATACCAGTCAGAATGGCCACTATCCAAAAGACAAGAAATAACAAGTGTTGGTGAGGATGTGGATAAAGGGAACCCTCCTACACTGTTGGTGGTAATATAAATTGGTGCAGTCACTATGGAAAGCAGATTGGAGATTACCCAAAAAACTAAAAATAGAAATACCTTATTACCTAGTAATTCTACCCTTAGGAATTAACCCAAAGAAAAAACAAAATCCTCTGATTGGAAAAGGTATATAAACCTCTATGTTTATTGCTACATTATTTATAATAGCCAAGATATGGAAGCAATTAAAGTATCCATCAATAGATGAATAGATAAAGAAGTGGTAAATATATACAATGAAATACTATTCAGCCTTAAAAAAGAAAGAAAATCTTGCCATTTGAAAAATCATGGATAGATTTAGTGGAATTATGCTAAGGGAAATAAGCCAGGGAGAGAAAAACAAATACTGTATGATTTCATTTACATGTGGAATATAAAAATAAAACAAAACAGCAACAGACTCATAGATACTGAGAAATGACTGGCACTTACCATGAGAGAAGTGTTGGGATGGGTGGGTAAAATATGTGAAGGGGATAAAGAGGCACAAAATATCATTCACAATATAAATTATTCATGGAGATGAAAGTACAGCATAGATAATATAGTCTATAGTTCTGTTGCATTTTATATGTTGACAGATAGTAACTACACTAGTTGGGGTGAGGATTAGAAATGTAGATAACTGTCAAATCATTATGTTGAATACATGAAACCATTATGATATTATAAACCTGCATAATATAGTACACTTCAATAAAAATACATAAATAATATAAATAAAGCAAGTGGACTATGTAACTTCATTGCTCTACCATTTCAACATCTACTATTTCCTTCAAAATAAAAGCTAAAGATTTTACCCAGCTCACAAAGCCATAGAGTATTTTATTCTGCATTTTCTCAGCCTGTTCTTTTCTTGAGTTATGACTCATTCCATTCTAATCACTCTGGACTGCTTGTTGCACTTAAGTCTGAAATTGCAATCCTGCTTTCTTTGTTCTGCAGGTGGTTCTCTCTCCCTAGAATGTTGTTCCCAGTGACTGTAAACACAACTAAACCGCTCATGTCCTTAAAATATTTATTCAAATATTGCATCTTTACAAAGCCTATTGTGATTCCTTATTGCAATTTACCACCTGCCTTCACCAAACACCCAATTCCTTGGCCTCTGTTGAAACAACTACCATTTAATAAACTATATAATTATTTACATTGTTTATGACTTTTGGTTTCCCTCATGGGAATATAAACTATATCCTTTTGCTCTGTGTTTTTAAATGATAAGTGCCAAGTACTATGGCATCTGTTAAAGAAAAGTAGGTGCTTGGTACTTGCTTATTTGAATTAATTGTAAATATATTTTCCAAGAAGTTTGACTCTAAGTAAAAGGAAATATCAGGGAGTATATGAAGAGGACATAGGGTTGCGAGATTGTTTTCTGCTCCTGTTTTCTTTTGCTTAATTGGGATATAATAAACACGTATAAATGCTGGTAGGAGCAGTAAAGGGCAGGTTAAAGTGATGGAAGAAAGAAAAATATAGTCAAAGCAGTTTTTGCTGTTTGTTTCTTCCATTGTCTAACATTATCATCCTTATGTTCTATGTAATCTTACACAGATAGAGCAGAAGTAAAGACAGACTTTCTGCTTCATGCATCATAATTTGAGAGCAATAATTTAAGAGTAAGTTACATCAAGTTTTAGGTATTTTCAACTTTTCTATTTATGTCTTTACCATATACTGGTTCACTCATGTAAATGTGAATTAACATATGTCTTTTTCCTAGATTTCAGTATATAATCCACAGGAAGTAAACTTATTTCTTTTAATTTCAAATTATTAGGAGTAAATTACAGTCATACTTACATATCAAACATACAAAATAGATGATAATTAATTTTCCACTTCTACTATTCTTCTATTAATCATAAAAAAACTGCTAATTTATAACCATTAAAATATATGTCAATTATGGTAGCAACCATTCATGTTTCACTTACAATTAACCCTATAATTTCATATGAATTTGGTAAATGTTGTAAAAGGAACTATCTACCATCCACCTCAGAAAAAAAACATTAAAATACAATTTATTTATAGTATGAGTGGAGATGGACCACAATATACACCCATGTTGCATTAAAGTGTTTAATTTTGAAACATACACTAATGTATCTTCCCTGGGAAAAGTAAATATAATCAGATCAACATATAACAAAAAGCAGTTGTAAAATATGTATTACAAAGAATTCAAAGACAGGACAAATGGACTGAATATGTGAGCTTGTGTGCATTTGTATGTGAAGTTCAAAATGTTTAATAAACACATAAATTTCATTATTTAATTTTGATGTATTTTAAATTATATTTAAAACTGTTTTTGAGCTTATAAGAAAAAATTGTACGTTCAACATGAATTTTATATGTAATAATGTCAGTTTGACTTTTAAAGCCTCATCTTTTACCTGGATTTAATGTGTTCTATTGCAAAGATGGCCTTATTTGTTTCACGCTAACTGAATGTGGGTCACTGGCCTTGTCTGATAGCACTAGTTTTTCTGATGAATGATAAAACTTTCTTTTTCTGTATTGTTATAATATGACTTCTCTCACTTTCTCTTCTTTCTTAACTAAAGGTTAAGCCAAGGGACATACTCATCTTGGATGTTAAGATTGTCTGTGTCCTCAGAAGGTGCTGTGTACCCTGCAGCAAGTTTTCACCCACCTGCAAACACAGATGAACTTTTTACTGTTATTTTTAATAAATAAAATTCATAGTCATAGGTATCATATAAATAAAATGTATACATGCTTGGGCAACTTCCTTGAAAGGTGTGTTTCAAAATTTTTGGCTTTACTCAGTTTTGAAAAAATAACTCTTGAAAAATGAGAGTTGCTTTCCACAGTTTTCTCTCTGGGGTGATAAAGCATAGAACTTTAGTCAACTGATCTGAAAGTTTTTATTGTTTAGGTATGTTCTGTCATGATCAAATTTGAAATGTTAAAAAAATTTATGATTTAATTAAACTAACCTGCTTGAGATTATGTTAAAAACTACCAACACAGTGGTATATACAGCTTGAAGATGTAATAGTACATTAAGAAACAATCAATTTACAAGTGTTTTAAACTTTTTAATGGTTCTAGCCTCCATGAAATGCTTAATTCAATTAAATTTTTATGTTCTGCTTTCCTTTGAACCAACGAGCTTCTTTATAGAGCTCCTTGATCTATTTATTTTATTCTTGAAGGTCAAAAGGGATTCATTTGTTCATCCATTTAACCAATAGATGTTTATGGAGTCCTTACAGTAATTTCTATCCAGTTCTAGTCCCTGAAGACTCAAATGAGTTTGAATGCCTACTTGAGAATAAACAAGTAATTTAATCAGGATGGTAGGTCTAATAATAGGACCATGAACAAGTTGTAGAAGGACAGCTGCTGAGGCTGTCACCTTTGTTTTAGCATATTAAGAATCTTTTGGAAAGAACGAAAACCAAGATTAACCTTAGGAGAGGTGTGGAGACTGAGAAATTGGGTCAAATGAATTCTAAAAGTCATCAATATAGGAGTACCGCGTCTCTGCAGAAGGGGAGCCCCCTTTCCTGCCTCCTTTCCCCACTTTGTCATTCTAGTCAGGCCTCCAAATGTCCATTGTCCTGGAAGGTGGTCTCAAAAAGCAAGTGTACCATCTGCATCCTCACTGTTTATTCTTCACTATTAGGAGACCAAGTAATGGCTTATCCTACTCGCTCGGCTGAGTCTTGTCAATGCAATTCTTCTTTACCAATCCCATCTCCAGCCCTTGCAGTGTTTGGAAGAAAAGGCAGGGGACATAGTAATTCCTGTTAATGAGAAAGATTCAACTATGGAGCATCCTGTCTTTAGTCCTGCCCCCCTGCATGATACCTAAACTCAGAGGTGGGAAGGGAATAAAGCTCTCTCACCGATCATTTATTTTAGAATATTATAAGCAAAATTAATTTAATATAGTATCTTTACACGAGAGTAATGGATACCCGTAAAGAAGAGATACGATGACTGACTAATGTACATGAAATATTTTTATCTCTAATTTAATTAATCCTCATGTTTTGAAATACTCACGTGACATCAATATTTTAATAATAGTGTTTTTTATTAAGAATACTGAAAATCCAAGCAATATATTGCTGAAGGATAAAAATAAGTTTAGAATGGTGGAAGCACTTAAACAATAAAATAGTAGTTAAGAATTACAATATTAAAGAAACAGGTAGATTATTTTGCCAAGTTTATCAATTTTGTAAATGAAAAATATATTTCCTGTTCATTAACAAGTTTTCATTTAAATAAAAGCTTCTATTTTCTACTTCACTGCTTTCTTTACTTCTCATTATTTTTACATGTTCTTTAGTGTGTTCTGCAAAACAATATATATTCATTTATTAAGGTATCATTGATATGAAGGTTTTACATGAGCAACATTGTGGTTTCAACATTCACCCATATTATCTATTCCCCTCCACACCCCACTGCAATCACTATCCATCAGCATAGTAAGATGCTATAGAATTATTACTAAAACAATGTATATTTTATAGTCATTTAACATAACTTCCTTCTCCAATTACTCTTTTCAACTGGGTTATTGTTAATCTGTTAACTCAACACTTTCCTGTCTCACAAAATATATTCAGTTGAGTTAATGTGAACCTGTATTGAAAGTTCAAGTAGAGACAAGTGGAATGGTAGAGGCTGACTGGTTCTTATTTTTAAAATAATATTAAGGAATATTTTTTCAAAAAAGAACATTACCTTTGATAATTACTCAAAGATTTAACTTTTTGTTTTAATATTTGCATTTCCATGTGAGTTCATTTATTTTAAAGTTGATTATGAAGATTACAGATGAGTTTAAAGTATGAATCAGATGTTTAAAACCTAATTTTTAAAATAAGAGTCTTTTCACAGTTGCATATTCTGTAAATAATTTGTCAGCCTGTTGATCACTTATGTGTTTTCTTTTTTAGTGTCCCTTTTTACTTGAATTTTTTATTGACATAATTGTAGAATCACATGCAATTGTAAGAAATAATATTGACACTCTTAGGAACTTTTCCCTATTGAAAAAATTTTGGAAAATATCATACAATATCACAACCATGATATTCATACTGATACAGTCAAGATACAGAACATTTCTATCATTACAAAGATTTCATTATCTTTTTATTAATGTGTAAATGCTATTGAGTTCTCTTTTCCTTTTCTTTTTTGATACCTTTCACCCATTTCTCATATCCCTCCCTAACTGTCTTGAGCAACCACCAAACCCTTCTGCCTATGAGCTTATGTGATATATATGTTTGTATGTTTAGATTTCACATATAAGAGAGATCATATGGTTTCTTTCTTGTCTGACTTTTTTCACTTAGCCTAATGCCCTTGAGGTCCATCCATGTTGCTGCAAATGGCAAGTTTTCATTCTTTCTTATGGCTAAATAATATTCCATTGTGTGTATATGTGTGTGTGTGTGTGTGTGTGTGTGTGTGTGTATCAAAATTTCTCAATTCATTCATCTTGAATAGACACTTAGGTTTTGTCCATACTTGCTATTGTAACTAATGCTGCAATGAGCATGGGGGTACATAGATCTTTTTGAGTTAGTGCTTTCATTTTCTTCAGATAAATACCCACAATTGGAATTGCTGGATCATATTTTTATTTTAGGGGAGAAACCTGCATACCATTTCCATAGCAGCTGCATCAATTTACATTCACACTAACAATGCACAGGCCTTCTTCTTTCTTCACATCATCACCAATCTTTGCTATTTCCTGTCTTTTTTTAATAGCCATTCTATTGAGGGTGAGGTAATATATCATTGTGATTTAGATCAACATTTCCCTGATAATTAATGATGTTAAGCATATTTTCATTTAACCTCTTGGCTATTTATATATCTTCTTCAGGAGAATGTGTATTCTGATCTTCTACACAATTATTAATTAGATTGTTTTTGCTATTGGTCTGTATGAGCTCTTTATATATTTTGGATATTAACTCCGTAATAGATATGTTATTTGCAAGTATTTTCTCCTGTTCAGTAAGTTCCTTTCAATTTGCTGATGAATTCCTTTGCTGTATAGCAGCTTTTTAATTTGATGTAGTCCCACTTGTTTATTTTGCTTTTGTTTCTTTTGTTTTTGGTGTGAGATACAAAAAATCATCACTAAGACCTAATGTCAAAGAGCTTGTCACCTATGGTTTTTTTTTCTAGAAATTTTATCGTTTCAGGACTTAGGATAAAGTATTTAATCAATTTTAAATTAATTTTGTATGTAGTATAAGATAGTGGTTGAATTTTATTATTTTTCATTTGGCTGTTCAGGTCTGCCATACCATTTACTGAAAGATGATACTTTCCCTGTTGTATATTCTTACCTCCTTGTCATAAATTAATTGACCATATATACATGCATTTATTTTGGGGCCCTCTATTCTGTTCTACTGATATATGCATTGTTTTTAAAGCCAGTACATATTGTTTTAATTACCATAGCTTGCAATATATTTAAAAATCAGTGCACATGATACTTCCAGCTTTGGTCTTCTTTCCCAAGATTGCTTTGACTATTAAGGGTCTTTTGTGGTAATATACAAATATTAAAACTATTCTATTTCTGTGATAAGTGCCATTGGAATTTTGATGAGAATTACATTGAATTATAATGTCAGTTAGAATTGATACCTTGACAATATTGATACTTCTATCAAGCAACATGCAGTATCTCTCCCTTTATTTAGTTCTTTGACTTCTCCCATAAGAGTTTTATAGTTTTCTCCATATAAATCTTGAAAATATTTTTTTATATTTTTCTTATATCATTTTTTGAGGTGCTAATGTTAATGGTATTGTGTTTATTCATTGGTGATAGGTATCAAAGTGATTGACTCGTATATTAACTGTGTGTCTTGCAAACAATATAATTGCTTATTAGTTCTGCATGTCTTTTGTTGATTCTTATGGACTTTCTATGTAGATGATCATGTTGCCTGTGGACAAACACAGTTTTATTTCTTCCTTTTTTCTTATTATAACTTCTAATTATTTTTCTCCTTTTATATATTAGTTAGGAATTCCAGTACAATATCATAAAGGAATGGTGAGAGACAACCTACTTATTCCTGATAGTAGTAGGAAAGCTTCCAGTTTTTCACCATTAAGTATAATGTTAGCTACAGGTATTTTGTAGATACTATTTATTAAGTTGAGGAAGTTCCCCTCTACTCCCAGTTTACTGAGAATTTTTATCATGATTGGGTATTATAATTTTTCAGCATCTATTTATATTACCATGTGATTTTTTTCTTTAGCCTGTTGATATGATGGGTTACAATCATTTATTTTTCAACACTGAACAATTCTTGCATAATATGGGTAAATCTCACTTGGTTGTGGCTTATAATTGTTTTTATTCATTGCTGGATGTGATTTGCTAATATTTTATAAAGGATTTTTTGAATCTACATTCTTGAGAGATATTAGTCTCTAGTTTACTTTTCTTATATCTTTGTTTAATTTTAATATTATGGCAATGCTGACCGCATAGAATGAGTTAGGAAGTATTCATTCTGTTTCTCTCATCTGGAAGAGATGTTAGAGAATTGGTATAATTTCTTCTCTAAATGTTTGGTAGAATTCATTGTGACTCCATCTAGGCCTGGTACTCTGCTTTTGAAGTTTATTAATTATTGATTCAATTTGGTATAGATTTTAATAGTCAATATTTGTAAGAGAGTTTTACATTGAAATTCATGTTAATAATATGGAACATGTATATTTGTTTACTCTATTTCAACATTAATAGCAGTGAAGTAACCATGGATATATTCTATAATGGTCCCAACAAAAATTTTACAATGTTGATGTTTATTAATTCCTCAGATAATGAGAAGAAAAAATGATGAGAGTAAAAAACATATTTTTGATCTTTAAAATCAATGTACTTCATTAGAAAGTTTTTATTGAATAATATTGTTTGATCATTAATGCTGATAAAACTTTTTCTTTATTTATTTAAGATTTAGCTGTTGGTAATGTCTTAAGTGGTGGTAGTCTGTACATATATGATACTACATTTTTGAAGATTTATGAAGTTATTTCTACTTAATATTTCAAACATATCAAAATTGGTAATCTCTGATATTCTTTATCAATAACATCATATATAAATCTGATATTATGTGTTCCCCCATTTCTCTATATATACATATGCTATATAATTTCTATGATCTATACATTAATATAAGAGACTTTATTTTCATTTGGATCAAAATGGAACCTTTATAAAGGAATTGTTAGGTATAAGAATTAACTATACTAAAATGAGATTTTATGATATAAACACTGAATAAAGTAGAGTATATGGAAATATTTTCAAATTCCTGTTTTCTGGGATTGTATACTATAACTTTTGTATACTGTTTAAAATTAATTTAATTCCATACATTAGACTTAATCTTTCTTGAGCATATTGCTGTTATTTTTCATGGTATACAATTTGCAGATACACTTCGATAAAAATGATTTAATAGTTGTTAAATGTATGTTATGCAATGTTCATTTAAAGACTTAAACCTTTACTGTACTTATCTTGATTTTCAAACAAAATTTTATTTCACAGTACATTAATTTCTATTACATATTTTTTCACTTTGTCATTAACACATTTCATTATTACAGTAAGCTAAACTAAATATGGTATTAGCTGCTTGGCTCCGTGCTTCAGTAATTTTACCAAACAGCTGGAAGACAAATAAATGAATGTAGTAGACTATTGTTTTAATTAAATTTACTGATTCTAGTGTGTTTAAATCATTATTTATTTTTGAACAATAGTGTATTTATGTCTATAAATTGATTGATAGCTTGTAATATTAATCATGAAATAGAATCTTCAGCTGGCTAAGTAATGTGTTTTCTTACAAATTACTTAAAGTACAAATGCCAACCACATTGCATTCTCTGTTTAACAGAAGTGTTTGCCAAGAAGTTCTTTTATTATTAGCTATTTTCAATACTGGTACAGCTGTTGGAAATGTAGCTACTCATTTTGAACTATCTGCTTAAAAGGCAATCTACGAACATACAAAGTGTCTACAGAAATATTCCAAACTTTAAATGATATGTGTTCTGGTACTCTTTCAGTAGCAATAGTTGAAGACATTAACTTACATTTTTACTTAACTGTTTGCATAATGTTCAGTCTGTTTTTGAATAATAAGAATGTCTTGCATTGATTGTGAATTAAAAATATTCTGTAACTATAGGATTTTAATGTGTGGGGTTATGAAAACTTTAACACCTGCTAATGGATATCAAAAAGCTATAAAGCACTAAAATTCATCTGTCCATCTTTTTGTCATTTCATACTATGGAAAATGTAGATACTACTTAAGAAACTGTTATCATTATGACCTCATTTTTGTCAAAAGGATAATGATAAACAGATGTATTTAAAGTTTGATTTATTTTGTTTTTATGACCAGTAATTTTTTTCCCTCTCACAGTAATTTTTAAAGGAATGGGTGGAAGATAGGCAATTATATATGTGTGTGTGTGTGTGTGTGTGTGTGTGTGTGTGTGTGTGTGTGTGTATGTATAATCATTATTCTGGTAGTGAGGAGAAAGCTTTAAGGCTATTGATTTGCTAGTTAGACTGAAAAGCCAGTTATAATCTTATCATAATTTCTAATTGCTTTATCATAGACTTCATACTGTTATTGATGTGTAAACTTTCTCATTTGTAAATTGAAAGGTCAGTTGGCTTTACACAAAGATGAGATATAGAGAGGTAGTGAAGTTTTAGTCCTTAGGGGTAAGTTAATAGGGAAGGAAAAAAAATCTGATGCTACTGAAAATATTTAAAACTAATATTTAAAGGTAGTAAATGTACAAATTTAGTACTAATTGGCAGAAAAACTATAAAAGGTAAATTTTACAATTTTTTATTTCCTTTCAAAGACAGTTTTATGTTTTTGATCATGTTATAATTAAGGGTCACATGATTCGATGACAGTATTTAGAAGGCACAATACATGAGTAATCTGGTATAAACAATGTTGGATTGCCTTAACACATATTTCTGAGAATGTTTAAATGATAATTTTACTTACAAAAAAACAGTACACATTGTGTAACTAACTTATTCATTAATTATCGTGCATTTTTATTGAGATACGATTGACATATAACATTGTATTAGTTTAAGGTATACAACATAATGATTTGATAAATGTATGTATTACACAATATTACCACAATACGATGAGTTAACACCCATCACCTCACCTACTTTACAAATTTTCTTGTGATGAGAACTATTAAGATCTACTCTAGTAGAACTTTCAAATATCCTGTACAGTATAGTTATAGTCACTATGCTATACAGTATATCCCTAATTTACTTTTAGTATAACTGAAAGTTTGTACCTTTTGATCATCTTCATTTTAACCAACTTTCAACCCTGTTTCTAGCAAACACCAGTCTTCTCTGTAAAAAAATTCGTTCTTTTTCAGATTCTACGTATAAGTGAAATTATATAGAATTGGTCTTTCTCTGTCTGACATATCACTTAACATCATGCCTTCAAGATCCACCCATCCTAGTTGTCACAAACTATCATGCTTTTTTTTTTACTTTTTTTAATGCTATCATTAATATACAATTACATGAGCAACATTATGGTTACTAGACTCCCCCTATGATCAAGTCCCTAACACAAACCCCATTGCAGTCACTGTCCATCAGCGAGGTAGGATGTTATAGACTCACTACTTATCTGCTCTGCATTATACTGCCTTCCCCGTATACCCCCACCACACCACCACCTCAGCTACATTATGTGTGCTAATTGTAATAGCCCTTTATCCCCCTTATTCCCCCCTTTCCACACATCTTCCCCAGTCCCTTCCCCTTTGGTAACTGTTAGTCCATTCTTGAGCTCTGTGAGTCTGCTGCTGTTTTGTTCCTTTGGTTTTTCCTTTGTTCTTATACTCCACAGATGAGTGAAATCATTTGATACTTGTCTTTCTCTGCCTGGCTTATTTCACTGAGCATAATACCCTCTAGCTCCATCCATGTTGTTGCAAATGGTAGGATTTGTTTTCTTCTGATGGCTGAATAATATTCCATTGTGTATATGTACCACATCTTTATCCATTCATCTACTGATGGACACTTAGGTTGCTTCCATTTCTTGGCTATTGTAAATAGTGCTGAGAAAAACATAGGGGTGCATATGTCTTTTTCAAACTGGGCTGCTGCATTCTTAGAGTAAATTCCAAGGAGTGGAATTCCTGGGTCAAATGGTATTTCTATTTCAAGTTTTTTGATAAACCTCCATACTGCTTTCCCCAAGGTTGTACTAATTTACATTCCCACCAGCAGTGTAGGAGGGTTCCCCTCTCTCCACATCCTTGCCAGCATTTGTTGTTCGTGTTTTGGATGTTGGCCATCCTCACTGGTGTGAGATGATACCTCATTGTGGTTTTAATTTGCATTTCTCTGATGATTAGCGATGTGGAGCATCATTTCATGTGCCTGTTGGCTATCTGAATTTCTTCTTTGGAGAAGTGTCTGTTCAGCTCCTCTGCCCATTTTTTAATTGGCTTATATGCTTTTTGTTTGTTGAGGTGCATGACTTCTTTATACAATTTGGATGTCAACCCCTTATCGGATGTATCATTTATGAATATATTCTCCCATATTGCAGGATGTCTTTTTGTTCTACTGATGGTATCCTTTGCTGTACAGAAGATTTTTAGTTTGATATTGTCCCATTTTTTCATTTTTGCTTTTGTTTCCCTTGCCCAGGGAGATATGTTCATGAAGAAGTTGCTCATATTTATGTCCAAGAGATTTTTGCCTGTATTTTTTTAAGAGTTTTATGGTTTCATGACTTACATTCAGGTCTTTGGTCCATCTTGAGTTTACTTTTCTGTATGGGGTTAGACAGTAATCCAGTTTCATTTTCTTACATATAGCTGTCCAGTTTTTCCAACACCAGCTGTTGAAGTGGCCATCATTTCCCCATTGAATATCTATGGTTCCTTTTTTGTATATTATTGACCATATATGCTTCGGTTTATATCTGGGCTCTCTATTCTGTTCCACTGGTCTATGGGTCTGTTCTTGTAGTAGTACCAAATTGTCTTGATTACTGTAGCTTTGTAGTAGAGCTTAAAGTCAGGGAGCGTAATTTCCCCTTATTTATACTTCCTTCTCAGGATTGCTTTAGCTATTCAGGGTCTTTTGTGGTTCCATATGAATTTTAGAATTATTTGCTCTAGTTCATTGAAGAGTGCTGTTGGTAATTTGATAGGGATTGCATTGAATCTGTAGATTGCTTTAGGCATGACGGCCATTCTGACAATATTAATTCTTCCTAGCCAAGAACATGGGATGAATTTCAATTTATTAGTGTCGTCTTTAATTTCTCTTAAGAGTTTCTTGTCGTTCTCAGGGTATCAGTCTTTCACTTCCTTGGTTTGGTTTATTCCTAGGTATTTTATTTGTTTGGATGTGATTGTAAATGGAATTGTTTTCCTGATTTCTCTTTCTGCTAGTTCATCGTTAGTGTATAGGAATGAAACAGATTTCTGTGTGTTAATTTTGTATTCTGCAACTTTGCTGAATTCAGATATTAGTTCTAGTAGTTTTGGAGTGGAGTCTTTAGGGTTTTTATGTACAATATCATGTCCTCTGCAAACACGGACAGTTTGAGATCTTCCTTGCCAATCTGGATGCCTTTTAATTCTTTGTGTTTTCTGATTGCCATGGCTAGGATCTCCAGTACTATGTTGAATAAAAGTTGGGAGAGTGGGCATCCTTGTCTTGTTCCCGACCTTAAAGAAAAGCTTTCAGTTTCTCGCTGTTTATTATACTGTTCACTGTCAGTTCGTCATATATGGCCTTTATTATGTTGAGGTACTTGCCCTCTATACCCATTTTGTTGAGAGTTTTTATAATGAATGACTGTTGAATTTTGTCGAATGCTTTCTCAGCATCCATGGAGATGATCATGTTGTTTTTATTCTTCTTTTTGGTGATGTAGTGGATGATGTTGATTGATTTTCGAATGTTGTAACATCCTTGCATCCTTAGGATGAATCCCACTTGATCATGATGGATGATCTTTTTGATGTATTTTTTAATTCAGTTTGTTAATATTCTGTTGAGTATTTTTGCATCTATGTTCGTCAGGTATATCGGGTTTAATTTTCTTTTTTTTGTGGTGTCTTTGCCGGATTTTCGTGTTAGAGTGATGTTGGCCTCGTAGAATGAGTTTGGGAGTATTCCCTCCTCTTCTACTTTTTGGAAAACTTTAATGACGATGGGTATTAGCTCTTCACTAAATGTTTGATAAAATTCAGCAGTGAAACCATCTGGTCCAGAGATTTTGTTCTTAGGTAGTTTTTCATTACCAATTCAATTTCTTTTCTGGTAATTGGTCTATTCAGATTTTCTGTTTCTTCCTGGGTCAGCCTCGGAAGGCTGTATTTTTCTAGAAAGTTGTCCATTTCTCCTAGGTTACCCAGTTTGTTAACATATAATTTTTCATAGTATTCTCTCATAATTTTTTGTATTTCTGTTGTGTCCGTTGTGATTTTTCCTTTCTCATTTCTGATTCTGTGTATGTCTGTAGACGCTCTTTTTTTTTTTTTGATAAATCTGGTTAGGGGTTTATCTATTTTGTTTATTTTCTCAAAGAACAAGTTCCTACTTTCATTGATTCTTTCTATTGTTTTATTCTTCTCAATTTTATTTATTTCTGCTCTAATCTTCATTATATCCCTCCTTCTACTGACTTTGGGCCTCATTTGTTCTTCCTTTTCTAGTTTCATTAATTGTGAGTTTAGACTGTTCATTTGGGATTGTTCTTCTTTCCTGAGGTAGGCCTGTATTGCAGTATGCTTCCATCTTAGCACGGCCTTCACTGCATCCCACAGATTTTGTGGTTTTGAATTATTTTCATTTGTCTCCATATATTTCTTGATCTCTGTTTTTATTTGGTCATTGATCCATTGATTATTTAGGAGCATGTTATTAAGCCTCCATGTGTTTGTGGGCTTTTTTCATTTTCTTTGTGTAATTTATTTCTAGTTTCATACCTATGTGATCTGAAAAGCTGGTTGGTACAATTTCAATCTTTTTGAATTTACTGAGGTTCTTTATATGGCCTAATATATGATCTATTCTTGAAAATGTTCCATGTGCACTTGAGAAGAATGTGTATACTTTTGGATGGAGCATTCTGTAGCTGTCTGTTAGGTCCATCTGTTCTAATATGTTGTTCAGTGCCTCAGTCTCTTTACTTATTTTCTGTCTAGTTGATCTGTCCTTTGAAGTGAGTAGTATGTTGAAGCCTCATAAAATGAATGCATCGCATTCTATTTCCTCCTTTAATTCTGTTAGTATTTGTTTCACATATGTAGGTGACCCTATATTGGGTGCATAGATATTTATAATAGTTATATCCTCTTTTGTACTTACCCTTTTATCATTATGTAATGCCCTTCTTTGTCTCTTGTGACTTTCTTTGTTTTGAAGTCTATTTTGTCTGATTCAAGAACTGCAACTCCTGCTTTTTTCTCTCTATTGGTTGCATGAAATATCTTTTTCCATCCCTTTACTTTCAGGCTGTGTATGTCTTTGGGTTTGAACTGATTCTCTTGTAGGCAGCATATAGATGGGTCTTGTTTTTTTTATCCATTCAGTAACTCTATGTCTTTTTTAATTGGTGCATTCAGACCATTTACATTTAGGGTGATTATCCATAAGTATGTACTTATTGCCATTGCAGGCTTTAGATTCATGGTTACCAAATGTTCAAGGGCAATTCCCTTACAATCTAATAGTCTAATTTAACTTACTTTGTATACTATTAAAAACACAACCTAAAGGTTCTTTTTCTTTTTTCCTCCTTTTTCTTCCTCCTCCATTCTTTGTATGTTATGAATCATATTCTGTACTCTTTGTCTTCCTTGGATGACATCTATTTAGCCTTAGGAATACTTCCACCTATAGGAGTCCCTCCAAAATGCACTGCAGAGATGGTTTGTAGGAGGTAAATTCTCTCAGCTTTTGCTTATCTGAAAATCGTTTAATCCCTCCTTCAAATTTAAATGATAACCTTGCTGGGTAGAGTACTCTTGGTTCATGGCCCTTCTGCTTCATTGCATTAAATATGTCATGCCACTCCATTTCGGCCTCTAAGGTTTCTGTTGAGAAGTCTTATGATAGCCTAATGCACTTTCCTTTGTATGTGATCTTTTTTCTCTCTCTAGCTGCTTTTAAAAGTCTATTTTATCCTTGATCTTTGACATTTTAATTAGTATATGTCTTGATGTTGTCTTCCTTGGGTCCCTTGTGTTGGGACATCCATGCACCTCCATGGCTTGAGAGACTGTCTCCTTCCCCAGATTGGGGAAGTTTTCAGCAATTACCTCGTCAATGACACTTTCTATCCCTTTTTCTCTCTTCTTTTTCTGGTACCCCTATAATGCACATATTGGTCCGTTTGGATTAGTTACACAGTTTTCTCTCAATATCCTTTCAGTCTTAGGGATCTTTTTTCTTTCTGTGCCTCAGCTTCTTTATATTCCACTTCTCTAATTTCTATTCCATTTACCATCTCTTCTACTACATCTAATCTGCTTTTAAATCCCTCCATTGTATGTTTCATTTCAGATATGGAGTTTCTTAATGATTGTATCTCTGACTTAAATTCATTCCTGAGTTCTTGAATATTTTTCTGTACCTCCATAAGCATGTTTATAATTTTTATTTTGAACTCTCTTTCAGGAAGATTTGTGAGTTGGGTTTCATTTGGCCCTCTTTCTGGGGTTTGTGAGATTTTTCTCTGAATCATGATCTTTTGTCATTTCATATTTCTGTGTGGTGCCCACTAGTGTTCAGAAACTCCAGTCTGTGGAGCTTCTCAGCCCCTAGAGTGAGGCTGGGGATTGTAGGGGAGTGGAGCTGGTGCCTGGTGGGAGGAAAGATCTGTTTCTTAATTCTTGTCTGCAGTGCCTGACTCCAGTGTCAGAGCCAGTGGGCCAAGCACACACGTGTGAACCTCTGTGCTTTGCATCTCTAGCTGTTGTGGGTAGGGCCTCGCTCTGGCTGGCATGACACCTGCACAGTGACTGTGGGTTTGCAAGCAGGTGCCTGCAGGTTTGTAGGAATGCTTGGCAGGCTGTGTGTCACAGTGGGGGGCCTCAGAGGTAAGTATGCAGCCAGGGGGATGGAGCACCTAAAGCTCCCCAAAGTTCCCAATCAGCTGGTCAGAGCATGCCCAGACAACCTTGTCCAGATCTCCCTTCCCCCGCACAGCAAGCTCCATGCAAACCCTACTCCTTCAGCAGCCCTCTCGCTGCTGGAAAGCCTCTCAGACTGCCTGCCTTTCCTCTGACACAGAGCGGCCGGGTGTGGGTCCCCTCCTCCACTAACAGCCAGAATGTCAACTTGTCAAGCACTCTGCCTGTCCAAGCTCCCCTATGTCCAGAGCACCACATGCTATAGGATTCTGCTCACAAAGTAGATCTCCAGGGCTAGGTGTTCAGCAGTCCTAGTCTTCCACCCCCTCCTCTGCTCCATTTCTCTTCCTCCCGCCAGTGAGCTGGGGTGGGGGAAGGGCTTGGGTCCCACCAGATTAAGGCTTCCTATGTTACCCTGTTTCGTGAGGTCTGTTCTATTCATGAGGTCTATTTGCAGTCTGGTTCAACCTTCTTTCTTGTTGTTATTTTAAGGTTAGATGTATTAATTAACTATATTTTTGTACTGTCTGTGGTTTTGGGAGGAGTTCTCCATCTCATCTCTCATGCCGCCATCTTTGTAATCTCTATCATGCATTTTTATATGGCTATTTGAATAAACTAAATTACAACTCAATTTTTGGTTTATTTGTTAAAAATGTAGCCAATTAACAATACATCGGTATGTTCCCATGCTTAAAGATTTTTCTATTTTCTGCTGGTTTTAGAAATGCCATGTGCTCTTGTACTGTCATGAGTTTCTAAGACTCTTCATCAATTTGCTTTTTTACAGCTATATTTGAGATATGGTTAACATTTAACACTGTAAGTTTAAAGTGCACAATATGTTGATTTGATATACTTTTATTGCACAGTGATTTTTACCATAGTGTCAATTAACACCTGCATCATTTCTCATAATTACCCTTTCTATTCTGTTGTGTGGATATTTAAGGTTTACTCTCTTAGGAATTTTCAAATACATAATACAGTATTATCAGCTATAAACACAATGATATACATTAGCTCCCCAGAACTTAAATCATTTTATAACTGGACATTTGTAGTTTGACTATCTTCCCCACCCCCAAAACCCTGGTAATCAGGATTCTAGTCTGTCTAGCCTAGTTTGGATTTTTTAGATTCCACATACAAGTGATATCATACAGTATTTGTTTATCTCTCTATGACTTATTTTACTTAGCATAATGCCTTCAATATCCATCCATATCACAAATGACAGAATGCCTTTTTTTTAATGGCTGAATAACATTCCATAAGTATATATAACACTTCTTTATCCATTCTTCCATTGATGGACAGACCTTTAGTTATTTCCATATCTTGGCCACTGTGAATAATGCTGCTTTGGGAATGCAGATATCTCTTCAAGATCCTGTTTTCATTTCCTTTTGATATATGCCCAGGAGTAGGATTGCTGGATCATATGGTAGCTCTATTTTTTTATTTCTTGGGGAACCCTCATACTGATTTCCATAGTGGCTGCAACAATTCACATTCCCCCCAACAGCATACAAAGCTCCCTTTTTTCCACATCATTGTCAACAATTGTCATCTTTTCTTGGTGGTGGTGGTGTTTTATAATAGCCGTCTGACAAGTGTGATGTGATATCTGTGGTATCTCATTGTGGTTTTGATTTGTATTTCCCTGATGATTAGTAACATTAAGCACTTTTTAATGGACCTGTTAGCATTTCTTTGTCTTCTTCAGAAAAATGTCTATTCTAATCATCCTTTAGCCATATTTAAATCAATACATTAGGGTTTTTGTTTTATTTTGTTTGCTTTTGAGTTGTATGATTTTCAAATATATTTTGGATATTAACCCCTTGTAATATACATGATTGCAAAATATTTTCTGATTCAGTAGGTTGCCTTATTTTGTTGACAGTTTCTTTTGCAGTGTAACCTCCATTAGTTTTTAATTCTCATTCTTTATCACATCAGTTATTACAATTTTGTTCTTTGATTTGGATGTTAAGTGACTTTTTCTTGAGTAATTCCTTCAATGGTTTAACGGTTAGCCACACTCTTCAGAACAACAATAAATTTAATACAATGACTGAATACTAACCAAGAAGAAGTTGGATCATAGGGAGAAAAATGTTATTTATTTAAGATAGTGATAATTCTCTCAGGCTCTGGATTACATGACCATTATTTTAGGAGTATAAAAATAATCATTATAAGGACATAAGCAAGCATAAGATATTCATAGTGTTTTAAAAATAAATTATATGCTCTTAAGTTTTAATAGTACCACAGCTGAAGAATTTACTGACCATATGAACACAGAAATGCAATGAGACCAGAAGAAATGACATTGCCTTGAAAATTTAGATACTAAATTTGCAAATACCAAAATAGACAATATGAAAAACAATTAAGATAAAATATAATCTGATTTAATTGTGTGGTAGGTAGCTCTAAATAGGGATGAATATAAAAAGAAAAAGATGCCCTTTTATCTAAAGTCTTTAGCCAAGAAATCATATAAAGAATTGCATTTTTAATTTTTTTCTTTATCTCTCTCTCTCTCTAACTCTACAAAGTTTCATACTTCTCTTACT
Organism: Smutsia gigantea; assembly: GCA_032199065.1. Taxonomy (NCBI): domain Eukaryota; kingdom Metazoa; phylum Chordata; class Mammalia; order Pholidota; family Manidae; genus Smutsia; species Smutsia gigantea. The sequence continues at coordinate 92,515 of JAVSCE010013002.1, read as the reverse complement.
CAAATTTGGGTTATAGATGAAGTAATTTTGAAAAAATGTATAAACTGATAAATTTAGAAACAACTGAAATTCAAAACTCCTCAGAATCCACACCTACTTATAATTCTTTTAAGATATTCTCTATATTCTCTTATATTCCTTTCCACTTATGTCCCCTAAATTATAAACATACCAAAAATGTAATTTGAGAATTATTTTATAAAAATGTAATTGTATTAAATGTATAAAGCTTGAAAATGTTTTGTACCATTTGAGGAATGCCTTAAGGAAAAAGTACATTAAAGACAAATTTAATAGCTATATAATTTTTCATAAGGGAACATTTAAATTTATACTTGCTTATAATTGTATTTGAGTGTAGTTATATATGGATATTAGATTGAAGGATGGTGAGTTTACAGATGTCCTAGACTTAATTGATTTGATAGAATTAATACACTTGCATTTCAAGGACAGATACGAGAGTTAAGTTACCCATTATTGAGTTAGAGGACAACTAGACAGGTTGTATAAACTTATAAATATGTGTGGTTCTTAAATTACCACATTATAAAGTTTAAAACAGTATTTAGGGATACTATAAAATAGTAATTATCTTCTTCGTGTTAGAACAGATTGTAAAGCTATCAAAAAATGTTTCTAGAACAGCATTAACTTTGTGGAACACAGAAACATACGCCAGAAATCCATAACAACGGATCTGTAACATTGGAAATATACAACAGATAAAATTGCTTAAACTTCTGTACTCATTATAAAGGAGAAATTGGTGGGAATATGTTCATATGGAAAAAAATATATACGGTCATAGTAGACAATACTTTAAATATTTGACTATAGTCTCTGTAATGTGTTTTGTATTAAGATTAGCCAAATTGTGTATCTCTAAGTTGGCCATTATTTAGTTTCTGCAGTATAATTTCTATGAATATTCCTTCTTTAGGATACTTAAAGCTGGAAAACCAGAGGCCAACTAAAAGCAGCTTAAATTACAAAAAAAAAAGTTTATTAATGCATATAAGAAATTTAAAAATAGATGGAGCATCAAATAAGGTTGCTCCTGCTCCTTTCACTTCCAGTAAAGAAAGGATTTTCTCCCTGAAGATCAAGACAGATCTTCGAAGCCTACCACATGCATCTTATAATCTCACTGAAAGAACTGATCATCTGCTCACTTACGTGAATAAGTTATATGAAAAGGTAATAAGATTACTTTTAGCTTTTTCAGAGGACCCTGCAGTGAAAGTTTATGAACTGTAGAGAAGAGGGTACTGGGCAAAATTTGGGGTCTGTTGAGGAAGGCAGATGGGTAGAATGCATGGTGGTTAGAGAAATAATTCTCACATTTCCTTTAAAAAAGATCTGATTATATTGTTTTATTGTTCTAAAAACTTCAAGGTCTCCTGTTGCCCAATCTTAATAAAGTCCAGACCCTTAACATGGCTATTACTGCCATAACAAATTACCAAAAAGGTACTAGCTTTAAACATCAAAGAATGATAAATCTGATGATGATAATTATATGAAAGAGAAATAGAAAAAGAACACCGCTATAGAAGGTGCACTTGAGAGAGGATATACATGAGAAAGGACTAGAGAGAGGAGGAAAGGAAGAGAGAAGCAAGGATTAAAACATGAGAAGCTGCTTGGTTTTACCAAAACTGATCATGAAATTTCTAATGAATATTCACAATTTTCTTCCTCCATCCTTTACCCACGCAAAGTCCCTCTAAACCTCAGATGTTAAGGTGCTGCCTTCATTATGGGATAAGACCAGTTGAGTCCCTGAATAATCTGAAACTTGGTGGTTCTGTCTGCATAGGATTCTAATAATTTTACCATTGCTTACTGCACCCTCGAGGACCACTTTGTTCCTATGCACACCTTTCATTTCACCAATCTAGGCAATTTTATTGTACCTTAATATCAATAATAATGCTATGAATAAACATGCAGTTTTCAAAGAGTTTTCCAATTTAACTATTATTAGCCCCATTTCAGAAATAAGAAAATTATGACAGATATACCGGGTAATTTTGCCCATAGTAGTTACTTACCTGTAATTTGAACCCATGCAATTTGGCTCCAGAGTTCATGCTCTTAATTTTTTTTTTTAACTCTTTTTTGCCTACTGGCTCATTGGCATTTCTGAAAGGGTTGATCTGAACTGACCATACATTGTAGCACCTTTTAGAAACATTGTTCTACTGAACAGTAAGATCCCTGAGGAAACAGATCACCAAGTCAGAGAGATAAAGAACAGGCTGTTTTGCAAGAAAGCCACTTTAACACCTTGGATCCTTATATCCTGACACTGGAAGAAATAATTTCTTATAAATGCCACTGGTTCAGAATATACCACATCATCAAGGCCCTAATTCTAATATCCAAGGGTTGTAGGCCAACCAGCAAAGGAAGTGTTTTCAATAAGCCATTCTATTATGCTACCGGACTAGCTGTTTAGATGATTAGGAGAGACATCATTTATTATTATGCATAAGGTACAAGAGTCAGTGTAACTGAAACCCATGGACAATAGCTCAGTGCCTCATTTAAAAAAAATCTGATTTAAAATGATTTCATTGTTTAGGCAAAAATAAATGGCATACTTGTAGTGTTGATACAGCATTAAGTAAAATCTTTTTTTTTTTTCTGGTAGCTAAAGTGTGTTGTTTAGGGAAAGGAAACCAACTTCCAGAATTGGTGTCAGCCCAGTGAAGGCAAATTGCTATCCCTGCTACATGAACCCAATTCAGGAAGAACCTTTGTCCTGTTTCTCCTGTAATAGGACACCATATTGAGAATCAGCATTGGTCTCCATTGCTAGCAGATTAGGTACTTTTGTATCAGATTAATTATGTCTTTTGATAAAAAGGCATTCATAATATTGAATTCTTGATAACCATCAGCATTGTCTTTATGACCACATTTTTTCAAAGACATCTGCGAGCTCTTGGATGGCTTATTGGTATCCATTAAATAGGTCATATTGCTTGAATGATGGAGAGCCTTAGCAGTAGTGGCTGTCTTCAGTGAACATGACATGAGACACAAAATGTCTCAGATTCTTACCTCTCTCTGAGACTCCATCCTTATACATTTTTCCCAGAGCAAGTCTTGTTCCTTGAGAAATTGGTTAACCAGGAGAAAATGGTTTGGCAAGCATTTAGCCAATATCTTACCTTTACCAGGGAAAACAAATATCTTGGTAAACATACTCAGAGTATTTTCTAATAGAAGGAGGGGACTTGGATTGGATTAAAAATGGCAGCGTGAGACGTGAGACAGAGGCTTCCTCCTTAAACTGCATATAATATGAAAATATAACTAATACAATTACTCTTGAAAGAGCAACAGGAAAGAGGACTGCAACAAACTGCATACACCTGGAGACAAGAGCAGCCCTTACAGAAAAGGGTAACGTAATAAAGCTGTGGTCCAGCGGGATCCAAGCTCTTCCCCCACAACAGCTCACTGGCAGGAGGAAGAGGAACGGAGCAGGCAGGGAGGGGAGATCTGGGACTGCTGAATACCTAACTCTGGAGATCTGTTCAGGGAACACAAACCTGCATTTCATGGTGCTTGCATGATACTCTCATAATTAGGGGGTTGAAAAGCTAAGACAGGCAGAATTCCTGGAGAGACTAAGATTCCAGGTGCTTGTGGAAAGCAGGGATCCATATCCAGCTGCTCTGGGATAAAAGAAAGGCAGGCAGTCGAGAGACTTCTTAACAAAGAAGCCCTTAGCAAGAGGGCTGGTAAAGGGGCAAGGATTTCACAGAGCTTACTGCTCAGGAGAAAGGACAAGTAGACAAAATTGCCCAGCTGCACTCTGCCCAGCATGTTGGGAGCTTTCACAATCTTCAGGTGCTCCAGCTCCCTGGCTGCCTACACAGCTCCAAGAAACCCTTCTGTGACAGGCAGACTAGTGCACCTTTCTCCTGGCCAGCCCGACGGGGCTTGCAAACTGGGAAACCCTACCCTGGCATTAGGCCAGCCAGAGGGAATATCTGTTTACAGCAACTAAAAACGCAAAGCACAGAGGCATATACCGGTGTGCTCGGCCCACTGGTTCAGGCAGTGGAGACAGGCATAGCAGCCAGGAACCAAGGAACAGCTCTATCCTCCCCCGAGGCACGAGTACCACTCCCCTACAATCCCCAACATTGCTTCAGGGGCTGAGCAGCTCCAGAGAGTAGAGCTTCTGGGCACTAGAGGGCGCCATACACAAATATGAAACACCAAAGGAACCTGGTCCAGAGTAAAATTATGAATACAACTCCTGAGAAAGATTTAAATGATATGGACCTCATGACTCTCCCTGAAAGGGACTTCAAAGTAAAAATCATTAACATGCTCATTGACGTACAGAAAGATATTCAAGAACTCAGGAATGAATTATGGTCGGAGATCCAATCATTGAAGAGCACAGTGGACGGTATTAAAAACAGATTGTATACGGTGGAGGAGACAATAAATGAAATAGAAAATAGAGAAGAGGAATACAAAGAACTGAGGCACAGAAAGAAAAAAGAACCTCTAAGAATGAAAGAATATTGAGAGAACTGTGTGACCAATCCAAATGGAACAATATTCGCATTATAGGGGCACCAGAAGAAGAAGAGAGAGAAAAAGGGATAGAAAGTGTTTGTGAGGAGGTGATTGCTGAAAACTTCCCCAATCTGGGGAAGGAGATAGTCTCTCAGGCCATGGAGGTGCTCAGATCTCCCAACACAAGGGACCCAAGGAAAACAACATCAAGACATATAGTAATTAAAATGGCAAAGATCAAGGATAATGACAGACTATTAAAAGCATCCAGAGAGAGAAAAAAGATCACATACAAAGGAAAACCCATCATACTATCATCAGACTTCTCAGCAGAAACCTTACAGGCCAGAAGGGAGTGGCATGATGTACTTAATGCAATGAAGCAGAAGGGCCTTGAACCAAGATTACTTTATCCACAAGATTATCATTTAAATTTGAAGAAGGGTTTAAACAATACCCAGATAAGCAAAAGCTGAGAGAATTTACCTCCCACAAACCATCTCTACAGTGTACTTTGGAGGGACTGCTATAGATGGAAGTGTTCCTAAGGTTTAATAGCTGTCACCAGAGGTAATAAAACCACAGTAAAGAAAATAGAACAGCTAGTTACTAAGAAAATGAAAAATTAAATTAACTCTCCCCAAACTCAATCAAGGGATAGACAAACAGTACAGAATATGATGCCTAATATATAAAGAATGGAGGAGGAAGAAAAAGGAGGGAAAAAAAAGCAAACAAAAAATGAACCTTTGGATTGTGTTTGTAATAGCATATTAAGTGAGTTGTTAGACTCTTAGATAGTAGGGAAGTTAATCTTGAACCTTCGGGAGCCACGATCTGAAGCCTGCAATGCCAATAAGTACATATGTATCCATAATCACGCTAAATGTAAATGGACCGAATGACCCAATCAAAAGACATAGAGTCACTGAAGGGATAAAAAAACAGGACCCACCTATATGCTGCCTTCAAGAGACTCACTTTAAACCCAAAGACATACATAGACTAAAAGTGAAGGCATGGAGAAAGACATTTCATGCAACTAATAGGGAGAAAAAAAGCAGGAGTTGTAGTACTTATATCAGACAAAATAGACTTCAAAACAAAGAAAGTCACAAGAGACAAAGAAGGACATTACATAATGATAAAAGGGTTAATCCAACAAGAAGTTATAACCATTATAAATAGCTATGCACCCAGCACAGGAGCTCCTACATATGTGAAACAAATACTAACAGAATTAAAGGGGGAAATAGAATGCAGTGCATTCATTCTAGGAGACTTCAACACACCACTCACTCTGAAAGACAGATCAACCAGACAGAAAATAAGTAAGGAGACTGAGGCACTGAACAACACATTAGAACAGAGGGACCTAACAGACATCTACAGAACCCTACACCCAAAAACAGCAGAATACACATTTTTCTCAGGTTCACATGGAACATTTTCAAGAACAGATCATATACTAGGCCACAAAAAGAGCCTTGGTAAATTCAAAAAGATTGAAATTGTACCAACCAGCTTCTCAGACCACAAAGGAATGAAACTAGAAATGAATTACTCAAAGAAAATGAAAAATCCCAGACACACGTGGAGGCTTCATAACATGCTCCTAAATAATCAGTGGATCAATGACCAAATAAAAACAGAGATCAAGCAATATATGGAGACAAATGACAACAATAATTCAACACTGCAAAATCTGTGGCACGCAGCGAAGGCCGTGCTAAGAGGAAAGTATATTGCAGTACAGGCCTACCTCAGGAAAGAAGAACATTCTCATATGAGCAGTGTAAACTCACAATTAACGAAACTAGAAAAAGAAGAACAAATGAGACCCAAAGTCAGTAGAAGGAGGGACATAATAAAGATTAGAGCAGAAATAAATAAAATCGAGAAGAATAAAACAATAGAAAGATTCAATGAAAGCAAGAGCTGGTTCTTCGAGAAAATAAACAAAATAGATAAACCCCTAGCCAGACTTACCAAGAAAAAAAGAGAGTCTACTCACATAAACAGAATCAGAAATGAGAAAGGAAAGTTCAGTACGGACAGCACAGATATACAAAGAACTATTAGAGACTACTATGAAAAATTATATGCTAACAAACTGGATAACCTAGAAGAAATGGACAACTTTCTAGAAAAATACAACCTTCCAAGGCTGACCCAGAAAGAAACAGAAAATCTCAACAGGCCAATTACCAGCAATGAAATTGAACTGGTAATCAAAAACCTACCTAAAAACAAAATGCCTGGACCAGATGGCTTAACTGCTGAATTTTGTCAAACATTTACTGAAGACCTAATACACATCTTCCTTAACGTTTTCCAAGGAGTATAAGTAGAAGAAGAGGGAATACTTCGAAACTCATTCTATGTGGCCAGCATCACTCTAATATCAAAACCAGGCAAAGACACCATAAAAAAAGGAAACTACAGACCAATATCCCTGATGAACATAGATGCAAAAATACTCAACAAAATATTAGTAAACCGAATTCAAAGTACATCAGAAGGATCATCCATCATAATCAGGTAGGATTTATTCCAGGGTTGCAAGGATGGTTCAACATTCGAACATCCATCAGCATCATCCACCACAACAGAAAGAGGAACAAAAACCACATAATCATATCCATAGATGCTGAAAAAGCATTTGACAAAATTCAACATCCATTCATGATAAAAATTCTCAACAAAATGGGTATAGAGGGCAAGTACCTCAACATAATAAAGGCTATATATGACAAACCCACAGCCACATACTTATCAGCAAGAAGCTGAAAGCTTTTCCTTTAAGACCGGGAACAACACAAGGATGCCCACTCTCCCCACTTCTATTCAACATAGTACTGGAGGTCCTAGCCATGGAAATCAGACAACACAAAGACATAAAAGGCAACCAGGTTGGCAGGGAAGAAGTTAAACTATCCCTGTTTACAGATGAAATAATATTGTACATAAAAAACCGTAGAGAATCTACTCCAAAACTACTAAATCTAATATCTGAATTCATCAAAGTTGTGGGATACAAAACTAATGAGCAAAAATCTATGGCATTCCTATACACTGACAATGACCTAGCAGAGAGAGAAATCAGGAAAACAATTCCATTCAAAGTTGCACCAGAAAGAATAAAATACCTAGGAGTGAACCTAACCAAGGAAGTGAAAGACCTATACTCTGAAAACTACAAGACACTCCTGAGAGAAATTAAAGAAGATACCAATAAATGGAAACACATCCCGTGCTCATGGATAGGAAGAATTAATATTGTCAAAATGGTCATCCTGCCTAAAGCAATCTACAGATTGAATGCAATTCCTATCAAAATACCAACAGCATTTTTCAATAAACTAGAGAAAATAATTCTAAAATTCATATGGAACCACAAAAGACCCCGAATAGCCAAAGCAATCCTGACTAGGAATAATAATGATGGGGGGATTATGCTCCCCAACTTCAAGCTTTACTACAAAGCCACACTACTCAAGACTGTTTGGTACTGGCACAAGAACAGACCCATAGACCAATGGAATAGACTAGAGAGCCCTGATATAAACCCAACCATATATGGTCAGTTAATATATGATAAAGGATCCAAGGATATACAATGGGGAAATGACAACCTCTTCAACAGCTTGTGTTGGCCAAACTGGACTGCTACATGCAAAAGAATGAAACTGGAGTATTGTTTAACCCCATACACAAAAGTAAACTCAAAATGGATCAAGGACCTGAATGTAAGTCATGAAACCATAAAACTCTTAGAAGAAAACATAGGCAAAAATCTTCTGAATATAAACAATAAATGCTGGCAAAGATGTGGAGAAAGGGAAACCCTCCTACACTGCTGGTGGGAATGTAAACTAGTTCAACCATTGTGGAAAGCAATATGGAGGTTCCTCAAAAAACTGAAAGGAGAAATACCATTTGACCTGGGAATCCCACTCCTTGGAATTTACCCAAAGAAAACAACTTCTCAGATTCAAAAAGACATATGCACCCCTATGTTAATTGCAGTACTTTTTACAATAGCCAAGATATGGAAGGAACCTAAGTGTCCATCAGTAGACGAATGGATAAAGGAGAGGTGGTACATACACACAATGGAATACTATTCAGCCATAAGAAGGAAACAAATCCTGCCATTTGCAACAACACGGATGGAGCTGGAGGATATTATGCTCAGTGAAATAAGCCAGGCAGAGAAAGACAATGCCAAATGATTTCCCTCATTTGTGGAGTATAACAACAAAGCGAAACTGAAGGAACAAAATAATAGCAGACACAGAGACTCCAAGAAGGAACTAATTGTTACCAAAGGGAGGGGTGTGGGAGGGTGGGTGGGGAGAGTGGGAGAAGGGGATTGTGTGGTATTATGTTTGGTACACATGGTGTGGGGAATCACTGGGAAAACAGTGTAGCACAGAAAAGGCTAACAGTGATTCTGTGGCATCTTACTACACTGATGGACAGTGACTGAATTGGGGTGTGAGTGGGGACTTGATAATATGGGTGAATGTAGTAACCACATTGTTTTCTCATGTGAAACCTTCATGAGAGTGTATATCTTAATAAAAAAATAAGTAAATAAATAAAAAAAGAAGGAGAGGTCCTTATCTATTCAATGCAGTTGGGAGAAAGTGACTGTCTAGGGAGCTTATTAGAAATAAACCTAAAATGTATGGCTTTGGGAGAACATTGCTTGCTGGAGAATATCAGGTAAGTTTTGTAATAAGGGGATATAAATTGAAACTGTGCCACAACAGAATGTTCTTCCTCTTTAAGCTTCTACATGTACTGCTTAAACCTTCTATGTAAATCTAAACTAAAATATGTCCTAAACAGGAGAGAACACACATGGAACTAAACTGGTGTTTCTGAGCCTCTACTGAAGAAGAATGCTTCATTTGTGTTTTGCTCTTGTCTGCATCCTTTGACTTATAAGTAAAAAATTATAACAACATAAAATACATCCAGTTTTTTCCTCTGTATACTACAACAATGTTGAGTTTCCTTAATATTATACCCAAGTTCTAAGAAGTCAAAAATGAAGCTTATCAATAATTGGGCATAACTGTTTTAATTGTGCTGCTGTGTAAGTAAGTGCATTAAAAGTTGTGATTAGGTCCATGTAACATATGAGAATGTTTGTGTGTGCAAATAAATAAATGATAGAGAAGTTTTCCAACATGTCCTTGATAGAATAAGAATGGGAAGCATGAGTTATTATCTCATCTCACTTTGATCTTTTTACAGATGATAAAACATAGTCACAGTCACTCATCTTACGCCAAGGTACACTGTCAGTTAGTTGTTGTCTTAGGCAAAAAATGCTGCTATCTCAACTCTCATGTCAATGCTCATTTTCCAGTATTTTTAAATATAATTTAAATGTAATCTTTTCTGAAAGAGGTCATAGTAAGTAGATATCAAATGGAATGACATATTTGGGTAGGAGTCTGTAAAGCAATATAGCTTAGAATTCAGATGTTCTCTAGATAAAAAGACAAGTGAAGGTATAAAGCTCCCAAGTAAATGTTGCCTTGCTTGCTATATTATCGTATCTAGAAATTAGAATCTTTCATACTTTGTAATATTTTTTACACACACAAACACACACACACAATGATTGAGTGAAAAAAGAATAACACCTGTCACCATCTTCAAAAACCAAGAGGCCTTAGAAGATAGTGAATATTGAAGTATAATCACTGATTTAATGGAACAAAAATTACATATTTGCAAACATAAGCAATGACATATTTTTGAATCTGTTACTAGAACATATCTCAAGAGTTTCTTTGCAACATTAAAAAGAGTATTGGACTCTCTAATGGAGCCCCCAGTTGTATGGAAATTATTTTCAGTTTAGAAATAATTAGTTTGTTAAAATGTATAATGTAGAGATTTTTTTCCTTAGTTCTATGTGAAAGGTTTCAGAGTTATCTGGTTACGTTTGTCTTTCATACACTTTTTTCTTTCAAGATAAATTTCACACTTAATGAGGTTTCTAGTTGGTTTAATTTCCCATCTGTGTCTGTCTCTGGATGGCATTCCTTACCATTGCTTACCAGCCTCTGTGCTCATTATGTTACTGAGTCCATTGTGGTATGGAGATTGGAGGTTCTATTTTAAAATAATGTACAATAATGTAGAAATGCATTATTTTAAATACTATAAAAATGCATTTGACATATGTACTATTAATTAATTAGAACTATTTATGTCAGTGTTCATTTTTCCTATTCATTCCAAATAATTAATAGTTGACTGTCCTGATTTAAGACAAGCCAAAATCATATTTCAAAATCCATGTGAAAAGACTAATGCATGCTTCAACATAGCTACAGTTGAGAGTGGATATTAAACTGAAATTCACTTCTGGTATATCTGCAGCATAAATATTTCATGAAAGCACTTGAAGGAAGATAGGAACGATCCCTCTGTGTCCTGGGCAAGATTGCTCTTCTCAGATAATACCACTACATACAGTATTTATTGGCTTTTATACAGATCAGCAAGGTTGCTGACAAGATGTTGCTATGCTGACTGAATAACCTCAACCGCAATTGAATATATAATGACTACTTGAGCATATGTGACAACATTCTTTGGAAAACACTATGTTGAAAACATTAGGACGATTTAGCTGTTAAAGGGAAATGCCTACCTCTTTTTGCTTATACTTTCAGGTAATATACAAATACTGAAAGTAAATGTGTGCCTTATATAAGAAAAGTCTACTAGAATCTAAAAGAATCCATTTCCTTCATGTATTTATATTGAGGCATTATACATTCATGTAAAGCAATATAATTATTTTCATATGATTAACTTAGCTTCATACTTACACTATATTGCATAACATTTATACTAGATTTTTTTCAAAGACTATTTTCTATGAAAGTTTTAGGTTCACAGAAAAATTGAACTAAAGGTACAGAGACTTCCCTATATAGCCCCTTCCCGTATAATTAACAGCCCCACAAAGAGTGGTACATTTGTTGCAATCAATGTATATAGTTAATGGACACAACACAATGGATATATCATTACCACCCAAAGTCTGTAGTTTAACATCAGGGTTCACATTTAGTGTTCTACATTCCCTAGGTTTAGACAAATATTTATGCTAGTTTTAATCATAAGAATGAGTGTTAAGACTATACACATATGACTAAGAATAAATGTATGCCTAAATGACTGCACTTCACATATTAGCAATTCATAACAATTATGATCATTAATAGACTAGTGTTTTACAATGGTAAAGATTTCCTCATATTTGCTAAGACAAAAAATTTGATTCTGTATTTTTATTAAACAATGTGGAAATGGAGATAAGAAACCCAATAACCATGTAAAAATTTCCTGTATTTCTGATATAAAGACTAAATTTTAGGTAATTGAGTTTCATTAAGCTCTTGTTATTTTTGTCATAATTGTTAGCTAATCTCAGTCCTTAATACATTTCTCAAAGCACTTTTTTTCCTCCGAGAAAATGGATTAAATTCAGGAAAAACTACCTGAAGCCTTATACATAAAGTTACTTAGTAAGAAAAATTTAATGAAAATTTCGAAGGCAAAAATAATCATACTCTAAGAGTATATTGTAATTTTGAGTAAGAAAATAGTTTTATTATCTCAGTGGTAATATTTTCCCCCAAAGTCTCTCATATATACTAAACATATCTCAATTTGAAGAAGATATCCCAGAGTGTGTACTGTTATGACATAATAAATATAAATAATTTATAAAATTATAGATAACTCAATTTGTCTTTGCAAGAGTTCTGATTTAAATGCTCATGGCATATACAAGAATAAAATTGTTCAGCTCTAATGTACCATTCAGAGAATATATTCAAAATATATTCCTTGCAGTTTAGCCTACCAAAGATGAAATTTTAAGAAGAATGCTGGAAAACAAACTCAGAAAATACTCTAATTAGAAATCCCCAATACCTAAAATCATGTTTAGTCCCTTGTTAATAAAAGAAAACTAAGGAGATTTATATTAAATATAATATTAGCAAGAAATTATTCAGTTTAATGAAGGAAAATGTGAAGATTGTGACAGACAAAAGGGCATTGCCCTGGGTGGATTAAAACTATTGACAATAAAATCTTTAGCAGTTGAGTAGCTTTTCAGAAATTGTTGAACGTCAAATGTCTCTAGGCTTTCAAATTGCTTACCTCATTCAAGGGTGAATGAGTCAAATATACAATAATATTAATGCTCCCTTGGTTTATTAGTTATTTTGAATTTAGTTTTAAGGTAGAAACAAAGTTCTGGCTTAGTTAACTTCATGAAACAAACATTCATACAAGCGTGCTCCATTATGTATCTGTGGCTATGATTCCCCAGTGTATGTGAGACAAAAGAAGAAACGTTAAGTACATGTTCTGTTGAAAATCTTACTTTTCTAAAACTACCCATTAACAAAATGAGTGTGTAAGATACTCTAATTAACTTACACATTTGTGTTTTAGTTTTGCATTTTATACTCAAATAATTTAGAAATGAGAAAAGATAACCTATTGCTTTATCTAAATATTGAAGTATAATAGTATGCATTGCCTGTTGTGCTGTGGTATTTTTTCTTTCCTTTTCTTTTTTCAATATCATATACTGATTAAGAAGTATTTCTCCAAGGGCACAGTAACTTCACCAGTGTGTTTCCCAGGGCCTTGGCCTTGTCTTCTTCTTCAGCTGCCCACCAGGCTTCTCCATGGCACCTGACCTTCGACCAGTCCTCCCTTCTCAGTCACTCTTCCCTCTGGGTAAAAGCCTTGGCTGGTCTTTCTGTCAAGGAGGCTCCAGGAAAGCTCTCTTCTGCACTGTCTACAGAAAACAAACTCTCTTGCTCCCCCACCCCCAGTCCCAGCCTTTGTTTGTGTTTGTAGCTTGCTTCCAGCACAGTCCTCTGTCTCCTGCTGCCTGCCACCTCAGGCTGATTCGGCTTCAGCTGTCCACATCATAGCTCATGCTCTCCAATGCTCGTTATCCTGATGAAATCCCCTCTCATCTGACCTTAGGTAAGGAAAAGACCTCTTGGGTCTTCCCCCTAATGTGGTGGAAGATACCCGGCAACTGTTTCCAAGGAACTCTATCTCCTAATGTCTTCAACATAACTCATTTGAAAAGCTGATTGGTGTTCACTAAATCTGACAGAATTTCTTTATAATTTTGTAACACATCCTACATAAATATCCTAACTGCTATAATAGCATATCACCCTTGGCCCTATTTAACTTTGAGTAACTGGCAAAATTCTTTGAAACAAACTGATGACGCACATTTAACATAAATACATATTTTCTCCAAAATTAGTTGATGACATCATCAGTTAAAGGAATCACTAAAATGGATAGAATGTATTACATGCATGAAAAACTGTATTTAATAAATATGTCTTATAAAACATGTTTTCCATTTACTTTTCCAAACATTAAGTATTTTTAAATTTAAAGTTTAATAATGTTTGTGATCTGTAGAGAGGCTGAGATATTTAATCATGCAAAATGCCCTGTATTAGTATTTGATGCATACAGAATTTTCTGTATGACATCAGCCTAAGTGGTTTCCTTTTTTAAAATGTATGCTTTAAAATGAATTTTTAATTAATTAAATTATATAACAACAACATTCTGATGTTTTTAGATTAAATTCACTGAAATTCTTAAATTTTCCTTCCCTCAATAGCCTTATTTTGTGAAAAAGTGTTTACTATATAGCCTATAAGGATAATTCTAATGACTAAAGGTGATAATTTATTTTGAGAAAATGAGTGTCAAATATTAGCCATTGTAGTGTTAATTTATTTTGTCACTCCATCATTTTTATTGTTTTAATTTATGATGAATGGCAAGAAAATGATATTGTGGTAACACTAGTGTGAAAATACACTCTCAAAATACTGATTTGTAGACAAGTGCTCTGCAAAGAACTTGGGAGAATAATTCAAAGTAATAAAAAAAATACTCTGTGTATAAATTTGTTTTAGCTTTTTCCTCTTGCCCAAATTTACTAGAAATTCAAAAAATATAGCTCTATAATTTCACTCATTATTTAAAAATTAACCTTGAAATCCAGTGAATAAAATATTTGAACAAGCAAGGGGAATCATTGGTGTGAATTTACTAACACTTTATTAGAATTTAAAGTTTTATATGAACTTGTTAGATTTATTTAATTTTCTGCCACATTTGTTAACAGATGAATACATATACACACAGTTATTTGTATGTGTATATATACAAACATTTATTCATATTTTTATGATTACTAAATCCTTATTCACACTCAAATAAAATAAATGTATTTCTTAAGATATATGATGAATTATGAAATGATATATTCCAAATCTAATTAAGGTTTATTCATCCAGTTCACAACCTGTTGCACATTTAAAATCTTTTGAGACGAAAGATTAAGATAATAAGTTTCAGAGTGAAGTAGGACTCAACAGGAAGGCTAACCTCGTCTGCTGCTGTTAGATGGGATTTGTATTTTGCGAATACATTGATTTTCACAATTAGTATATGAGAGGCATGTGGAATCAGTCATTTCTATGTTAATTGAGCCACTACAGTAAAATTAAAACATGTACTTAAACATAGAGTTTAAAGTAATGACTGGAAACATACATTAAAAATGCTGTCCTTTATAATGAAGACATTATCATATATTATTTTCTTCAGTCATAAAATTGCAAACAAAACTAGTGTGGATAAGAATACAAACAAATAATGAGTAATGTAGATTTAACCATTTTACTGAGGACCTTCTGGGCAAAATTAAGGATTATGCTACAGTGGTCTGGTTGATTACAAGCTAATCTTGACATTTTATATTAAATATTGATATGTCTCAAAATTGAGGCTAATTCCTGAGAGTGTAATTATTGTTATAGCAGTGCTTACAATTATATAAAAACCTTGTGCAAATACAGTTTAGTATTGCTATTGATGCAACATTCCAATGAATCTCATTCAACCAGTGTTTATACAGTGCTATTCTTTTTCATGTCATACTTGAGCTTTTAAAGTTTTGGTCATTTGTAGGCAGTGTTAGTTCAGTGGATTCAGAAGTTCTTCATTTTATTCTTTCCCTGAAATGCTTTGCTTCTAGAAAGCTTTTCCCAGTGGTCTTTGTTAAATCATGTGTCATTTTCAAATTCATTAACAGTCTATTAATGTTTACTGTAATAAATAGTTCATAATTGACAACATAGTCAAATTAATTGATCTCATATATATGTTAAATGATCTCATTTTTTACACCATTATTATTTCTTAATCTTTTTCTCCATAGTATATATTCAGTATTTGTTTTCTATCATTGTTTTCTATCCTTAAACTGTTTTATTTCTGCTTCATAGGGATTGATGATGAAATTTTTTTTTTGTCTCGGAGTTTCTGGTTATGTTTAAGACAAAGCTGGATTTTTGCTAACCACAGGCTATTTCTTTGATCAAGATGATTAATAATGTCACACTTTGTCTTTATGCATAAAATTTTTAAACTTAACTGATGCATTTAACAAATGTTTGACAGTGATAATCTGTGTACCAGTTATTGTGGAGCTATAAAAAGAAATAAACTATTTGCTTCAGGGAATGTAAAAATTGGAGGATACATTTTAATATATACATTGGAAATTGTATGATTATATGAGTATAGTTTATCCTTGTGATTCAACTGATGACTAATAGATTAATATTGTAAATATATACATATATTTGATAGGTTAATTCATTGGTCAATTAGTTTTATCTTATTCCTATTTTAAGAATTTCAAATTTAAAAATATTCATACTTTTTAATTCAGAGTCATTTATTTTTCTTTAAATTTACTTAAGAATAGACCTTTTCAAATGTGTCTTCTAAATGTAGGTAGTCAATAATATTGTAATAGCTGTGTAAAGTAACTACATTTGTCAAGGTGAGCATTTTATAATGTATATAAATGTTATCACTAAGCTGTACACCTGAAACTAACATAATATTATGTAAATTTTACTTCAGTAAAAAAGGAATTTAAAATATATGAAAGTAAAAGAATTGTGTAATTTTCTATGTCAGTAGACTCAGTAGACTCTCTTCCCATGTGAAAAATACATTATAATTGTAAAAAGGTAGTATTTTGGGATTGTAAAAAATAAAATAGCCAAGTTTCCTGAATCATCATGCTGAATCTTGGGCAAAGCAATTATTTATCACCATATGAATAGCAGCTTATTGTAATAGTTAATAGCAATTTATGCCTAATAGCTAATACCCTTCATAAGTGGAAGTAACTATGGCTGTCAATTGCAGAATTAAAAAACTAAAAAACATATTCTTGCCAATTTATTGCTGACTGATAGTTTAATGTATTCAAAATGCTAAAGAGCTTTTAAATTTTTTTGCTTAAGGGAGAAAAGCTATTGAGAAATAGGGAAATATTGAGAAGATATATGCAGAAATCATTTTATTTTTCTTAAAAGTGTCTTCATAGAGTCATAAAGTTGTAGAATTGGTTATTAGATGATTATGACCTACTGGCTTTATAAAGTAAATTTTGGAGCGCATTAATGAATAAAGTCCATATTCTCTTTCTGTGAACCTCTTCTCCCCATCCTGGTCTCCTCCACTTCCAATTCAAGAGAAAAAAAGAAAACCCTCCATTGGTAGACACATTGAACGTTTATCATATTGACAGCAGGATTAAATGGTTTTGTGTTTTCTTATTTTTAATTGGACAAGAGGAAGAAAAGTGTAGTTTTCTCCAGTAACTTCCTGAGTAGAAAATAGGTATATGTACAGATATATTGAATTTTAAAAATGCATGTACAAACACAAAGTGGACAGAAATAAATATATGTGCATAATAAAATGCATGCATCAGTTTAAAACAATGAATTTCATTTTTAGCTCAAATATTTCAATGTATAAGAGCATAAGTAAGATAGAAAGTCACGGTTCTGGATTAACACTAAGCTAACAAAGTAGGTACCCCTTAGTTTATTAGTCAGGAACTATGCTCCAGATCCCACTGAGTCCTCAGCATAAATTAAAAGGAGGCTTGTTTTAGGCCCAATTTCAAGGAGTATATGTTTAATATTAATTATAATAAATGAATAAACTTACAATAATTCATTGAAATATAAAGAAAAATAATATATGAAGTCTTGAATGAGTTCCTTCTTGTTTCAAATAGGTATTAATGCTAATTCTGTAGTTCTGCGGTGAGCATTCTCACCTGAAGAATGTGATATGCCTCTAAGCTACCACCAAATGCAGTCGAACACAACGATAATCATTAAAATATTAAAACAGAGTACAGATTGTGACACTGTAAACCAGGCACCAAGTTAAGGCTCAGACACATCTTCAGAACATTTTTCTCTAATTAACTTTAAATACAGAACAGGATAAACACATGTATTTTATGAATAAACATTTTTCTTGTGGACTGATAGAAAAAATATTTAATAAAGAAATTTAAATATTGATAGAAACATAATAAACATGTGCTTCAGGGCTGCAGAGACCTCTCAGAAATCCAAAGGCTCATACACAGTCTAATAAAAAGTAATTGTCTTAAATTCACCAATTTTTGATAGATTTTGTTTAGTGTTTTATTTTTTAAATCATCCACCCAGTATGAGTGAATTGAGATTATAACCCTGAAGTGTATTCTTGAATAAGTTTTAAACCTTATCACCGTGAAATTAATTTCTTAGACTGAAAGGTAAAATATTTTGGGGTGAATGGAATTCATGAACTTTCAGATTGGTTTTCATAGGGTCAGATCTTTATTGAACAATTATACAACTTCAAGTGGTTTTAGAACAATGACTGATACTATGATACCTCCAAGAAGCTTTTATTCAAGAATAAAAAGCACAACAGTTCATATGGATGTTCCTCAAAAATCTAAAAACAGAAATCCCATTTGACCCAGGAATCCCACTCCTAGGAATTTACCCAAAGAAAACAATTTCTCAGATTCAAAAAGACATATGCACTGCTCTGTTTATTGCAGCACTATTTACAATGGCCAAGATATGGAAGCAACCTAAGTGTCCATCAGTAGATGAATGGATAAAGAAGATGTGGTACATATGCACAATGGAATATTATTTAGCCATAAGAAGAAAACAAATCCTACCATTTGCAACAACATGGATGGAGCTAGAGGGTATTATGCTCAGTAAAATAAGTCAGAGAAAGACAAATACCAAATGATTTCTCTCATTTGTGGAATATAACAATGAAGCAAAACTGAAGGAACAAAATAGCAGCAGACTCACAGACTCCAAGAAGGGACTAGAGGTTACCAAAGGGGAGGGGTAGGGGAGGGTGGGTGGGGAGGTAAAGGAGAAGGGGATTGTGGGGTATCGTGATTAGTGCATATGGTGTATGTGGGGTCATGGGGAAGACAATGTAGCACAGAGAAGACAAGTAGGAACTCTGTGGCATCTTACTACACTAATGGACAGTGACAGCAGTGGGGTTGGGGGGGACTTGACAATAAGGTTTAATGTAGTAACCACATTGTTTTTCTTGTGAAACCTTCATAAGAGTGTATATCAATGATACCTTAATTAAAAAGAAAGTACAGCAGTTCATTCCTATATAATGCTAAATTTATAATAAAGTCGTACAGTTTATGCAGGGATGTATTATATACATTAATTCTTATAATAATGTAACAGTATTGTATCACAAAAATCTCCTCCAACACATTTATCAAGTACAACTGTATTCATAAGTTCTTAGCACCTATTTTCCATTTTTTCATCTCTGAAATAGAAAGCATGCCATAGTTTAATTTGCGGTGTATTTTTTTTTTCTTTTTTCTTAGCAATGATGGGCCCAGTCAATATTCCATTAACTGTGGTACCAGCCAGTGGAATATCCATTGACAGTGTAAAATGATAGACATGATATGTATCTTTCAATATAGGAGGATCTAGAGAAACATTTTAAAACTAATTATGGTGAAATATTGTATGTATTTTGATAGAAGAAATGCATACTATGTGACACTCCATCAGGGGTATTAACCTCAAGAAGATTATAGCCTACATTTATGCTGAATTCTTGGATAGTTATGAGATTATCAATCTTTAATTAACATTATAAAAACTCACTGCTAATGGATATTTTGCCAAAAATGTTTCCTGTCAGGATTTGGTTACACCTATACAGTGAAAATTTTTAATCTTTACTATCTTGATTCTACAAAACACCAAAATTGCAGTCAGAGGTCTTTAAATTTTGGAAGAGCTGTTATAAAGAATGCGTAAGTCAATTATACTCATTGCCCTTGAAAACAAAAACTATAACCTTTACATCTAATGTATAGAGAGAAAGGATATAATTCTAAGACACAGGACTGTCAGTGGAATAGAATTTGTTATCAGTGAAATACTTTCTACAGAGGCTCAGTGAGCAGGGACTAAATTTCAATAAAGGAATGTTCTCACGGAGCATAGGGCTGGATGGACTCAAACTTAGTCCCTTTCAATTAGGAAATGAAATCATTAGGAAATCATTTTTAACCCCACTGCATTTGCAACATTTCCACAGTTTTCATCAAATATGTACAGACTTCTGAGTACAAGGGCATGCAGTCAATATGCATAAGTGCCCATGTTTTTAAGGATTTTTTTGGCCATTGGCTATGAACAAATGTTTCTGAGGTTTTGGTTAGTTAGGTGTTCAGCTTCCTGAATACTGTTTATAAGGGGAAATAACCCTTATGACAACAAACCTCCTCTTTCATGTTGATGGTGCTTCAGACACTGCTGTACTTAGAACGTTGCTTTAAGGCCTTTTCACCAATCATATATAATAAGAGGTTTTTGGCAACCAGATCCACTATGAGCACCATTCTGGTCACTGGAGCGCTGTTAGAATATTACACTTTATGCCCCATTCATAAGAAAAGGGACTTCAGATTCATCTTTCTTGAGTATACCACATGCAATTTCATGTAAGACATGATGTAGAGTAAGTGTAATATTCTTGTTCATTTTAAATAAAGCAATAGAATAATACCAGCAAAATGAGACAGTGAGTAATAAGGCACGGGGAAGGAGAGAGTACCAGCAATAAAGAGGCCGCAGCCAGAAAGTAGTGAAGACTGAAAAATGGAAAGGAAAGATTTGTTGAAAATTGAAAAGCCTGTATTCTTGTTCATACATAAATAACACTAAGGTTACATAATCAGTAACTTCCCGACAATATACCTATCTACACTGGCATCAACCCAGTCCTACTTCTACTCCCTAACTTGGCAGAAATATATAGGACAGCAGAAGCTGCACTTAGCTTAAATGTCTTTTGGCCAATCTTCTCTGGCTCTGTTCACAATGGTTCATTTGATGTCACTGTCTCAAGGATTTTAACTCAAAATTTCCTTAAATTACATGTGATGTTTTCAGTTTATAAAAACATATGCTACCTAAAAACATTTTCTAAAATATTATTTGTGGTTGACTTTCACCAAGGGATATAAATAGTTTCACCAACTATTTGAGGTTTCAACCAAGAGTTTTGTCTGAAAAACCTGTGAGAATATATTTCTCCCCATCTTCATGGTGTCTGGATGAGAAGTAATGTCAATACCAATCATTTATTGTTTGTTCATTCTGTGTTGAATATAGAATAGAGAAGTAAGATGAGTTGCCATGAGAGTATACTTTAAATATATAGACTCTAAACTTCAAAGAACTTGAAACATATTTCAAAAAATTAAATCATTAACACGTAACTATTTTGAAGAGAAAATAAAAATAGCATTGTTTGTCAGAGAAAAGCACTATTTTTCAAAGGAAAAATCATTAAATATCAAGCTCTAAGTTAGTCTTTAGTTATGAGAACAGTAATGGCCTATTCATCAACATTAATTTTCATAAAGATATTTATTTTATAATAATTTTAGAGAACAATTCCAATATAATGATAGAAACTAAGTATATGAATCCTTAATATTTCTAGATTAAAGAATATTTAACATTTAATAATATTTCCAAATTTCAAAACAAGAATGTTTCCCTAAGCATAGGGACAGATGGACCCAAACTTGGTCCCTTTCAATTAGGAATCATTTTTAACCCAAATACATTCTCAGCATTTCTATAGATTCTATCAAATATGTAAAATTAAAAGAATATTGAGTATTTTTAAATGTTCTCCTAACATAATTAGGAGACAATAAGTTTTACAAATGTTTGCACAAACATTAGGAATGCATATAGATATATATGGAAAGTCAGTATACCTGGACACAACCTAGGAGAAATACCTGCTACATTAAGTGACACAATGTCAATTCACAGCTCCCTCAATAGAGGAAGCTGTACAAGAAAACATTAAAATAAGGTTTACCGTAAAATTTCCAAGTTCCTAGATAGGGCATAAACTGTCTTTTCCCCTTCAGATACTACCATTCTCAGCCCTTTGACTTGACAGTGTACCAGAGAATGTATTGTTTCAAGCATTGGGGAAGTTCTGCTTATGTAGGAATAAAGTTCTAAAATTATAAAGAAGCCCATTAAATACTTCCTTTTGAACAAGTTCTTTTAAAACATTTTCTCCTTAAATAAATTTTTAAGTCATTTATCCAGCACTTACTATCAATTGCTATATACCTGTTGTTGGGCAGTCTAGTCTGAGATCTCCCTGCACACCTTGTGAGACCTCAACCCAGGAGAGAAGAGCCTCTCTGATTGAGACAGAATTCACAAACAGGTCAGATGAGCGTAGGTAAGGAAGGAAGTCATTAAAGCAAGAGTAACTGTACATTGCAGCAGTCATGCAGGCAGCAGAGAGCAAGGGTCTGAAGCTAGGGTCACCTGGAGTCCAGTGGCCCCTTAAATCTGAACAGCATGGGAACTAAGCCCCAACTACCCCTGGATTTGGGGGAGCACAGAGCACTGGATGAAGTGAGACTGTGTTCTGAGAACTTCCTCAAAGCAAAAAAAGATTTTTGGGGAGGCTACTAAAGAACAGGGCTGTACAGCCGTGGTCCCATCTGGGTAACCCAAGCAACTGGAACTTGCAAGCTCCAGAGATCGTAGTAGCCCTTCCCTACTTGTCTGAATTAGAACAGAAAGAGAGAGAAGGCTAGTGTTTAAGACTAGAAAATCGAATAAGATAGCAAAGTAACAAAGACACTTATCACTGGGAAAGGGGGTGTCTTATTAATCTCCCGAGAGGTTTGGAAAAGCCAAAACGCAGTAAGTTGAGTGGTGAGAAGGTTTTATTTAAGGCAAAATACAAACTTGGAGAAAGGGGAGAGCAGGCAGCCTCAGTGGGGAGGCATGCTTAAAGGTTAAGGATTCCTGAAATTTTTTAAGGATTTGAATGGGATAAAAGGCCAGCGAGGTATAGGCTTGACTTGTGGTCTCATGATGTCTGTATCTGGTGAGAGACATTATGTCAGCATTCATAGTCAGTCCTCTAGATACTCCATAAGATAAACTTAACACAAGGAATTTTACTGATCTCATTCTTCTCCAAGATAATTGTTCCCTCAAACAGTGGAAACCTATCATTTAAAACTGCTTGCCCTGCCTTAAGATAGGGGTAGTTGTTGGCTAATCACCATCACATATGTTAGGAATAATCTTACTTCTTAACTCCCTGGTTTTTAAAATGGTATCTTAGCCTTAAGATGGGGTCCCTCCTGTTCTTACTATACTGTTTGTATGTCGGTATTTTTCATCATAGGCAGGAAAAATTAATGATGTTTGTTCCATGTCCCTGCCCTACCTCATACCCATCCAGGACTAATTACTGGAGATGTAAACATACAAAGCATACATATATTATAAAATTAACTCCCATCAAATAATAGTCTGTTGGGAGAAGTAACTGTAAAGGATGATTAGAAAAAGTTAAACTTTTAAAACACTTATAAGTGGTGTATCATAGGAGCACCTAAACCTAGCCTTTTGGAATCTATAGAATATTGTTTGATAAAGATCTGGAGAATAGTTCTCAGAATCTTTTCTTCCAGTTGTTTGGTGGAACCTTGAATATGAATGAGATTACCACTCACTGGGACAGAGCATAGCATACTATTTAAAAGCCTGGGCAGTGGTGGGAAGCAAACATTGATTCAAATCCTTTTGTAAACCCATTCTGTCCATGGCCCTGAGGTTTTCACTACCCAGGACCCCTTTGTCATGAACACAGTGGATTAGCAGGAGAAGTAACCTGACCAGTCAGTCCATAGGCTGGTAAATGGTTTACTTGCTGCGTGTGGCAAGATCCTTTCCCAACAAGGACAATGAAAACTTCAATAGAAGAAAAGAGATCAGTCTGAGTTTTTTTTCCAGCATCCGCATGAAATTCAAAGGGGAAGTGAACAGTTTTTGTGGTTGTAGTTTGTTGTTTTGTTTGGATTAGGAGAGGGAGTGGAAATGCATAGAGAAATCTTTGCAAAAATAAAATATAAATCCATGAGTTACTATTTATTGTTGCTACAGTTTATTGTAATTATTATTCTTAGTATTATTATGTTTAACAGAGAAATACGAAGCTGAAATAATAACCCACTCCTGGAGCTTCTTTGGACGATCAATACAATTCCAGTTCCAATCTCCATAAGAGTCAATGTATCCCAGGGGCTACTCTTTCCAGTAGGTCTATTTTTAGTATTTAGTGAAGTTTAGTCTTGTCAAAGAAATTCCTGTTTTTCATTTTTCAATGTATTAGTAAAATAAACACCCTTCTCAGACTTTATTAGTTGAACATACAAAATACTTTATAAACACAGGAAAGGGCTTTGTGAAAATGATTGAGATTAGAAATGATTATTTTAGAGAATATACATAAATTGAGAAGATATACATAAGTTGTTAGAGAGCATTATCTTAACCTACAAATTTCAAGGGTGTCTAGAAAATTTGCTCTTACTTCTTGACTGAAATTATGATTTTGCTTATTTAATAATAATTTGTACCTTCACAATTTCTAGCAAACTATAAATTTGATGAATAATGAGATCAGGACCTAATCACCTTCCATGAGGTCTTTTACATAGTTTTCAATGTTCTGTTGTTTAAATTTAAATCTCTGGAAAATTAGGCTGTTTGTAAACTGTGTAGTTACTGCTTCTTTAGAGAATATAGAAACAAATTAAAATGTGATTCTTGTTCAGGATATAACAATAGCAAAATTTCTCTGGATTTTTAAAATTGAAAGAGTAGGAGCAAGAACGTTTTTATCCAGCATGCATCATATATGTAGCATTAAGGTGATGTTATGCAATATTAACTTAGCATGCATTTATGGAAAGTGTGTAATATCTCAGACACTATTGCAGGCATAAATACCATCTATTGGTTTGATTTGTAAATAATAAAAATACAAAGTTTGGGAAATAAATATAGGTTCTCAAACTGCACGTGCTGTTGCTTTAATATTGTTCAGAATATTTATATAATCTGGATTCATCACTTTAAAATATGGTTTTCACATTTGAACACTGCCCTTAGGTAATGGTTTTTCTTTTTTCTTTATGTTTACTCCCCTTCCCCCCTCCAAAAAAAAAATCCAATTCTCTAAACTTGTTTCATTGATTTGTTTTTGGAAAAATGAGTTTTCTGGTTTTAGGGCAAAGCAGAAGACTCATTTGTTAAATTAAGCATTTGCTTAATGGATATAGGAGGACCAGGAAGATTAAGGTCATGGATCTTTCTTCTTGTCAGATAATGTGTTAAATAAAATCAAAGGGACGATAAACTAGGGTAATTGCAGAAAAAAGCATCCCCCTAGGGTTCAATCCAGAAATCTTCGAAAATTTCAGGATGAGCAATCAAAAGCATCTTTAAAGTAGATAAGGGCAAATAAGAGAATCATTTTCAAGGGCATTAAATATCCTATTCACCATTTTTAAGAAATTTATAAAAATTCCTCATCTTAGAATTTTGATCTATGAATAATCAACAAGTGATTTGTGAAAACATATACAAGTCATCTGTGGCAAAAGCAAATGTCTTTTAATGACAAAGAAAATAATACCAGTCTTACTAAGACAAAACAAAATGTCATATTAGAATGTAGATATAAGCAAATCCCACATTAACAGAACATAACACATTTAAAATGGTAGAAGAAAAATTAAATTGCTTAAGTAGGATGAAGACAAATTTGAATTAATTTGTCTTTAAAAACACATCATCATCATAAAAATAGATCCTGAGAATTCTTGCCCAAGAAACAGAAAAAACAATGAAGTACCTAAGAACAAATAACACTATAAAGTTTTTGCTGCATTTATAGAAGATTAGATCATTTTGATGGTAGTACTGAGACAGGGATGATAGGTGTAGTCAGAGTAGGGGGAGGGCCTCCGGAAAAAGCAGGGTGGGATATTTGCAGTCAGAGCCATGTAACTACATGCAAGGAAACCCCCTACCAAAGCTCTGTGTTAAACATTAAGCTCTAGGGTCATTCGTCAGTAAGATCAGTTAATGTTCCCCGGATAAAGAAGAGTAGCACATGTTTTTATTATGCTTATCATTTGTCATCATGTGTAAGATTCACTTTAGCATGCTAACAGGCCCAGGCCTCTGCGCGTTCTTTCCTCCTTCAGACCTGAGGAGGTGACTTTCAATCTGGACGATTAATAATGGCAAGCAAGCCCTGCCATAAACAACATAGGAAAAGGCAGGAAGGATTCCACCTTAAAGATAGATAGTTTTAATACCGAGGAAGATAAGAAGTAAGATTCTTAACTTACTCTTTAGCAAACAATACCTCAGCCCACCTCGGGGGCTGGGCAGGCCGGCCTTGTTTGATATGCTCCCAGACCAAGACCCCGGTATGTCAGGGGGAAACCAGAGCAGGAAGTTCCTTGTGTTAAGTTAATTTTAAATATTTAGAGATCACTTAACAAGTCCACACCCTAAGCCCTTTATCACATTCCCAGCTGCCTATAAAACCCCTAGACAACACACAACTATGGGCTCTCTTGTCCCCTCCTGGCGTGAGCCGGGAGCTCTCTCCTCTCACTTTATCTTTAAATAAAAGCCTCTCCCTGGCTCTCCTACCTTGAGTGTTTGCTAAGCTCATTCTCCAACTCTGCAAACAAGAACCCCAGCATCAGTACTAAATCAGAGCATACAATATTACCTGGTTAAAAAATAAACTGTCATTTTACTAAGAAAAGCTAGGTCCAAAATATAAAATTAAAAGCATAGACAGTAAATCAAGACAGGCTATAGTTACAAAAGAACCACTGTATATTAGAATTGTATGCCTACTTTTACATTTCAATAGTGGCATTATGAAATAATCATTTTTGAGAACACGGACATTAATTAATTTCATTAATCAAAGGAAACTATATTAAAATTGATTGGACATTTTATGAACATTGGGAGAAAGATGTTCATCCGAGATTTGTCATTGTTTTCCTGTTTCTAATCCTGAAGACGAAGGTAGCTACTGAACTTAAGGCTATTATCTAAAGGAGAAAGAAGTAATCAGAAAGTATTTGGTTCTTACCATTTTTTTCAAAATAATAGACTCCAACATCAGAGGACAGTGACAATGGCAGCAGTCTTAAATACAGAATTTTTAATATTCCACAAAATTGTATTTATAAACCAGAATTTTGAAATTAAAAATGATTTCATAATTTACACCAGCATTCTTTAAGTTTCATGTAGTGAATAAATGTAATCTTATGAAACAAAATATAATTTGGGGTAATTTTTGGACAGGAAAATTATTAAGCTACAGCTTAAAATATTCCATTGTAAAAACAGTAAATGCAGTTTGTTAATTATGCCATTTTATTTCTAGATTACAAAGCTGACATCAAAGGAAGGGCTAATAAAGATACATGTTTAGACCAGTTAATAGAATAAAGAAATTTGATCTTTGTGCTTCAAATTCAGGGCTCATCAGCTATCTTACATTCCTTTTAATTTATACTTTATTGTTATACCATTGCTTTATACATACACTATATTTACTTTTTCCTTTCCCAAATTGACATAAAAAATTAAGCTGTAGTCCTTTACATCAACGAAACACAAAAGCTACATTGAATAATGTCTGCTTGAGAAATCATTATTATTTTAATGAACTTTAATATTATCATACTGTTACTGTGCTTTCTTTCATTGGATTAAGTATTTCAGTAATAAAACCTTGCCACCAGAGTGAAAAAGCCTTGCCATCAAAAACTCAAAAAATGGGTAGAAAGAGAGATAAGGGCTTTTTTAAAAGTCCTACCACATGTGAATTCTTATTAAAAAATTGTCAGGCTTAGGACTTTAAAGCAAAAATTTTAGGAGGTACAGAAAGAAAATTCAAAGCTGGATTATACCACAATACTGTTTACATCAGTGTGGGTGAAGTTGTAGTATTTCCACAATCTCTGGCCTGTCCTCAGTGCATCTCAATATCAACAGGTGTTTCTGAGGGGTGGAGACAAGGAGTCAATCTCCATAGCAACAGGTAATTACAATGGGGAGTGAGGGCATATCTGGACTGGAGAGGTTGGATGGGGCCCTTTTTTGCAGTGGGGTCACAAGAGACACGGTAGTGACTGCTTGTGGGCAATAAGAGGATTTTTCCCCTTTAGGTCACCCTTTGACTGATTTCAGTTTTGAAGGTAATTTGCCCCAGACTGGGAGAAAGATTTTCCCCCAGAGTTACAATCAGGTAGTGGAAGTGGTTTTAATTAATTTATTCATTTAACACCTACAATCTTTAAAGCTATAGACTATATAATGTACCTAGTCATTGATATTTATAATTCTTACTTTGCAGCATATAATGAACTCAATTTATAATCAAATAACCTAAAATGCCATATAAACTTATGAATAAATACTTTTAGGACCAATGTATAAATAGTTTGGAGCAATAATTTGTAAATAACATTTAAAAACAAGAATTACGTGCTAACCCCTAGTCACGTTTCACTCTGAATTACTGCTTTGAAAACCCTGAAATTTCACTCATTTAGACAATTATTGAATAGCTAGTGTAGAACAAGCATGGATGGGGCATGTAAACAGGATAAAGTCTGAGAAGGCCAAAATATAATAGAATAAGTAACCACATAAGGGAATGAGTAATCACTTATCAAACACATTTGAATAATATTTTGAGTAGCATCCATAAGAGCATATAGTTTAACAAAAGGAGAAGGGACATATTCAAAAACAACACTTAAATTATTAATGAGACTGTAGCTGCCAAACATAAGAAGAGTCACATATTTTTGGCAAAAATATTCAAGAACCCAAGGCCATTCAGATGCAATTGAAAAAAAAAGATTAGGAAAAAAAAATCACAAAGGCCTCACCTTGTAGAGTGAGCACCTTACAAATTCTAAACTATTAAACAAGGAATTTTTCACAGCTGTTAATCAAATAATGAATTCATCCGATACAATTATGAATAAAGCTGTTAAAACAATTCTTTTAAAGCCAATTCCTTTGCCAGGGTCACTTACGGGACTTCTTCACAAAGAAGTAAACTTTTATAATTTTTTTTTAATTTAGAAATGAATTTTCTAATTTCATTTTAAGATTTAAAAATATCCACTAATGTCTAAGCTTTAAATTGTTTTGTTGATTGAATACAAAGGTATATGTAAAATGTATGTATATGTATATATTTGACATTTTAAAATTCATAGCTAAATCATTAGTTAGGGCAACAGTTGGTTTATTTTCCTATGAAGATAAATTCCTTCATCAGTTTATTAGCTTTTAATAAAAACTGACTTCTTTTTAATGCATATCTTCTCCATGTTTGGAATACATATTTCTACGTGAAAACAATAAAATACTTTTATGCAATCCAATTAATATTCTAAATTCAAGTTTTAGTGAATTAAAAAGATTAAATATCTGGCCACAGATAAATAACATTTTCCTCATAATATTTTATAAAAATGTCATAAGATAGATTGTAAATATATTATCAGCATATCATCTGCCTTATTACTTCATAATGGCTTTAAAAATATTCATTTTTTGAGATTAAATTTTATTTAATAAAGAATTTATTGACTATATGGCATATTTCATTCCTTAATGTTTATGATGTTGAATGAAGTAGAAAAAAAATGAGGGGAGAAAAAACATCTCTGTATTTTTTCCCAAATTATCATTATAGTGTGTTTTCTTCCCCAATCTTTTTTTTTTAATTGCATCTGAATGGCCTTGGGTAACTGAAGGTCTTTGACAACCACAGTCACTTATGTGCCAGCTTTTATTCTGTTCTGATTATCAGATAATCATTGCCTTCATGGTGCATCAGCCTTCAGTAATGTTTACCCACCCATTTTTATAAATATTTTTTAAAAAGACAAAATGCATATATTCTTGACCTTGATAGAATAGGTTGACATTATTTTTTTAAGTTTTCTGTTCTCTTGAAAACTAAAGACTATTAAACATGTTCATTACACCAAGTATGTTCAGATCCAAATATGTTTTTGTTCATTCTATGAGTTTCTTGATTTAAGTGGATGAATTAAGCTAATAAACTATTCTGGGTTTTAGACCCTTTTGGTTACTGTAATAAAGTGATCAGAAATTCCATTCATTTGTCAATTTTCATCCTAACTAAAATAAGAGATCCCCAAATTCTAATCATCTTTTTTTTTTTTTAGTTTTTAATAAATAAGGGAGCTTTCTGTCTTATACCTATCAACTAATTATTTGTCCACTTATTTTCTCTGGCAACTAAATCGATCCTACATGCAAAAATTTTTCATTATAGGAAAGAAGCTAAACAGTAATAATTTCCTAATGCATTTAAAAGATAAGTACATCAAGAATTCTATGTCGATCAAGTTTCCAAATACTGAGTAAGTGAAATGAACATTCACAGAATCCTTGGTTTCTGTTATAACTTAATTCCCATCAAGAAAAAATTGGTTTCTGGTAACTTTTACTCATCATTTGATGAAATGATAAATATAAAATTATTTTTGTAGTTTTAGGAGAACGTGGAGTTTTCATTTTTTAAAGTAAATTTAAAAAATGGGGAGGGTGGCTTGAAAAGTTAATCATCATTGAATGCGTAAAAGTTTTCTATGTATGTTATTTAATATTTGCTACATGCAACTGTTCTAGTTTGTATTTTTTTAGTTACTACACGCAATATTAAAAGTCTATATTATAAACACAATTTTAAAACTTTTTATCAAGAGTTTAAGTAACACAACTTGTAAATAGCTCATCTAGGATTCCAACAAATGTATGATTTTAGAAATCATAAAGTCAGAATGTCATCTCACTACATGTACTGCCTTTTGGAAACAAAAGGTGGCAAATTTGTATAGTCCTGGAGTCTTATTTTCTTCCTCTGGTAGCTGAGCAAAGAGTTTCTTCAGAAAGTTCACATTAGCCAAACAGAACAGGGAGATACCAGCCACCAGCTCCAGAAGTTCTTCTTTTCTAGCAAAGTTCTCCACAACAGGAGCTCACATTGCTTGCTCCATAGACAAATCCTGTCCCTGACCTTACAAGTATGTAGAACACAACTGGATGTGGGAGGGGGTTCTCTAACAAATTACTGGCCCTTTATGTCTAGCCTAAGATCTGTAATAATGAAATTTGGAACATAAGTTGTCTCTACTACTCTGCTTATATGTTTTTCCCCAGTAAACTCTCCATATGTGACACTAGATATGTATGTATATTTTTGACTCGTTTAAAGATAAACATTTAAGCACATATTTCTAATGTCTCAAATATAATGCATGATAACTTTCAATGAGAATAATAAAAAACTATGAGAACATATTTGCTTAAATAGATATCATACTAGTAATTCATTCTGTCATTTAATTTTCACATTTTTATGGCAGATTTCCTATGGTGATAGGAAGGCAAAGTGCAGTCTAGTAAACATACAGACATGCACAAATACAATAAGATCATGACCATACTGGGATTGAAGAAAATGCAAATGGTAGTATTGTAGAAGGCTCCTATAAGCATTGGGCTCACTTTAGCGTGATATTCATTTTAGTGTAGTGGTCTGTGACCAAACCACAACTTCAAGGTATGCCTGTATTTTAACCAACTGGCTGATATGATTGCGGGAGCAGTAAATTTGCTAGGCAGACTGACAGGCTGGAAACTCAGGCAAGATTTCTTTATTACAGTGCTTAGGCAGCATTCTTTCTTTGTGAAACCTCAGGTTCTGTTCTGGATGAAACAGAAACTGACTAGATGAAACTCAATCCACTTTATTGAAGATAATCTCCTTTAAGTCATTTTATTGCACAAGTTAGTCACATCCAGAAAATAATCTTCACAACAACATCTGGATTATTGTTTGTCCAAACAACTGGGCATCATAACCTAGCCAAACTGGCACATGAGTAGCCATCACACTGGGCACAAATTGTGGTTTTGCTGTTTCTTAATTAGTGACCTTGGATAAGGTGTTAACATATCTGTCCCTTATGTCATCAATAGAGTAAGTATGGAATAGTAAGTTCCTCATGGAGATGCACTAAATATAATAATTGTCTATATATACAAGACACTTAAATACTTAGGCCAATGTAAATAATCAATGTTCTCTATTATTCATCTTTTACTATTACATAATACAACTTACTCCGTGTTCCTAAATTGCGCTACTGCCCCAAGTAGTGTCAGTTTTACATGTCTCATTGAAACTGGCTGTGGCACAAGAGGTAACCAGAAATGGTATAGTGTTTAAATTCACTCACTATTAGTCAAGAAAAAAAATGTGGATAGCTATTTAGTTAATGAAACTTGAAAAATTATTGCAACACAAATTGAAAGCAAAAAGAAAGAATAACGACAAAGGTAGAAATCAATGAGTTTGAAAAGAAGAAAATAAAAACTGGTAAATCTAGGTGCTGCCTTTTCAAAAGAAGGAATGAAACCTTAAAGTAGTCAATGTTACTAATTATAAAAATTAAATATGAAGTAGGAATACACAAAAATTAGTAATGATAAAGAAACTGAAAACACAGAGAGAAGTAAAAAAAATTAATCAAAGCATTGCATAACACTATGGTAATAAGCACATAATGTGTATGAAAAGTTCACCAAGATAATTCTTGGTTTCATAAAGACCCCTGGAAACCGAAGTAAAATATAAATATGTGATAAGCACATGTTTATTTATTCACATTTAGTTTCAGTCTTCTAAATTAAGAAGGTATGTCAAAAGAATTAGTAAAGTTATTGAAGAATTCAAAAACATAATAATCACAAATTATCTAATTGAGAGAATGTGATTATGTTCTTTGAATCTATGTAATAGTTATTCTTCAAAATATATTCCATTTAATCTACTTATTTCATATTTTTACAGGGCCCATGTTGTTTATATTAATCATTGAATGGAGAAGTCTTTTTGGTCAGATACTTATACATAAATTATGCTTTGATTTTATTGCTTCCTCTCATTATTAAAATGTGAGAAAGAAATTCATATTTTCAACTGAAATGCTAAATGATGCAAATATTACCATTTCTGTGATGCACCATATAAACTGATCTAAGAGGTGATGATGGAACTTTCTCTCTGCTTGATTACTTTTCTAAATCTACTGTGCTAAGAATTCTATTTCTAAATTCAATATTCTGTTTGGGCAGGTATGTACTATGACTATATCTAATCTCAGTGCTGGGGTGTTTCTTTTCATTACTTTTGCATGTCAAGATCATGCTGTGTCATTGGAAACTGCTGGCAAGTCAGAAAAGTGTTCTGTCAATTCAAGAAAAGCCTAGAGTATTAGGGCCAATTTATCTCAGTGTGGCTTTCTGACATCAACAGGCTTTTTCTGTCCAATGTTTCTCTACTTGGGCATAGATACCCAAGTGACAGGGTCTCTTTTGAAGTTTATTGTCCCATCATATTTAAAGTACTTCCAAATGAAGTATTCCCACCACCCCAATATTCTAGCTTCTCATTTAACTTTTGACCCTCCAAATAAGGGACTCGCAGGTTCTTTACTGCATTTCTTCTTAATATATCACAACTTCCTTGTCAGTATTTTTCAGTATGTTTAACATGAATTTTTCAAATATGTTGTACTACATTTAGATTTCTTCTGAGAGGTAGAAGAGCCCTGTTTTTTTATATTCCTTATCAACCCTGTGTTTTCTATCCCTGCAGTCATTTGTGTGTTTGTGTTTTTGAGATGAATTGTATTAAACACCTGTGTACAAAACACTCTCTTTCAAATCATATAAGTTGAATTTTGATCTCATGGAAATATTATGGGACTATGAAAAATATAATATGTCCAAGCATGGAGAAATGTCTCTGATGTAAATTAAAACTTGGAATACCCTGCTAATTATACATATACTATATTTACACTTAGTATAATATACAGAGGGGGAAAAATAGAAGTATATGTTACCACTGCTGCTAGGATAATAAAATGTTTTTTAATCTTTCCAAACTTTCTGAACATAATTTGCTAATTTTCTCTAAAGACTTAAAGAGTGTAAACAAGTAAAATATGTTATTGCTACTATGTAAGAATATTGAGTACTTATTAGTTACTAATACATAATACATTTTACCTACATTTAGATAATTATATATGCCAACAATTCATCATTAAAGTAGACAGGACCTACTTTTCTTGAATAAGGTCACTGAGATTTGAGGATATTAGATGGTAACAGCCTTATAAAGCTAGTAATTGGCAGAAACACTATTCAAATCAGATTTCAGGGTTTCACAGTTCTTTGATGTTCAAAAAAACCGTCTATGCAAAATATCAAATTCGTTCCTCCTTTCAAGATATATTTGCAGACAGAAGTGAGAATAACTGGTTTTAAACACACTTAATACAGTCATGTATTTCCCCTTGGTTTTTAGTGCCACAGCTTCTTGGTAACATGTGGATTTAGAAATATAAGGGTGGTTTTTTTTTTTAGTCTCAAATAAAACACACAGAAGCCAAAAGATCATGGGGATACTGCTCTAATATTGATATTTATATAAAAAAGATTATTTGTTGTCCTCATCAAGCTGATGTTAATGAAATAAATGTACTGAAAATACATAGCTGCTTACAGTTACTTGTATTTTCAAGCACTTCAATAATAAAATATTTTATACCCTGTACCTAGAAAACAGAAACCAGAGAACACTTCCAAATTAAGAGAAACTTACTGGCAATATGTCAGATAAATTTATTAAATATAAGAATTATTAAAAATAAGGGAATTGTATAATTCTAGACAAAGTTAAGAAAGCTAATCTGAAAACATACTTGTAGATTTTTTCATCTATTGAGCATTAAAATAAAATATAGCTAACTCTATAACAAGACCATGTGTATTTGCTTTTGAATTATTATCTGATTAAATTGGTATTTTTTGATGCTAATGAGTTTGCGGCAACATTTACCCTCTCCAGTCTTAAACAAAACAGAAGACTCATGAGGATGAAACACAAATTTTGCAAATGTTAAAGGAATAAAGCATCTGCAAGGTATTTTACATAAGCATCATAGAGTATATCCCAAAAGACACTGTTTGCAACTACAAAAAGGTTTGTTATTCATATCAAAATGAATAGCATAAACTACATTTGGGAAAACAAAACATTGCATTCTGATTCTTCTCCTATGCCCTGGATTTTCATATGAAAGGGTAATATAGCTTTCATAGGTCAGCTTCTATTTTGGATAACCATATATTTGTAATTATAACATGATATATTTAATTCACAGATCAGGGAGGTTAATTACCTTTTGAACGTTAACATAAGATTATAAAGAAGATAGAAGGTCAGGTCTTATAAATACAAGAACAAAGTCCCTTTCATTAAATTGTATCTTTTACTTTCTAAATAGAGAATGTAGCAGATAGACACATAAAAAATAATCATTTAAAATTGTGAACTTCAGGGCACAAAAATATCAATCATAATATAAATTGGTCATGGGGATGGAAATGCAGCCTGGAGAATATAGCCAATGTTTCAGTAACATCTTTCTATTTTGACAGATGGTAACTGCTCTAGTTGAGTTGAAGATTTAATAATCCGTGTAACTGTTGAACCACTTTTTATACTTCAAACCAAATAATGTTTTATATCAATTATACTTCAATGAAAAATTTGTGAACTTTCAATTGGTTAATCATAAATACACTATATTCACAGAAGATACACAAATTCAAAGTAAAAATTAGTTATGCTTTGTTAAAATGGGGCTCAAGGTCTATTACTCTTAAACTAAAAAGTTAAAGTCATTTTCATTAGAATTAATTTTGTTTGTTTACACAGAAGTGATCTGATAATAGTATTACTTCTATTACTAATATTGTTATCAAATTAACACGTTATAGTATTAATATGGGATTTTAATGCTTATATGCAGTTAGAAAATGTAGCTCACATGAGGTACCATTTAATGAGTACATTCTGCTATCATATAAATAGCCATTAGTGACAATATATATGTACTCTGAAGTTCAAGTCTAGAGTTCTGGTCTTAGGTCTCCTCCATTCACCAAAGACTCCTTTTTTATTTTTTATGGAAAATAAACTCAGAAGATTTTTACAATTTTATGGCCTATTGTTTTATAAAGTTTGGGTACCAAATTCTTTTGTTGTTTTCAATATAATTTACATGGAAATCTTTTCCAGATATATTTAAATATACATGTAATATGCTTCTCTGTATTTCTTTTTATTAAGGTATCATTGCTATACTGTACTCTTATGAAGGTTTCACATAATCAACATTGTGGTTACTACATTCACCCATATCATCAAGTCCCCCCCATACCCCATTGCAGTCACTGTCCATCAGCGTAGTAAGATGCCACAGAGTCACTACTTGCCAAACACTCCTTTTTTTGATCCAAACAAAAGATTGACTAATCTAGCCCTGGTTTATCTTTACATAGAATTAAGAATTTATGTAGTATGTTTGTATGATTTCCCTAACTAGGAGTACAAATGTGTACTTGATTTTTCCTCCTCCCACACTCTTACTTTTCTTAAGTGTTTGCATTTTATACATTTGGCAGATTTTAATCTAAAATTTTTACTCAATTACTTCTGTAAGCAAAGTTGTTAAGGAAAGTTCTCTTAACTTTCACCTAACTCTGATTGTTGAGGGCTGTTGCTATTTACTCAAAGAACTGACAAAAGTCCGGATACATTTAGGCCAATTTGGCAGCATATGTCAGAGAGAGGAAAAAAAATTCTGGTGAAGTCTGAATGAATGACTCTATTTAGAAGCAATAGGAGATACAAGAGTCACTGGATAACAGAGGAAGCACTGCAATAGCAATAGGAGAGAAATTTGGAAACTTCATTCTGGAAAGTCAAAGGAGAAGGAATTAACGGGGATTTTAATTATGTGGCCAATACACACTTGTGTTATTTCTGTTTTTGCATTCCTAAAATGAATGCATATTATTTACTTTATTTCAACCAGGCTTCAAATTTATAAGAACAGGGTTATAGTTTATTGATACTACATCTCTACCACCTAGAAATTGCCCAGAACATAACTGACAATATAAATATTTATTGCCTTAATAGATGAGTAAATACAATAGGGTCTCAGTGTATTTTGATATATTGGTTGAGAGATATTTTTTATATTTAGAAAAAGCTATGAAGGAAAATATACTAAAGTAATGGATGCTATTTGTTTCACTTTGTTTTTAGGTCTGGTAGTGAAAAAATAAGGAAATTAGCTTAAAAATGACAAAGACCCATTAAAGGAGAAAAGAGTGATATATTTGAAGAAAAAAAAGAAATAGATGACAGAATAAGATCTTCATGGAAGCCTAAAAGGAATGGCCTTGGAAATGAAGAAAACACTTCAATTTTCAAAGTGAAGGAAAGAAATGGCAAGATGGTAACATCACAGATTTGTGAGGATATTGGGACACAAAAGGGAGAAAATTAGGAATATTCTTTCACATGATATCCATTTCTCAACAAAGTAGAAGATAATATAAGGTGTAGTGTAGCATATTATTTGGAAAACTGTTGTGGTGAATGTGGACAGAAATGGGAGAAGGGGTACCTTGATGGGCAGTTAGTGTTAAAGTGTTTTATTCTGGGAAAATACAAGTCAAAATACAAGTCATGCATAATATAAGATGAAATAAGGAAAAGCAAATGTTAACATGGCAAGATCATTTTCAGTAATAACATCTGCTACTTTTTTTTGTCAAGGCAGTCTAACATATGTTGTGTGCTTTCAGAGAAAAAACAAGGTCAAAACTGTTTTTACAATAATGTTAAGATGTTCCTCACATTTTTCAGTCTCATTCTGTCATGAGTGTACATTCTGTCATGAGTGTATATGGAGGCTTCATGGAATGTGACAATACAGTAAATGGAATGCGGAAACAGTTAAGAGAATCCAGCTGTCTTCTATTAAGCCAGAAATAAAAAAAATTTGCAAAGATATTAACACCATTCCCATTGTTTTCATTGTTTTGGAAAATAGAGTTAGTGGTTCTTTTAAAAATATATTTACATGTAATGGGTTTATCATTGCAATTTAAAACAAATTGATGATTAAATATTTTAAAATTTTCTATTTTAATATTAATATAGCAAACATCAATAGATATAAACCACATAAACAAAATTATCCTTAACAATTTTTAAAAGTGTAATTACTGAAAACACAAAGTTTGAGAAGTCCTGGTGAAGACCAAGGTAAGCAAACTAAGGCCCAGAGACCAAACCAGACACATCTGTTTTAGTATGGCCCATGCACTAAGTGGATTTTAGATTTTTAAATGGGAAAAGGATCAAAAGAGTATTTCATGGCATGTTAAAATTACATGAAATTCAATTTTTAGCAACCGCAAGTAAATTTTTATTGGAACACAGTCAAGTGTATTCATTTACGTTTTGTTTATGACTGCTTCCACACTGTCTACTCTATGGACTTCTGACTTGCCTAGCCAGCACCTTAATCATGAAAACAAAGGCTTCGCAACAAATCTCCTACTATTTCTACTTCTCTGGTTGAACACTAACTTATACAATTAGTCTCTGCATTGTTACAATCAGAGACATTCTACTTAAAATTTTGCTAAAAAAAGATGTCCTGTTTTGTCATTAAAAATCAAGGTTCCCTCAATGACAAAGATCTGTTTTCAAAATTACTTGCAAAATTGAAAAGCTGTAACTTATGATACCTTTTTTGTAAAAGATAGTAAGACGAAAAAAAAGTAAGACGAATTCTTTCTATTCTATTGAAAAATAATACTAAGGATAGCATGAGACATATTTTTAAAAATTATATAAATTAATTTGTCATCACATTCTGAGTGAGGAAATTGAATCTTAACAAAAGTGATATTTAAAAAGATGGTAAATCAGCTGTGCATGGTCTAAGGAAAATATAAGTAAGTATCATGACCTTTGTCTGAGTATCACATATAGGCCTTATCTTCATAATGTATCTGTAGCAAAGAGTGAATGACCTTCTCACCAAAGTAAGGGGCTAAAAAGAACTTGAATTTAAAAATAAAATTAAAAAATTGTTAAAAATCAATTTCATCCATCACTTTCATGTTATAAAATGGGGTCCAATAAAGAAACAAAATTTGACATGTAAAACCAATCATTTTTCCTTTCATTACAGTTAAGAAAATTAAGGTTTCAGATATTAACTCCAGAAGTTTAATGAGGTTTAATTGTTTTTAAATTATTTTCCAAGAATATTCATACATGGTTCTGTGAACTTCATATTATAAAACACGTAGGAGCCTACATATTGCAACTAAATGAATGGTTCAGGTCCTGTCTGCCTCATTTCTGCATTGTTTCAACACCTGTACACTTAATGATTTAATCCATGGATGATCATGTCCTGAATCAATAAATTATTTAGAAATTTAAAAATGATTTTTCTAACACAATATTTGCTTGCATAATTAATAATTAAATTGATTCTGAGAGAAGAGTTTTCAGTCACAAACTACATGAATATATATTTACTTTGAAATACAATTCATACAGAACACTGGGTAAATTTCTAATTATTTTTCAAAGAAGAAAACTGTATCAAAAGGTATTCAATTATTTAAAAATTTCTGTGTCTCTATCATAACTTTAAGAAGTCATTTTTATAAAATTTTTAAAATGAGAGGATTTTTTCTTTTTGAGGTTCAGTCGTATTCCCTTTGTTTCCTGTGTCCTCTGAGAAAATCAAATTACTTTTAATGGTTTCTTTGTTTTCTGTTACAATGTAATATATTAAGCTTCTGTTGTGTGCCTCCCGCACCTGACTTGAAATTAGCATTTATGCTCAGGAGGTCTGGCTTTTTTTTTCTTTTTCATGGACAATGAATTTAATACTTGCAATCAAAGAATTAGACTAACCACTGCTACTTGGATTTGTTACTGTTTAATGGCTTTCTGTGTAGGCAAGGAGCAGTTTATGTGTGTGTGGGTATTCATGAGTTTGTATTATTAATATTGTAAAATCACGAGCTTATTTCTAATTAATTTTGACATTACCGTGTTTGTAAGGTAAATTCTTGATTTTTAGTTTTCTGTTCTACAAAATCTTTGTGCTAACCACATAAATATAATTGTTACATATGTATAAAATACATTCACATGTATAAAAAGCATAAAATTGTCTGAAAATAATAGTAAGAACATCACAAATAATAATACAAAGAAAAAAATGAAAATTTAGATTTGTTTGTAGGTTTTTTTTTTTGGAAAATATTACACTAAGTGGAAACAATCAAGTTTCTAGGGTCTACAGTTACCCCAATTAAATCCTTTGTGTTTTGTCTTAGGTAAAATAATAGCTCTCCAACAAAGACCATGTCCTAACCCTAAGACCTGCAAATGTTATCTTATGTATGTCACCACATATTCTCAAAAAGGAATTAAGGTTGCAAATGGATTAGCTGAGTTTAAACCTAAAAACAGGGTGATATGCTGGATATCCAAGTGAACCCAATCGAATCACATGAGTGCTTAGAATCAGAAGTGGGAAGCAGGAAACTGGGTAGAAAGATATAATACCAGGAGACCTTGACCTGATTTTCTGACTTTGAAGGTGGATGAATGGTGCCCCTAACTAAAGACTCAATATTTAATAGCTCTTCATATTTATATAATCAAATTGATACTAAGAGACATCAATTTAAATGAACACACTAGAGCTCACCCAGGTTGTTTTAATTATTAAACACCAAAAAATTTGCCCTCTAGTTAAAAAAAAAAAACGACTTATT
Source organism: Smutsia gigantea (assembly GCA_032199065.1). NCBI lineage: Eukaryota > Metazoa > Chordata > Mammalia > Pholidota > Manidae > Smutsia > Smutsia gigantea. Next base: position 51,716 of record JAVSCE010013002.1, on the reverse strand, counting down.
TCTCAGTAGAGAACCTCTGAATTTATGATATTTATAATTAAAAATTCCTAAACACATAGTAGTTTCAAAATATGCAGTTGTTACTTATCGTTAATTTGGTGGTTCCTAGTTTGAAATACCAGTTTACCTTGAATTATATGGTAGTAGAAAGTGGTTGTGCATGGTATTTCTCATTGTATCAATAAGAATCATGAATTTACCTTGATAAGACAAAACAGACTAGCTAAAATCCTAATTTACCAAGTTTAATCAATGTAACGTTCAAGTCATATAACAAAAAGTCTCATGGCAGAGCAGTTCATGAGTTGGTTAATAAATACAATGGGCCAATGACAGTATAAAGGACCCCATATCCTTCCATCTTCTGTTCTACCATATTCATCAGTTCAGGTTTTGAATTTTCACTAAGTCTACTCATGTTTGCAAGATGATTGCCACAGGTTTAAGTCTCATAACTGGTAAAGACAGCATCTAATAGAATGTCTAGGAGATATCTAGATCATGTGTTTTTCATTTTTAAAACTTTTCCCAGAAGCAGTCAGTTTCCCTGACAACTCAACCAGAATGTCATCAAATGCCCAAGAAAAAAGCAATCTTTGATGAGAGTAATAAGATCACTATGTTGGGATTAAAATAATTAGATTTACCCCTGACGAGAGTTTAATGACATCTTCTTAGGAGTGTTTATTAAATTAAATAGGCTTTTATTATTTTTAATAAGGCACATGGGAAAGGGAGGGATGGAGTAACAGGATTGGCTAGATTACATTATAAAAATAAATCACCTGAACAATCTCAAAGATTTCGAACTGCAAAATTTATTTCTTACTTATGCTACTTGTCAGTACATGGGCCTCTGTTCATTTGAGGCAGTTGTGGGTCAGGGCTGAGAAGGCTACATTCAGTCATATGCTTCCACAATCACAAAGGCAGAGAAAAAAAGGAATAAGGGGAAATGTGCTGAACCTTAAAGCTTCTGTCTGAGAGTGATACATGTCTCTTCTATGAGTAATCTGAGTTTAACATGGTATGGGTTTATGATACTCTTGTAGGAAGGAGTATTAGATATTTCAAGGATATACAGTGTGTATGTTACGGAAAAACCTGAAAAACCTGGACTGGATCCCTGATGGAAGAAACAGGCGGCACTCAGAGGTCTTGGAGTGTGGAGGTTTTAATTTTACACCAGCGGGCTCAGAGGGGAGTAATCTCCCAAGGTCTGAGCCCCGAACAAAGGCAGAGGGAGCAATATATATCTTTCTGCTTCTGTATCTGTAACATTTCTGCATGCACAGCAAGCAAGCAAGGGGGAGTAAGTTTAGGGAGGGAGTGCCTGGCAGAGAGGGAAGTGAAGGGAGTTTCTGTTGTCTTTGCTAAGAAGAGAAACAGAAGGGAGCCACCTGGACTAGATGGCTGTCCTTGTAAATTTTTCCCTATCATATAAATGTGCATAGCTTGGGTCACCGAATATGTGGCTCCTTCTCCTTCCACAATCAGATTATCACCCCACACCCTCCCCCTTTGCAACCAGATTCTATCCAGGCACTGCTTTGGTCTAAAAGCAAAAGGCATAAGGATAGATCACAATGATCTCTTCAGGTTTTAGAGTGCTACCTTGATCCATAATTTGGAGGTTATTCATCCCATCCCATCCCATATGCTCAGTAAGAGTAGGAAAAGGGTAAGATAATTACAATACATAAATTCATTCAGAAAACGGAAGAATGGATGGCATGCAGTATTCCTTCACTCATAGAAATACTAAAGTTCTATTGTCTGATATTAAAAAGTAAGCCAAACCTGAGAGTAGAAATTGCTCCTTGATTAGACCCTCATTTCATTACCTGTACGTATTTCCTCCACTCATTTCTTCATTGTGATTCTTACTTCTATTCTCTGTAAGTGCTTCCCTTTTCTCATCTTCAGCCTTGGATATATCTGAAGACAGTACTGGATAATTTACTCTCCCTTGTAATGAACAGCTCCTTTCCTTTATTCATGTTTGGGGCCCAAAAGTTGTTTTAGATATCAGTCAGTCTCTTGTTCCAAGGTGATGACCCTTTTAATAGAATATTCTCTTCAAAATTTTATCCCCCCCTTTTTTTATTTTGGTATTGTTAATGTACAATCACTTGAACAACATATGTTTACTAGAACCCCTATTGTCAAGTCCCCCCCACATACCCCACTACAGTCACTGTCCATTAGCATAGTAAGATACTATAGAATCATTACTTGTCTTCTCTATAGATACTGCCTTTCCTGTGTCCCCTGCTGCTGCATTACATGTGCTAATCATAATGCCCCTTTTCCCTCCTTATCCCTCCCTTCCTACTCATCCTCCCCAGTCCCTTTCCCTTTGGTAACTGTTAGTCCATTCTTGGGTTCTGTGAGTCTGTTGTTTTGTTCATTCAGTTTTTTCTTTGTTCTTATACTCCACAGATGAGTGAAATCATTTGATACTTGTCTTTCTCCAACTGGCTTATTTCACTGAGCATAATACCCTCTAGCTCCATCCATGTTGCTGTAAATGGTAGGATTTGTTTTCTTCTTATGGCTGAATAATATTCCATCGTGTGTATGTACCACATATTCTTTATCAGTTCATCTACTAATGGACACTTAGGTTGCTTCCATTTATTGGTTATTGTATATAGTGCTGTTATAAATGTAGAGGTGCATTTGTTTTTTCAAATTGGGCTGCTGCATTCTTGGGGCAAATTCCTAAGAGTGGAATTCCTGGGTCAAATGGTATTTCTATTTTGAGTTTTTTGAGGAACCTCCATACTGCTTTCCACAATGGTTGAACTAGTTTACATTCCCACCAGCATCATAGGAGGGTTACCCTTTCTCCACATCCTCACCAACATTTGTTGTTGTTATGTCTTTTGGATGTTGGCCATCCTAACTGGTGTGAGGTGATATCTCATTGTGGTTTTAATTTACATTTATCTGATATTAGCGATGTGGAGCATCTTTTCATGTGCCTGTTGGCCACCTGAATTTCTTCTTTAGAGAAGTTTCTGTTCAGCACTTCTGCCCATTTTTTAATTGCCTTATTTGATTTTTGTTTGTTGACGTGCATGAGCTCTTTACATATTTTGGATTTCAACTGCTTATTGGGTATGTCATTTATGAATATATTCTCCCATACTGTAAGATGTCTTTTTGTTCTACTGATGGTGTCCTTTGCTGTACAGAAGCTTTTCAGCTTGATATAGTCAGACTTGTTCATTTTTGCTTTTGTTTCCCTTGCCCAGGGAGATATGTTCATGAAGAAGTTGCTCATGTTTATGTCCAAGAGATTTTTGCCTATGTTTTTTCCTAAGAGTTTTATAGTTTCATGACTTACATTCAGATCTTTGATCCATTTTGAGTTTACTTTGGTGTGTGGGGTTAGACAGTAGACCAGTTTCATTCTCTTACATGTAGCTGTCCAGTTTTTCCAACACCAGCTGCTGAAGAGGCTGTCATCTCCCCATTGTATTTCCAAAGCTCCTTTATCATATATTAATTGACTCTATATGTTTGTGTTAATATTTGGATTTTCTATTCTGTTCCACTTGTCTGTGGATCTGTTTTTGTGCCAATACCAAATTGTATTGCTTACTGTGGCTTTGTAGTAAAGCTGAAGTCAGGGACCGTAATTCCCCCTTCTTTATTCTTCGTTCTCAGGATAGCTTTGGATATTCGGGGTCTTTTGTCATTCCATATGAATTTTAGAACTATTTGCTCTAGTTCATTGAAGAATGCTGTTGGTATTTTGATAGGGATTGCCTTGAATCTGTAGATTGCTTTAGGCATGATGGCCATTTGACAATATTAATTCTTCCTAGCCAAGATCATGGGATGAATTTCCAATTATTAGTTTCCTCTTTAATTTCTCCCTATTTCTATTTCCTCAGAACTAAATCCTGAAAACAGCTTTGATTTTCAAACTCCTCAATTCACTTTGATCTCATGGGTCACTATAACAAGTCAGACCAAAGATCATTGCTGCATTTACTCAGTGACCCAAATACAAATTCACAAAAAGAAGTCTACTTTAGCCAGGTTTCTACTCTTAGCTCTAAATGTGGGCAAAGTAAGGAATGGGTGAAATTACTGTTAACAAATACACCAGTTTAGGTTCATCCTGAGAGCTCTGTAGTTCTGGACATACCAGGTTTTCTTACAATGGTCATCAATAGGGTTAGTTTTCTTTGAAGAGAGAGCATCTCTACATCATAATTTTATATGTCTACATTGAAACTTCATAGGAAAACAGTTTCATAAGCAAAACACAGTTTGCCAAGGAAGATATTTGGAGGTATAAAAAAGTACATGGGTAAGAGGATGGAGGCCATAGTTGCTAAACTTTAGTAGTGACCATAGTAAAGATTAAGGTTTTCTGAAAAAATTATGTGATGTATTTAGGCAAAAACTCCACCAAAACAAATATATACATCTATATATAGTAGGCATCAAACCCTCACTTCAAATTAGTACTTTCTCTATTTATATAATGATAATGGACATTGAGTCAGCTTTATACTTCACTTTTTTCATAAAGCTAGAGATTGCAAATAGTGATTTACCTTCTATTACTTAAAGTAAGATTGCCTTTAAACACTTTATGAAAACTGATAACTAAGAAAAACAAATTAAATCAACGTGTTGTTTGTAGATAATTATGTAGAGGCAATAATGAAATTTGTCAGAGTTGTTTAATTGACCTTCAATGTTTTTTACATCTGAATTTGAATGCATTAATTCTTTTCTTTCTCTTATAAGTTACTTCACTTTTAAAATTTCATAGTGATTATCAAAATTGCATATTTATTATATCAAAATCTTACACCTTTATTATCTAAAGTTCACTGGTAGACTAAATAGGGGTTTTTGAAAAACAAAAAATACATAACCAGAAGAATAACTTAAATAAGCTGTCCATGAGGAATCTCAATTGTTTATAATTATGAAATCTATTAGAGTTAAACCAATGTTGTTGACTTGCAAAGCATTATCATCCTTAGACACACATAAGTTCACTGAGAGGTCTTACATGTATTTTTCAATCTTAATTAAAAATACACTAACATGAAGGTTATATTCTTATTTTTTTGTTAATGAGTCATCCATTTTCTTCTATATCCATTGATGTATTTTTATTCAAGAGAGTAATAAAAACTAATGGGAAATAATTTTCAAATAAATGCATTCAGAACATTTAAAATATTCTTCCAGTCAACAAATATTTAGTAAGAACCATGTATATGTCAAGTACAGAAGTGAAAAAAACATGATTTCTGACCTCATGGAAGTAAAATTCTAATACATGACATAAATAACCAAGAAAATATGTAATATGTAATACAGATAATGATTACTGCAATGGGTAAAAACAGCAGCGAAAAGGGAAAAATAAATGCTTAGGAATGAGCTAAAACTTGAGTGTGTCAGGGAGAACGTTACTGAGAAGGTGATATCTGAGCGGAGACCTAAGGAAATAGAGGGGCTGAGGAATTCAGCTAACTGAGGGAATATGGTTCTGGGGAAAGGAAAGAGCTTAGGCCCTCAAACAATAGAATGTCTGGCATATTAATAGAATAGGCATGGGTTAGAGCAGTGTGGCTTGAGAAGGATGCCCTTTGTTAAGGGTAACAAAAAGTGGAAATGGAGTCAAATAATTGTAGTGTTGTGATAAAATTTGTAGGCTGGTTTTAGGATTATGAATTTTACTGAATAAAATGGAAATACAGTGAAGAATTCTAAGCATGCACATGGAAAACATCTGTCTCAGGCTGATAAAGGATTACTACAGTTGTTTTATTAAGAATTAGCTCTAGAGAAGTATAGACAGAGAGAGGAACATCATTCAAACATAATTTCAGTTGTCCAGTTAAGACCCAGACTTGGTTCTGGTCTAATATTCAGGATTAGAATATTGAAAATGTAGTTAGAAAAAAATAGTTTAAACCTGGAAATATTTTGAAGGCACTGGCAAAAAGATTTGCTTTAAATTGGATGTGCGATGTGAGAGAAAGATATAGTTATGGTTAACACTTCATGATTCAGTGTTTGGAAACCTGGAGAATGGAGTTGCCATTTCCAAGGATTAGAAAGAATGTAGAACAGGTTTGGAGGGAAGGCCCAACATTTCAGTCAGAGTCATATCCATTACACACTCAAGGTTAGAGTGTGTAGACGCTGTATGTATTTGTCTATGATGTATATGAGTTGCTGTATATGAGTTTGTGACTCATGAGAGTGATTCATGGTTGAAATATAAGTAATTGTAGTGAGAAAAGAGAAGAGGCCAAAAAACTGAATCTTGGGCTGTCTGATACCTAGGGGTTAGAAATATTGCAGAAAATCAGCAATGTAGGTTGTAAAGGAAGGAGGAATAGTGAGAATGTTAACCATCTTGAAAGCTAAGAGAAGACAGTGATTAAAGGAGGTAAAAGTAAAGAACAATGACAAATGTTGCAAAAAGTTAATTTTAGTAAGGTTAAACATGAGAATAGCTGTGGATTTTCCAATGTAGGCCAAGATTATTTTCATAATCTTAACAAAATCTTGTGTGGTGAAGTGAGCATAGGGGTGAACATATCCTAGGTTATCATCAATTAAGAGGGATCGTAAGAGTAAATATGTGCAATGAGTTTTAAAAAATCACCCTTAAAGTAGTTTTATTCTAATGGGGAGTAGAGAAATATGCCAGGAGGTGAAGCAGATTGTGGGGGTGAGGAAAGGTAAAGAAAGTGAAAAGTAATAGAATCAATAGTTTGAAGGTGCTGCTGGAGTTGAAGGATCATTGGAGTTTAGAACTGAGGATGAGTGACTCGGTAAAAAAAAGAGACAAGATTAAAAGATCAAAAGATTTTCCTCATCACAAGAAAAAATCACTTGTAAGTGTGCATGGTGACAGGTGTTAATAAGACTGATATGGTGATCTTCTTGAAATATATTAAATATTGAATTATTATGTTATACACCTGAATCTAATATGCATATTTCAATTATCCCTCAATTTAAAAAATAAGTGAAAGATCAAAACATTGAAGGCAAGTGGATTCTTGAAATTAATATTGAATCAAAAATACAATTGTAGATAATTCACTGGGATTTTACTATAGGAATGACAAATTTTGCAGCCTTAAGCTCTTAAAAAAGGGTATTTCTGATAATATCTAATAGTGACTAGGATAGAAACTATTAGTACTTACAAATATCTGTCTTCTCTCTGTCACATTTATCACTAGACAACATATCCCAGTTCCTGTATATGCAAATGAGACCATGTGACACTATTCTGGTCAACAAAATGTTGACGGAAGTGATGTATTAATTTTTGAAATTTTTCACCGACACCTTCACATCCATTCTTTTTCTTTCCTCTGCTCTTCAGCATGAAGAAAACAATCAAGTAAAGTTCTGTTAAGTCTTAGAATGTGGAGTTTGAACAAGTGTGGGTATCTGAATAATGGCATAAAGAAGAGCCACTTACTTCTTAGGTGCCAAGCAATTCTTAAGCAGCAGTGTGGTGGCACATGCTTGCTTGCCACACGTCTATGTATTTGGCCATGACTGAGATAATGGGCCAAAATCAATTTAGGCAGTATATTATTTATGGTACAGAAGATAGCATGGGCTTTGTGTTCTTGCTGGGTTGCTTGTTCCGTAAGTCCCAGAGGGGTGATGTGGAGGTGGACCCAGGAAGATGCTGCGTCTGCATCACAGACAGGAATCACTTAGCTCAGGAAACCCCCAGTCCTCTAAGGGGCTGCGGGCAAACCAGTCCACCCTTTCCTCTGAAGAGAGACATTATTTTTACTGTCCTGATTAGGTTCCATATTTTTCCTTTGGTTCAGAAGGAGACACAAAAGCCAGCATCCAAAACTTTTTCTATATAAACATCTTTGATCTAGCTACAAAATAAATAAGTCATGGAGATGTAATATAGAGCACTGTGATGTAGTTAATACCATATTGCATATTTGAAAGTTGCTAAGAGATTCGATCTTCAAAGTTCTCATTGCAAGAAGAAAAATTTTTGTGATTATATGTGGCGACGATGTTAACTAGAATATACTCATTGAGGTGGTCATTTCACAACATATACAAATAATGGATCATTACATTGTACACCTGAAACAAGTATAATGTTATATATCAATTATGCCTCAATAATAACAAGTCTTTAAATGGTAATCCAGGAAGATAAACTATTACAAAATGTGTAGAAACACCAGAGTGAATTGTCTCACAACACCAGGCATCAAACCACTGATTCATAGTAAATTGTGTTGTGAGAAATAAACTATTATGTTGTTATGCCAGTTGTTTCTCTTTTTTTTTCCAGTTTCATGGAGATATAATTGAAATATAACATTATATTAGTTTAAGGTTTGTAAAATAATGATTTTATATATATATTTTTTGTGAATGATTCCCACAGTAAATTTAGTTAACATCCATCACCTCACATAGTAATAATTTTTTTCTTGTGATGAGAACTTCTAAGATCTACTCTCTTAGCAACTTTCAATATACAATACAGTAGTTAACTATAATCACCGTACTATACATTGAACCCTGAGGATTTACTTGTCTGGTGCCTAGATGTTTCTATTGTTTGACCATGTTTACAAATTCCCTGCCACCCCTCACCTCCTGCCTCTGGTAACCACCAATCTGCTCTCTGCTTCTTTGAATTTAGTTCATTTAGATTTTACAAATAATAGGATTGGTCTTTATCCCTGTGACTTATTTCACTTAGCAAAATGCCCTCAGGGTGAATCCATATTGTCACAAACGACAGGTTTTCCTTCTCTTTCTGGGGAAAGAAAGGATGTAGAAAGCAGAGAACTTCCTTTTTAAATAGCATGACCTGATAATTTAACTCATACTCCAATGGACAAAAATTAATTTCATGGCCATATATGGGTGGAAGAGAGGCTGGATGATGTAGTTTCTATCTGAGTGTGTATATACCTTCAAAAACATGAGTGCTTCTGTTATTTTTAAAGCAAAAAGGAAAATAAATATTAGGAACTCAGTGGTGTCCTTCACAACCCATCCTCCTACTATTCATGGTCTAAATGTGTTCTCCTTACTGTAAATGGAGCACATCCATCCCTTCAAAGAGAGAAACTCACAAGAGTCTCCTCTAATTAATTCATTTATTACAAGTTCAGGATCTCTGGTTTAGGCAACGCCTTCACCAATATTTTGCTGCAGTTCACTATCTTGTTACTTGACCAATTCAGGTCCTTTCTTATGGAAGCATCCAATTCACAACGTCAGTAACCACAGAGTGAGGGCAGAAGATGGGGCATGGTAGGAATAGCCAGAGTTCTAAGGTTTTTGCTTAGTCTTGTGCAGATTTAATCAGGATTTATACTTTGAGAACAGCACAGCACTTTATCTCTCTGTACTTAAAGTATTTGGGAAGTTTTAAAATGGTTCTATGATTTTTCTTTTGCAATTTGTGGTAGTGAACTAAGAAAGTAACATCCAAATCTCTTAATATATGTTTGTTTAGCATATATTTATTATATATGTTTAGCAAGCATATATATTTAGTTGATGTTTGTTTAGCGATAGACTACATTAAATTTATTCCCTGTGCCCTCATGGTCTCAAAGCTGGGATCTTTTCTTTTGGTAAATTCAGATTTATAGTCAGGAAGGACAAAAGAAATATTTTTTATTTGTTTCTAGTTAAAAACCCTTAAATAGCATACTAATAGCGATATTCATCAACCCTTTGATGTCAGATAAAACAACATTGTGTTAGCTTCGTTTTATTATATCATCACTTTTTACTATCTTGGATCTCTACTTTGTGCTATGGAATAAACTAAATGCCTTAAAATTCAAAAGAAATGAAATGCCAGTTTCTGCATTAATTAGGATTCAGGCTAATTTGCTATAGCAATAAAACCTAAAAATTCAGACATTTAAATGACACATAAATATGACATTTAGAACTTTGGATAGTGTATATAGGAAGAAATATAGATTCCTAATTTTTCTGAGATTACTAATACAGAAATGATTCCTTTCTCCACCACCTACAATAGTCACTTAATGTCTTGAAGAAGTATAAAAGAAAGAAAAAGAAAAAACAGACAAAATAAATTAAAAGAAACTACATCTTAGCTTTTACACTTCAGAATTCTTGCCATTGTCACAAAGTAAAGTTTATGGGGGAGACACACTGAAAAGAGTGTTTTGTGAGGACACATGTGCATGGTGTGTATGTGTGTTTGTGTGTGTGTGTGCATGTGGTTAAGAGGAAGAGGGCATGGGGACTTCTTTCAAATAATATAACGATGTTTGTCATTTATTTTTTAAAGTAAGTTACTGTTATTCACTAATTTCTTCTCATTTGTGTTAGACACTTTGTCTATTTTGAATCTTAAAATAGTAATATGAAATGTCAAAATAAAATGAAAAGCTAGACAAAATAGGTTTGGGTCTCATCATATTTCTCAATGCCAATACTTGACATTCACAGGTGTGAAGTGGGACAGAACAGACCTGGGGGAGCGTGGAGAGTCTATATAGTTTGTACATTCCAAGACCCTGGATTTAAAGATGAGAAAACCAGATTCAAACTGCATTTATTAATCTAAATTATTTGGCTAAATTTTTATGCATCTGTAAGCAATACCTGCAAATCTAACTACTAGTGAGAATTATGAGAATCAGGTGATGGAATTTCAATCCTATATGACATGATGAGCTAACTGTCACACTTGTACTGACTCAGTGAAAATCACTTTAAAAACGAACTGAAAGTCTAAAAAGATGAAAATGTCATTCATTGTAGAAAGATTGTTCAAGAAACATCATATTCTTTCTCTAGTATGTTTTTACAGTATAATTACTTTCGATATGTAGTACAAATTTAAAATCTAGTTTTATAAAATAAGTCTTCCCAAGAATTCATCATGGTGGCACTTATATTGAAAGAAATCATTTTCTTGAAACTATAATTTTAATATTTACAGTTATTTTAATATGTAGTATGAGCATATTACTGCATTTAATTATTTTTTAAAGACCTCATAGTATATAAGAACTGCTTTTTCTTTAAGCAAAAAGTACATGATATACAGTGAAAATAATATTCCCAAATACATTGAAAATCATATCTATGTATTTGATTAAATTTTATTTCTAGTGTTAAAATGATTTACCATTATCTCCTTCATTTTGAAGATGTCTCTGAAAAATTCTTCATGTATCTTCTTCTGTAGTACCAAATATTGCTTAATTTACTCATTAGAGAGATTTAAAACCAGAATCTCAAAGGTATTTCTAGCCGAAGGATGCATGATCTTTTATGTTTTATCACTAAACATTAAGAAAATAATTCTATTCTTCATTCTCTTAAAATGATCATTAAAGTCACCATTATGCAGCTTTTCTGTTGTCTCCTGATTAGGAAACTGTCCATGCACCAAAGAGAGCCATGCCCTGGAATTAGTGATAAAGGCCAAGTGCATTCAGCAATGCTTCTACTTATGCAACTATTGCTGCTCTGCCACGTAGCAAAATCCTTATGAAATTCTATGTTAGCTACTTCACTGCCTTTTGATATCTGAGAAGCCATTCTTCCTTTAAGCCTATTATAAATAAGTGGGTTAAATAAAAAATATATATGAAATGCTAGTGAAGTGAAAGGAAGTTTATTCCCACTGTGGCATATAATCACTGCATATGGCCTTCTGGATGTACAGGGAATGTTATTAAATGTAAGGAAATGCAGAATTGTTACAAATTAGAATGACTTCTCTTTAGCAGAGCTTAACATTTTGACCAAGTTTTAGTTTATTTTTTCAGGAATAAAAAGTATGTCAGATATAACTTTTATTAATACAAAAGACCTTACATAATCTAGCAGCAAATGTGAAATGAAATTAGATTTCATGGATTTTAAAATGCCTACATTTTTAAATATCTGTTTGTTTTTATTATCTGCTTCAAGAAGGAGAACTAATTCTTCACCTCTGGTAGCATAAGTTGGGCTAAAATATTTTGACATTTTTGTACATGCTAAATATTTTATGAACTGAGAGGGCCAGTTCAATTTATTGCACTGGCTAATTCTAAGCACATCAGTTTTTTTTTCAGTGAAATTAAGCTAGTCTGAAAAGAAAACTAAAAGAATACTTAAAGGTATGATAACGGTATATATACAGTGACCATGACATTTAGAACAATTACTTGCCCTCACCAGATTTAGTATTGGTAAAATGTAGCTGTGAAATTCTTATTTCCAACTCAGCTGAATGTAATTGATAGAAAAAGAAGTGTTTTACTGCTCCCTGGTGAGGAAATTACTTGATGGTAGTAATAAATCAATAATGAATTGCATCAGCCTTTTTACTCCCAACAAATGTCAGACTTCATTCTAACATTCTAACAGAAACTAAAGAACACATACATTCATGAAAAAGGTAAGTTATAAAAACCATAATCTAAAAATATCCCTTTCTATTCCTATTCCTATTTGAAAATATCCCTTTCTATTCTATTCTATCCCTTTGCTAATTTCTCAGAGAATCAGTGAGAATGGCTTGACTCTAATCATGATTATGATAGAAAGTACATATAATTTATTGTAATATTGTTTCCATATCCATAAAATGAGATTAAATTATAATTACTTCATGTCCACAGCTAATGAGTGAACTAAGTCAATAAAATAAGTATCCATAATGTTTTGAGCTATTGGCACAATTCTATCAATTTGTGTGTTTATTAAAAAGCATGTTATAGAAATTGATGAAATGATGGAAAGTGAATTCAATTAAGAGCCCATAAGTTTTGAGAAAATGAGACCTTTGATGAGCACACACATCATGGACAATACTTTGAATCAATTCCCCTCCTGTATCATTTTTCAAACCCTAAAAGTTAGAAAAGGAATATTTCCATACCAACTTATTTACATGTTTTTTTCTTTCCTAAGATAATTCCTTAGACAATCAATGCCCTTTCATAGTTGTTAATCAGGAAATGAGATATGCAAATCTAGATAGCCATATTGATTCAGGGAAAAAATGTGAGAATATAGACCATTTTTCCAACCTTAGTCTATTTCCTACATGAAAGGTGCTTGTATGTTCAACCCTCACAGTGAATTGATTTGACCATGTTTTTATTCTCTCACTATTATTATAAATTTGGGTAAGAAGAAATATATTAATTTGGCACACTGATAAAATTTAGTGAAAGAACTAGCTAATATGCTTGTAAAAAGTAAGGTTAACATCATGGAAATACAAACCCATAGTTAAGAATATGTACTAAATTAAAAAGGATCATCCCCTGTCTGTGCAAAGGCTTGGTATTTAATGATGCTGTAGGGAAATGGCATAGCATCCATAATTCTGCTAACTGAATCTCTTCCGAGAAAATAAGCACAAATTAGCCTTTGTATTAGAGATATAAGAGGACATTGACTGAGAGCAGATGGAAAGATCTTACAGAAAGAAGACTGGTGATGAATAGTGGTACCTTGTAAAATGAAATTATATATCTAGGTTAGTAAATAAGCAAAAAGGACACACTGTAAAGACTCTTTAGTAATATGAGAGCTTAAGAAGGCATTTAATTTACCTCCACATACATACATACATATATGATGTTCCCTTAATAACTGTTACTCTTGCATTCTTAATTAATCTTCTTGCTGATATCATACATTTCTGAGTTGAGGAACTCTTTTGGGTATGATTCCAAATAAAAATATAGACTAGAAATAGATTATATTATTATCAGTTATGACTGATATAGTCACAAGAAAATGACTGCTGAAAATGTGTTTAAAAATATTTCTGAGAAAAATCAAGAATACATACAATTTTTTTGCTTCCTATATAAGGTTTTTTACATCTATGTAAACATTTTTAAAAAAACATTGGAACTTTATAAACAAAATATTCATATCACATTGGTAGATGAGATATCACATTTGGATAAACATAGCACAGTACTTTGTAGGGAGTTAGTTGTTATTTTTCAAACTATCTGCAATGAATATATCCTACTTCTTGTTTATAAAATAAAGGTTGAGTGTTTTTTGTTTAAAAAACAAAGACTTGTTTTATTCTAGGTATAAATAAAGATAATACCTAGAATAATATTGGCAAACAAAATGTCTAAAAGAATATTGCCTAGGCAGGCTTCATTTGTTCTGTATACCTGTTGAGTAACCAAGGGCATAGTTTATTAAAATATTTGACTCTAGGTATTTCAATGTTTTACAGTTGGAACCTTTTACACTATAATTGCATGACAGACACACTTGTTAGAATTTTTCAGTGGATTTAATGAAATTGCTGTTTTAAACATTTTGTTTATTACAGCAATCATCTCCATTTCTTTATCTCTCACTTGCTTTTTCTTTTATATATATAAGATGTTATACATATGTAAACTGTATACATTGTGCATATATATATATATATATATACACATATAATATTGTTATTACATATAAACCTTGACTAGAGTATCAGAGTCAGTCACATCTGTATGAATAGCTGCAGTGGTCAATTTCTTTCCACATTACTTCATATATTTTAATAGACTGAAATGTCATAAATTGAATAAAACACTTAGCTCTTTGTAATTATATTTATAATTAAAATATCAATATTTTTTCATAAAAATTCATATTTTTCTAACAACTAAAATGAAATTTTTGCAGTAATATAGTATATATTTCTTTATTGAACTGAGTTGATTGAATATTTAGAAATAAAAATGAGTGATTATGGAAGAAAGTGGATTATCCATCAGATGACAGTGTCTTTATTTTGAACATGAAGATAGATTGGAAAACAAGACAATTAATTGAATTCCAACCTTTTGGTGCTAAATGGGATAAAGAGCAGTATATTCTCTATTTTACTTTACCTGTTTGAAAATTCTATCTTTTCCTAGAAGTAGTATGTATAAAAATTAGCAAGGAAATATGACTACTAGCCCTACATTTATTGTTAAGTCTCAGAGTCGCAAAATACAAGATGTTAATGTCTATCCGTTATCATTACCATTTACAATCTAATCTATATTTTAAGCAAATAATTTATTTTCCTGGTATGAAATATTGCTGGAAGTTTACTTTCATCTTCTTTTATCCATATATTTAACCTTACTTTTAATGATATTTTGGAAATCTTACATTTAATTTATTATTTTGATTATCATCTTGAAAAAAAGAAGAGATGGTAATTCAATATATTGCCACTAGATAATTTCCTCTAACTTTTAACAGAGAAGACAACTAAACTCAATATACACATATGTCACATTTCCATTTACAAGCATCATAAGATTCTAAAAATGACAAGTAAAGATTATGTTTATGAACAAGTATCTTTTCACCAGTGAAAACTCATATATGAAAAATAAGACACACTTTCATTTATTTTCCATATGTATCACAGGAAGCAAATGTAGATTTCTTACAGCCTTAAAAAGTTTAAAGTTCTTCCATATTCCAGACATGAGGGATTATACAAATACCACATCTATCTACGCCTGTCCATCTTTCCTCAAGATCCCATATTCTAGTAAAGGGGATTGGCATGAAAATAAATGAATTACAATGTAAAATCATAGGGTATTAACAATGTTAGGCTCCTACAGAAAAAATTAGGTTCCTATCCTCTCTAAGAAGCTGGCAGCTTTTAGAGATGCTATCTTCTTTGATGATTATATTTCAAAAGGATGTCTTCAAAGTCTTGGAGAAAGATGTGCCTTTATTATAAACCTGGAAAGAAACTATTAAAAGTATTTACATCTTACTAGGACAGATAAAAGATTTACAACTATAAGTTTTCTAAAGTAAATGATCTATGCATAGGGAGGTTATAAGCCTGGAGTCAGGAATATACCTGTTAAAGTTTAGCAAGCTGGGGGAAACATTAGGATGATCTTAGCCAATCCACCCTTCAGTTAGTCAATTCAATCAGGACTTTTAAAATCCTAGTTTTGCACTGAACAGCGTAGGGAATTAGCTGTTTTCATCAGCCTGTTGTTCAAGCACTAATTACAATACCTGCTGAGACTTGGCAATAGAGGTTATTTGCTGATGGTAAGAGCAATCAGGAATTTAGTGAGGGGGACTCCTCTGAAAAACAAAAGAAAAGATGAATGGTTAGAGCAGACTGTAAACCCAGTTTACAGTGGTGAAGATTCTTGGTCATAAGGCTTGAAGTGTCTTTACAAAAAACACAGTCTGCCAAATTGTATGAGTCATAGATAACCTAGAAAAGAGAAAAGGATACGTTATATCAAGAAAATAGAACATGAAACATAAACAATAGCCCAAACCAAATAATAATAATAACAAACAACAACCATCCTTCTTCATTTCATTCAGTTCTGTGTAATTAATTCTTGTTTTGCTCAACCTTCGGTTAGGATTCTCATGAACCCATTAGCTTCATAGTTAGAGTTCTGGAAATCCTGACTCAGACCACTGGTATGCTTTCAAAGATATTTGAGCAATGCCGTCCGAAGTCTGTCCCAGAGTACCTGGCATAGTCTTTTCCTTGAGACTGTGAAGTAGTCCTTTTTTGTTGAAGATCCAGCACTCTGGCATGAAGATGATTGCAAACACTTTCCAGGAAACCCTTGTATTTTCTGAAAAGAGATGGACTTAAATGGTTCTTATTTCCTTACATGTGAGGTCGACTTCACCAATGGAACTATATGGGTCTAGAATTTTGTTGAATATATTTTAACCTATAGAGATAAGTTAATAAATATAGGGCTATCCGAGTTATCTATTTCTTCTCAAGTGAATTTTGGTAGTTTGCACCTTTGATGGAATTGGTACATTGTATTTAAGCCACTGAATTGCTAGGTATACAGTTATTTGTGATATTCCATTATTATTATTTAAATCTCTAATAATGTCCCCTCATTCATTCCTTTATAGTAACTTGGGTCTTCTCTCTTTATTTTTCAGTCAGTGTAGCTGGAGGTTTGTCAATTTAATTGATCTTTTCAAAGAACCAGCTTGTTGGTTTCATTGATTCTCTCAGATATCTCATTTTTAATTCCATTTATTTCTGCTAGTACCTTATAATCTCACTTCATTTGCTTTGGACTTAATTTTCTATTCTTTTTCTGGTTCTTACTTTACTGATTTGAGGGCTTTTATTTTATCTAATGTAAATATTTGATTCTATAAACTTTCCCCTGATGATTGCTTTAGTTGCACCCACAATTTTTAATATTATACTTTAATTTTTATTTTGTTCCAAGTATGATTAAATTTTCATTGATACTCCTTTTTGAGCATGGGTTGTTTCAACATGGATAACTTAAATTCCAAATATTCAGGAATTTTTGGGTGTATCTCCTATTGATTTGTACTTTATTTTATACTGTGAGAAAATTATTATTTTTTAAAAGCTTATTTATATTGTGGCAGCATATGGTTTATTTTGGTGAATATTCCCTTGTGTATGTGAAAAATTCTATGTTTTGAGGTTGTAGGGTGGAATGTCCTATACATGCCAACAAAATCAAATTGATGAGTAGCATTGTTTTGGTCTATATTTTACTGAATTTCTAATTTCTTGTTTTATTTGTTACAAAGAGAAACATTGAAGTTTTCAGCTATAATAATGCATTTTTCTATTTCTTCTAAGTTTTATCAGTCTATAAACTACATAAAATAATGTATTTGAAGATCTGTTGTTAAGAACATCCACATTTTGGGTTGCTATGACTTCAGGGAAATTGACACTTTTTCATGATGTAGTATCTCTCTTCATTTCTAATAACAACGATTGTTCTGAAGTACTGTAACATCATGTATCTATCTATTCCAGCTTGTTTTTGGATAACATATGCTTTCATTTCTGTATTTGTACTTTGAACCTATGTCTTCATATTTAAGTTGTATTTCTTATAGAAAGCATATTGATAGTTATTGCTTTTTATCCAGTTCAGCAGTCTCTGCCTCTTTGATGTTGTTTTAAGTCATTCACATTTAATTTGGTTATTGATGTGTCTGGATTAAAGTCCACCATTTTGCAAGCTGTTTTCTATTTGTCTCATCTGTTCTTTATTTATTTCCTTTTTATTTCCCGGATTCTCTGGGGCTAATTGCTTGTTTCAATTTTTCCATTTTACCTCCACTATTAATTTATGATTTTAGTTATTGCCCTGAGGTTTTCCATATGCATCTTTAATTAACTATAGGCAAATAATATTATACTGTTTCATATATGCTGTAAGGAATTCACAACACTATACTCTCGATTCCTCTTTTGCTTTTTTTATAATATTGTCATCATATATTTTATGTATGTTATGAACCCTCAACACATTGTAATGGTTTTGCTTTAGACAATTAAAATAAATACAAAAAAGAAAACAAATTTTATTTTGTTAACTTCATTTATTATTTATTATGTTCACAGGGCTCTTAATTCCTTGCTTTAAATTTTTGTTTTTGTGTGGTATTATTTTTCTCTTAGTCTGAAGAATTTTTTTAACATTTCTTCAGTGCCATTCTGCTGGTGGGGAATTCTCCCAGTTCTGGTGTATCTGAGAAACCTAGGTACAGAATTCTGGCCTAACAGCTTTTGTTTTTGTTTTTTTAGCAACGCTTCAAAAATGTTTCTCCACTGTATTTTTGCTTCCATGGTTTCTTCCTGGCAAAAAAGTTGTACTGCTGTAATTCTCATCTGTGTTTGTCTGTGTCTGTCTTTTATTTCCTTTTTTTCTCTTGTCCTTTAGGATTTTCATGTTTACTTGTTTTCACCAATTTGTACATAACCTACCCAAATATCTGTTGCTTTTTGAATTTACTCTGCTTGATGACCTCTGAGCTTCTTGATTTTTAGGTTTAATGTTGTTTATTAATTTTGGGAACTTCTTGGTCATTATTTCTTCACATATTTTCTCCTGCCTCATTCTCTCTTCTTCTGGTATTCCAAATATTTAAATTATATATATCAATTATATATAGATGTATATGTGTGTATGTGTGTGTGTGTGTGTATTGTGTGTGTATATATATATCCATATATTCCATTATAATTCTATCCATAAGATATGCATGTGTGTGTGTTTGCATGTATATGTATATGCATGTGTATATATATATATATGTGTGTGTGTGTATATGTATATTGTCCCACAGCTTCTGGATGCCATGTATTGTTTTGTTTTGTTTTAGTCTTTGTTTTGTTGCTTTTCAGTATGGGCTATTGCTAATGATATATCTTCAATGTCATTGTTTCTTTCTTCAGCCATTATTCATCTCTGTTACAGCGTTTTACATTTCTATCACTTCCATTTTATTATTTCTTATATCTTCTATCTCTCTTGTAATGATCCATATGTTCTCACGTGTTTTTCAGCTTCTCCTGTTGAGCTTTTAATGTTTTATCATAGTTAACTAAAATTCCATGTCATCTAGTTCCAATCTTTCTTGTTTTGTTGATTGCTTTGTTGGATGGGATTTTTTCCCTCATTTTTGAATGCCATGTAATTTTTGTTGGAACCAGATATTTTGTATAGAACAGTATGGATTAAGATAAATTGTTCCCTATTTGGAGATGAGCATGCCTTTCCATCTCTTTGTCCCTAGGGTGGGCTTTGTTTAATCTAGTCAAGAATTAGGCTGCTTTAAAGATGTGTTGTAAAATGTTTACCCACAATTAATCACAGACTTTCAATTGCTCTAACTATCAGAGCAATTCATATGCCTCATGACTACAGTGAAGGCTAGTTTTGAGAGGGTTTTACTCAGTGACTGCCTCCTAACCATCATTTTTTTTTTCAGTTTGTGCTGTGCTTCAGAGAGTCTATGTAATGGTTAATTTAATGTGGCAACTGGAATGAGCTAAGAGATGCCCAAATGGCTTGTAAATCATTATTTCTGGATGTGTCTATAAGGTGATTAAGATTTGAATCAGTTGACTGAATAAAGATCATCGCTCGGTACAGGAAGGCTTCATCTAATTCACTGACAGCCTGAACAGAACAAAAAGGTAGAGGGCTAAATATGTTCTTTTTGCTTGAGCTGGGACATCAGTCTTCCTCCAGCCTTGCAAATCAGCACTCTTTGGTTCTTGTGTCTTCAGACTCTGCCCAGGACTTCATCCGTCGGCACCCCACCTCCACCAATTCTCAGGCGTTCATATTTGGACAGAATTATACCATTGGCATTTCTGTTTCTCCAACTTGCAAAGAGGATTTCTCAGCCTCCATACTGCATGAGTCAATTCCTATAATAAATCTCCTCTACCTTATTTGTTCTTTTTCTCTGGCGAATCCTGACTGATGCAGTTTGTCCCTACCAAAAGTCGCAGTGGTATTCCACTGTTACTTTTGGTACTTGGTAGCCTAAGCTTGGACCAGGAAAGGAGTGTCTCTGCTGTTCTGATGAGCCCTCAGTCTAAATCACTCTGCCGTGAGGTGTTTGGGAGTGTCCAGAATTGCACTGTTTCTCCAGCAGCTGTAATTTTGGTCCCAAGAGGTATTCCGGCCCCTCCCTCAGGGGTAGATCGCCTTCTGTCCTTTCTCATTTATAGCAGTTGTTCCTAGAGCCCCAGTGGTACCACAGTGATGACAGTTTTTGTTCATCTCCCTGCAGGTTAATTTTTTCACCACAGTTAATACTGGAAAAGGGTTCTTATGTAGTGTTTCACCCTTTCCACAATAGCTTCTGCCTCCCCCCCCACCCCCATTTTTAGGAGACAAATTCTCTCAGGACTCACTCCCTTTTCCTGTGAGCTTCTGTAGGGATTCATGGAAAAAAGACCAGCAAAGAGGTATAATCCCTCCCTATATCTGTGGCCACCAGGGGTTTAATTCATCAACTATTCTAGCTGAGTTATTTCATTTTTTATTTTATTAACATATCATTAATATACAGTCTTGTGTGGTTTCAAATGTACATCACAATGGTTCAACAGTCCCCATGATCAACTTATATTGTGCTGTTTTATCCCCCTCCCCCTCCCACCTGCACCCGTCTCAACCCTCCCTCACTGGTAACCACTAGTCACTTCTCAGTGTCTATGCGTATACTTCTGTTTTGTTCCTACTGTTCTGCTTTGTTTTTATATTCCACAAATAAGTGAAATCATGTGATATTTGTCTATTTCTGCCTGGCCTATTTCACTGAGCATAATACCCCTTACATTCATCCATGGTGTTGCAAATGGCAGGATTTCTTTTCTTTTTATGGCGAATAACATTCCATTGTGTATATGTACCACATCTTCTTTATCCATTCATCTACTGATGGACGCTTAGGTTGCTTCCATATCTTGGCTATTGCAAACAGTACAGGAATAAACATAAGGGTGCATATAGCTGAATTCTTACCCAGCATCCTGTATCTTTTGCCCTTCTATTATGGTGTTTGCTTCCTTTATCTCCCTACTAGAGCCTATGTCTCCTGAGGTTTGGAGTTATTTGGTCACTCTGAAATTTCAGCTTTCCGATGGTTTTAAGCAAAGTCACTTATCTGCATTTTGTTAGGAATGTTTCTTTTTCTAAGTGTGGAATGATGTTCTTTCCAATTCTATATTTTCTTAAGCTGAAACCACAATGAACGTAAACCATGTATGGTCGGGAATTCTGCCTTTTAAATCAGAGTTCAAAGCATTTACAATTGTCCAAACATTTTAAATTGTTTTATTTTCACAATAGCACTCTATAGATGCATATTTACATATTAGATATAAATATAGCACTACAGATAAAAATTTCTCAAAGTGAGACATTAGGAGTCATAATATTGCACCAGATTTTTTAACTCCCTGGTCATATATGAAATAATTATATTTTATTATACTTATAAAAAGTAAAGATTTTTCCAAGTGTAAGAAGTTTCCTTATTTGGCATAGTTCCAAAAGTACAAACTTTGCATGGTACATATGGCTGGTCATACAGTGAAAAAATAAACCTTATGACACAAGTATACATATGAATATAGCCAAGGGATGACTGGTGTCGATTCTCCAAATAAAACTCTGAAACTTCCTTAGAACAGTGTAGACTATATTATAAAATTTTAATAATAGGGTACAAAAAGAATCAAGAAAAGTAGTATCACCAGAAATTAGAGAAAGATCATAAACATTACAAACAAACACTCTATTTCAAATAGAGCATTCTAAATACCCAAATAATATTTTCTTCAAAGAATATTGATTTTCCTTTCCATGTACCCATTTTTCTTTGGGTCTTATGCAGAGAGGCAATTATCATTTAGATTGTTTTTAGTCTTTTGAGACCAAGGAGAAATATCTTAATGCAGAAATGTACACTTTACTTGCTCATAAATTGGTCTGTTTTACAGCTTTATCTTTCATTCGGACTCTTTATACACATAGGTTTAAGTATATGCTGCAGTATTTTCCCAAAACCCTTTAATTCAGATTAATAGAAGTATTATATATTTCAAAGATTGTCCTATTCTTAAGTTCTTAAGAAAAATTTGCTAATTTGTTGATCGGGACACCTTATTTTCTTTAAATATTATACTTTTGGTTTTAGCATAGGTAAGCATTTTATATATATACACACACACACACACACACACACACACACACATAGATATATATAGGGGGGTTCTATAAGCCTAATCCCTTTTTTACTTTATAATTACATTTTAACATATTGAGAAGTATATGAAAATTTAAATAACAGTAAACAAATTTAAATTAGAGGTGATACGGAAGTCCATGCCAAGGTACACATTTTAATGTCTTGGTTAATATATTAATTATTTAAAAGTATACTAAATTATTTTATTTTTAAAATAATGCAATAAGACTAGTCATCTAATGCAATAGATGACTAATGCAATAATATCTTCATTTTCCCTTCACTTTCCAGGTGATGCAATTAAGTCACAGATGATCCAAGGCCACCTAATTAACAAATGTTAGGATCACGATGTGATTCCACTCCATTATCTCCATTGTAATGACAAAGGATTAAATTTGTCTTCAAGAGAAAAATATTTTGTGTAACGCACATTAATGCACACAGAATTTACAAAACACATACACACTCCTTGAGAAAAATTTAGAGGCATAAAAATAAATTCTTAGTGAAACTAAAAGAAACTTGATTTAATACCTATTTTTATTTAAATTTTTTCAACAATATTATTTTTGAGGGCTCCATTTTACCATTTCATACTCTCAGCTTCATTATTTTAAACCAATGTTTGGTAGCTCATAGGGCATGATAAATATATATTTCATTGATCAGTGTCTTTTAATGCTTAATCTTCAGTAAAAATCACTTACCTTCAAGGACTGTTGGATCTCGGAGAGATCCAGGTATTTAGCCATTGACACTTTATTCAGATTGCCTTTAGGTAAATATTGGACATAAATTCCTACACAAAAACCTTAAATAAATGACTTCACTAGATTTTCTGATACAAGTGAAAATTTATATTTCTTTTTGTCACTTAAACAAGTGATCTTTATTCAATAAAAATAATTAACCATCATCTAAGTGAAGATTTCTGGGTTAAGTGAAGAACACCAATAATGGATAAGGCATTCATAATGTGTACCTTCAAGAATATTAAAAGTAGAGAAAGTAATGGATAATTAATTATGTTAGCAAATAGAATATTAAAAAATGGTAGAAGAAATACAATAGGAGCATATTTATGAAGTATCTAACATATGTTGGAAAAGAAGGATTATCCACTATTCTAGAGCAAATATTTGATGCAGCATTGAATGTTAAAAACATGATACAAAATACATAAATAAAAAATAAACATAAAATGACTATCCTTATCTACATATCTGAAATTGTAATTAGGAAGTGACTGAATACGTAAGGATTCTCTGGTGATTTAGGTGAATTGGACACATTTATCATTGCAAAAGTTTTCTTTTACCCCTTTATAAACATATGCCCTCTCACTCCAGACCCTGATAAAATACAGCCTGCTAATTTTTCCCTGTAGTGTTGCCTTTTCCAAAAACATCATATGCATATAATCATCAGATATGTAGTCCTTAACTTGGCATAATGTTTTGGGATCATCTGTACCATAGTAGGTATAAGTAGAGTATGTTCCCTTTTTATTACTGAGCAGTAAATGGTCAGGAAGTGCCACATATGTGTATCCATTCTCCAGATGTGGACATTTGGGTCATTCCTAGTTTTGCAATTATGAATAAAATTCTTATACACAAGTACAGATCTTTATGGGAACATATATAATCATTTCTGTTGTTTAGAACACTAAGGTGTGGGATATTTGGGTCATATGGTATTTATTTAATTTTATAAAAAACTACCTAAAAATTTCAGTGCCAGTACCTTTTAAATTCTCCATCAG
Source organism: Smutsia gigantea (assembly GCA_032199065.1). Classification (NCBI taxonomy): domain Eukaryota; kingdom Metazoa; phylum Chordata; class Mammalia; order Pholidota; family Manidae; genus Smutsia; species Smutsia gigantea. The sequence continues at coordinate 27,355 of JAVSCE010013002.1, read as the reverse complement.
CAGTGCATCAGAGTTCCAAGTGGTCTACTTTCTGTCCCTGCCACAACTTCGTACTTGACGTTTAGTCATTCTACTGTATTTGCTGTGGTATCCAATTGTGACTTATATTTGAATTTGCCAAGTTAGTAATAAGGTTAAGACTCTTATTAGTAATCATTATTATTAATCTTATTAAAAAATGCTTATTGGCCATCTTTATATCTTTAAGGGTGAATCATTTTCAATTTTTTTGTAATATATTTTCTAATTACTGTATTTTGAGAGTTCTTTATAGTCCCTGGATACTCGACATATATCACTTATGTGTTTTGAAAGCATTTTCTTCCAGCCTGTTGCTTGTCTTTTTCATCTATTAACAGACTTTCAAATAGCACACATTTTTAATTTCAGTGAATTCCAATACATTGATCGTTTTACCTAATGGGTCATACATTTGATGTCCTAAGAAATCGTTGTATAATTCTGTGTCACAATTTTTGGTCCTATACTTTCTCATAGAAATTTTACAGTTTCAGGTTTTATGTTTTGGTCTGTAGTTCATTTTGATTTACCTCTTTTATATGGTGAAAACTTTGGGTTGAAGGTTATTGTTTTGCAGATGGATATCCAATGTTTTTCCCACACCATTTACTGCAAAGAGTATCCTTTTAACATTGAATGGTCTTGGCACCTTTGAAAAAAAAATGACCATATGAATGTACACCTATGTTTGAACTCTCCATTCTGTCCAAAGACCTCCGTATGCCTCATAGATCTAATCTCTGTCCTTGGGCCAATATCACACTGTTGTGTTAACTGTAGCCTTTGGCTCAATGGTAACTTTGTTTTGCAGTCACAGACCAGGTGCAGAGTCACCAAATATGTTTTTCTTTTGCAAAATTGTTCACCTACTCAAGGTCCTTTGCTCTTGCATAAATTTTAGAATTACTGTGTTGATTTCTACCAACAAAGAAAGAACATACTGTAGTTTTATTTGGATTATGCTATATATCTAAATGAATTTGGGGAAAATGATACCTTATAAATATTGATCAAGTCCACGAATATCATATATGACTCAAATTTAGCATTTATGCTGGCTGGCACTCTCTGAGCTACTATTTTGATTTTGGTTTGATTTTCTAAAAATAATTTTGTAATACTTCATTCTTCAAATATTTTCTCTATATTATTTTTCTTCTTTTGAATTTGAAATTCATGTGTGTTTTATTACAGCTTTTGGATTCTGTGTTCTTTTTTATTTTCACTCTTCCTTCTCACTTTAAAATATTTGTATATATTGGCTGACCTTCAAGTTCTCTCCACAGCTGGGCTATTTGATCCTTTCTTAAATTTTCCATCTCTCAGCTAAAATTATGTACTTGTTCATGCATGCCAGTTCCTACCTTCTCTATGTCCTTTAACATGTTAAAGTTATTATTTTAAAGATGCTGATAGTTCCAATAACTACATCATTTCCATGTCTTGTTTTCTCAATTATTTTACCCTTTGTCACAGCTTATTTTCTTGTTTTTTGATACATAATTTGATTCTTGTTTATTAAATGATAATCATGTGTAGGACAATAAGAATTGAGACAATTGTTATTTAATCCTGGATAGTCTTCCTTGGGTTTGCTATTAATGTGAAGAAATTGGTTGGCCCATTCAAGAGTTCATCGGGACTTGGATTTTGTTGTTACTATTATTATCATTAGTGTATCTTAGACTTCAAATTTCTATTCTGGAGCTGACGCTGCCTCATGCTGAGGGTTTGCACTACGATTCCCAATAGGTGACCTTCTCAGTAAGTGCTCCGCACTCTCGGTGTTCAAGCAGTCTTCATATGGGTCGGTCTCCCTGTCTTCAGATGGGTCAGTCGTCTCCCCATCTTCAGATGGGACAGTCTCCCCGTCTTTGTCCTCACTGTGATGGACTCCTCTTTTTTATTATCCCATACTAAGCGTGTGTGTTAAGCATGAAAAGCTGTGTAGCTCATGTTAAGCATGGGTGGCCTGGGTTCACTTGGCCCATTCCTGCCTCAATGTTAAGCATCTGTCTGCTCCTGGGCATTGGGTAGGGTGGGGTAGGGTGGAATTTCTCGGTGCTCTAAGCATTGCCTTGTGTCTGATTGTACTTGGAACAGACTTTTCTGCTCCTTTCCCATCAGTACCTAATCTCAAGTACTAATTTAGGATCTGAGACCAGTGAAATCTCCTGGCTCTCTCCTAGGGATGGAGAGTTCTTTCTACTCTTCCTCAACAATTAGGTTTTGCCTCTTGTTTAGAATGTTCACTGTCTTCTCCCAGGATTTTAAAGATATTAATGAGAGAAAGAGAGCTGGTGATACATACTTATCTTCTGCCCATACCAGAACACCAAAATCACTTCCTGCATTTTTGTTGCACTGAGCCAGGCTGTCTCTGGCTTCCTCCTCCCCTGTCCCCAACCTTTCTTTGTTAGTAAAAGGTAGGGGCCAATGAAAAAAGTCTGCATCTAGGACCACTCGCAGTTACCTATTCATATGACCCACACCTGGTCTTTAGTTTTGGATAAGACTTATGAGTCTGTCTGGTGCTTGGGTCCTCTCGCTCTCATGCTCTTTAGTAAGGAAGACAGTGTGTATGTTCTGTTTCTTTTGATGAGGCTTATCTCTCTGGAATTCAGCTTACTTGGTTTTCTTCCTCTTCTGGTTTCAGAAATTCAGATTGCTTGGTTGTTCTCTGGTCTTTGATGGACTGATGTGAAATTATAATTTTGTAATTTATTTGGTTCATTCTTGTGGTTAAAATTGGAGTGATCTTTGCAGAATTTGGCATCCATAATGGAAACAAAAAACTAGAAATGATCCTTGACATATTCTTTTCATTTCTATTTTTTATTCCTTTTCTGAGTCCTTTGAATTTTATCTCTTAAGATTCTTAAGACACTATAATCAAAGAAGTTTTTTTAAATCATCATTTATAGTCATTCTCTTCACTACCAACCAAAGAACTTGAAAATTAAGGAAGTCATCTAAGGGCCCCATGATTGATGAAAATATCACAGCAAAGATGAGACCTGTGCTCTCATCTGAATTAAGGGAACTTTCAATTAGGCTCACATATTATAAATATAATACAAAAAATCATTTAGAAAATTTAAAGATTAAACTGATAACAATATTTTCCTTGACTTACATTTTGTAGATTAAATTTTCCCACAGAACAATACGGTTTCTAAACTGCCTACCTGTTGTTGATATAATTTTATTAGCTATTGTGTGGCTAGAAGTTCCGCAGTACTTAATGAGCTATACCCTGTGGTGGTGATACATAAAAGTTGGTTGAATTCTAAATCTAGCATATATGTGACCTTCTGAAAATTCCTTAACTTTGCTTCAGCTTTTTCAGATATTAAGTGGAGATGATAATACTTTTTCATAGGATATTTGTGAGTATTAATTGAGATAACACAGGTAAAGTGCTTAGAAAAGTACATAGAACTTAATTTTTAATGTTTCTAATATTACAGAATACAAGACACAAATTAGCAAGTATTCTTTTTGAAAGTGTTGAGACTGAAACTGTAGTATTTATGAAGGGATTTGCAAAGGAGTACTCCAGATTCAGAGAGTTTGGACTTTGAAAAATCTTTCCTTGTGATAGACTGAGAGATTGAGGGAGAGGAGTGTTAGGATCCTCTATAGCCATTTTTACCCAAACATCAAAGGAATTTGAACAGATTCTATACTTGATAAGTGAATAAAAACAAATGTAGAAAATGAAAGTAATGTAAAATAATATTCCTACTTCATATTTATTTATTTTGATGCTTTCTGTGTGCCAATAATTATCATTACCAATAATATATACACAGAATGTGGTCTATATTTGGTTGTTGCTTCACATTTTAGAAGGAAGGGTCAGTAAAAACATCATAGAAAGAATTATTAATATCTAGAAAGCCTTAGAGTGGACACCTAGGGCAAAAACCCACATCGGCATGTTTATTCAAAACTCATTCTTAAAACCACACCCAGAATCTTCTTCAGTTTGACAGAACCAACCATTCTTTCTACCATATTTTCTTCTATATTCTTTAGGTTAAAGAATCATCATGCTTTTTTATATACTATACTCATGGGTTTCTGTTCATTCTTACTTCCCTATTCCCACCATACTTGATAAAAGCACTTCCACCAAATTATTTGCAGAGTTGATGGCTCTCAGATAGGCAAGGCAAAGCAGAGAATTCCAGAGAAAGATAACAAAATATTAGAATGGGAATGATGCATTCTTAGAAAAGCAGTTAATTCAGTAGTAATGAGGAGACTCTGTGCATGTGAGGAAGAGTAGTATGTGAATATATAAAGGTATGTAGAGTTGGGTATATTATATTGTTGACAGTTTAGCCTAGCTTTTCTAGAAAACAGATGCTGAAGCAAAATGCTACATACAACTTCTTATGGGGGAGTGTAATCCCAGGAGAAGTAAAGATAAAAGGAGTTTGGGTTAAAGGAAACAAGAGAGCAAATATGAGGAGTAAATTATCTGGCTGGTCACAGATTAACAAGTAGAAATGATGGCTTGGTTTCCTCTGGGGCAACTATCCACGATGGGAAGGAGAGCCCCCTTCCCCACTTCCAGGTAGTACAGGTGACGGCTTTTTATTACCATCATGTTCCTACGCCAAATCTAAACATTCATAATGATAAAATGTTATTCAGCACACAGGGGCAGAGGCCTCTCAACACACAGCTCACACAGGCCACGGGTACCATGCAAGGACTCATGGGGCAGCACCCTTTGTTGTTCAGTCTCTCCTCATCTGAAGCCCTTCCCATGGGCCCTTCACTTCCCCAGATCTGTCACCTAGAAACCAGTGAAGCCAAAGCTTCCTCAACTCCATCCTCGCTGTGGGTCTGCCCAGTGCTCAGGCCGGGTAGTCACTGTTTGCAAATAGGGAAAACATGCATGATTCCCCATGTATTAGATGCAGTGGGGACAGTAGACGTGACTTCCCTTCAAGACCTTGAGAACAGGAGTAGCCTTTGCTATTACTGGGCTACCTGAAAATAAAGTAAATATGTGGATTTGAGGTACTGTGAGTTGTATTTGGTAATATACCACTCAGGAGATTTCTAATTTTAGTTTTCTTGTTAAGATGAACAGTTATATATTTTAAGTAGTTGATATAGTTAGAATTTTGTGTGACTCTAATAATAAATTCAGTAAAAGCCAGGCATTTTAAATGGGATTCATTGATAATCAATAGTTCTGGCAAAGTGAGAAGTGTAAAATATACAGCCGTGCTCCAATGGGTATCACTTTTAGTATATAGAATATGAATAGGCCTACTTTCCAAGACAGCAATAATATATATAGCTTCATTCCAGAATATGTGTTCAGTCTTCTACCTTTAAACTGTGTTCATGATCCAGTATTCAAAGACAAAGGAGTTGGCATTTTTTATGGAGAGATAACAGAATAGGTTGCAACCTTCATGATTATTTGTGTAAAGAACAGTAAAAATCAGGTAAATAGAATATTTTAGACAAATTCTTTAGCCCACCATTTTTTTCTGTTATTCAAGATATTATGAATAATATTGTATGATACCTCATTATTTTATGAATAATCTGCAGTTCCCACCCTGAAAAAGCTTAGGGTGTAGGAGAAGACTGTACCCAAAGTACAATTTATTACCAATAATAAGAATGTGGAAAAATGAGTAATAATAAGGCTGGTACTAATCATTTGAAAATGAGAAATATTGGAAATAAAAAGAGAAATTTCAGTGCTAGTTAAGGATAGGGTGAGCATTAAGAAAGATCTCATTAAGTTGATGAATTTGATGTATTTGTTGAAAATTAATGGTATTTATTATAGGCAAAGATGCAGAAGGCAAGATAAACTTGAATAAGGAAGGCTATTTTAACAAATAAACAGTGTATGAGATGTTTTAGAGTAACAGTAAAAAATTGAGTTTGTGTGGAGTATAGAGTTTACATTGGGGAATTTGACTGTATGATTAGAATGGATTCAGATTGTGGAGCATGTAATATCCATCATAAATAGTTTGAAAAATATTCCAAGAAGCTATATAGTACAAAAATTGAAGGTTTCTGTGCCATTGACTCATACTTAAAAATGGAGCATTAACAGTTGTGGAAAACTTGATAGAGCTAAAATCATTATCAATGAAACTAGATACTGTGAAGGAAGACATGATTTGCATGTGAGTTCATATTTTCCATATTAAAATTAAACAAACCACAGTTTTAAGGTATTAATAAATACTTGTCAAATATGGAAATGAGATTGTGTGACTTAGTTGGAAATCTCATTCATTTATTTTAATATTGATATTTCATATTACATTGTTTTTACAGTAATTTGGATCTGGGTTCGAAACCATTGCAAATTGAATCCTATAACAAATTAAGCTACATAAACGCAGGTTGATAAATATGATTTAAATTTACTTTTATCATAAGGAATTTACTGCTATTATACAGTTAATTATGTTAAGATACAGTTATATCGTATCCCCACACCTTTAGTCAGAATATGTTTCCTCATCTCTTCTAAATGAGCCACAGAAAAGTAAAGACTTTTAAAGAAACATTTTACAAAGAAGCTACTAAATGTAGTAAGATTCTTTTCTTTTTTTTATTAATCTGAACAAAAGATATGGAGTCAACTTCAATTCTACCTGATAGTGGTAGCATCTTGCCTTTTTTTAGTATTCCAGTTACCACAGATTTTTCATTTAACTCTCTAAGTTATTCCATTAGCTTTACAACTGAATCACATCAATTTGTTCACACAATTACATATTCATATGTTAACATTTGAATAGAGGACATTAGTATTTTGAGACTCTTTATTTTTTAAATTGGAATAAATTTGATGTAAAATACTACATTGATTTCCGATGTATGACATAGTAACTCCATAATTATATACATTACCAGATGCTTGCCATGGTGTGTGTAGTTCCCCTGCTATACAAAGATATTATAACACTATTGGTTATACATGTAGTATTCTCTTCCTATGACTAACTTATTTTACAATTTGCAGTTTTCACCTCTTTGTTCTCCGCACCACCCCCCACCCTCCTCCCTATGGTGCCAAAAGTCTGTTGTCCATATTAATGATCTATTTCTTTTTTGTTTATTTTTTATTCCATTTATGAGTGAAATCATGTTATTTGCCTTTTTCTTAGTGTGATACCCTCTAAATACATCCATGTTGTCCCAGAAGCAGGATTTTTCTTTTTTATGGCTGAAAAATGTCCCATTGGGTATATACACCATATCTTCTCTACCCATTCATCTAGTGATAGACCCTTTTGTTGTTTCCATATCTTGGCTATTGTAAATAATGCGACAATAAACATAGGGATGGATATATCCTTTCAAATCAGAGATTTTATTTTCTTTGGGTAAATTCCTAGGAGAGGAGTTACTGGGTAGTATGGTATTTTTATTTTTATGTTTTTGCAGAACCTCCATATTGTTTTCCACAGTGACTGGATTGTTACTTACATTCCAACCAACAGTGTAGGAAGGTTCCCACATGCTTATGAACACTTGTTATTTCCTGTCTTTTGGATAGTAGCCATTCTGATTAATGTGAGGCAATATCTCATTTCAGTTTTGATTTGCATTTCCCTGATGACTAGTGATGTGGAGCATTTTTTCTTGTGTCTGTTGACCATCTGCATTACTTCTTCAGAAAAATGTCTGCCCATTTTCTAATTGGATTATTTGCTTTTTTGGTGTTGAGTTGTAAGAGTTCTTCATGTATTTTAGATATTAGCCCCATTGAGATTCTCTAAATGATTGATTAAATATGAAAATTCTACAAAAATTTACAAATGCTGAATTTATAACATGGTTTTCTAATGCAAACATTGTCAAAAATAGTTTTACGTAATAAAAAAGGGCAAAGTGTATTGAAGCAAATCTTCCTTTTCTTTGATCAATTATGTAGCATAGACTACAGTTTTTACTTCAGTTTATATTTCTATTCCTATTTTCAAATTCAGAAAATTATATATAATTTTCTGTTATTCCTTAATTTTTAAATAGAAAATGAGTGTATCCAATAAAGTAAATTGTGTGTGCATTAATGATATGATAATACCTATAAGGATATATTACTAATATGTTAATAATCTGTATGTTATTAATGATAGATTAAGGTATCCCATTATCCCAGTATAGCAAATCATGGTTAGATTAACTGATAAAAATTAATTTTTGATTTTCTAGCTATATAGTAACTGGAATATAATTAAGTTAAATTATTTTGCTAAGTGATGTATTTCACTGAAATAATATCAAACTAGTAGTTCACAAAAACAAATGAAATATAATGTTACAAAATAATAAGAATAATAAGCTAATATGTATTTGGGGGATGACATGGGCAAAGATTTGGGAAAATTGTGGATCTCAAAATCCCAGACCAAGTTTGTTTTAAGACACAGTCTTTCATGATCTGGAGAATTATTCAAAAATATTTCTCCTAGTGCTATAAGAAGGGTTCTATAATAATTCTATATTGTATTTGATCATGGTTTATTAACATAATCTCATTTTTCAAATGATTATTTTTTTCCTTGAAAGAGATCTGCTGGGAATCATCTCTGATAATAGCACATTATAGATTCTTTAATCTTGGTAAACCTTAGTTTGCCATGTTAGTAAATATAATTTTAATTACATAGTTTTAAATTTGTCTTATAAATATTCAAGCTTCACTAATGAAGAAAAACTCATAAACATAGTATAAAAAACAAAACCTTTTCTAGAAAATGAAAACAAATTACTCAAACACAATTTCACTCTTGTATACCTGTAACCTTTAAAATATGTTCAAAATTGTTTTGCATATAATATTTTAAAGATATGGAGTATTTTCTTAAATTATTACAGTAGGATAGCCTAAATTGCCATCACATAGCATATTCTCCCACTTTTTGTAATGTATGCATACCAACTGGCAGCTTTATAATAAATGATTACTTCATTTGAATTTAGCCCAAGCTGCATTCATTTTATCTGTAAATATACCCCCAAAGAAAATACATCACACTTATCTAATACTAATCTTGGCCACACTGCCTGATCAGAGCGTATCTTACAAATAGCCCAATAGCCCAGAATCTACAGTGTCTGAAAACCCTTCTGTATGGTTTCAGGAGAGCTTGCCTATTTTGACATGAGAATTTATTGACAATTATAATATTGAGATCACCCTGGGCATTTGGGATGCAGAAGAAAAAGAAACACTCAAGTTTTTGTATTTGATTTCTCTGAAAAATGTGAGTTCCTCTTTCCCTCTTTCAGATAAAGCACAATTCAATTAAATAAACAATTTTATTTCTATTTAAATATTTTTATATCACAGAGGGCAGTCAATGATATAGATTTGATCATTTCTACATGCAATGTGGAAACACATATTTGGTTTTATATAGTGTTTAATAAATTTAATATAGGTTATTTGCCTCATTTCTTTAGAGAGGTAGAAAGGAAATTCCTTAAAATATACATTTTATTTTGCGTAAGTCTGCCAGGAGCCATGTCTTTGATATTAAAATTACTCTGTGTGCCATTTATGAAATGTCTGAAGAAATTTAATCATAAAAGCTAAATATGAATCAAATTTACTTTGGCTAAAGAACGCATTTAATACAATCATTTACTTTATATTGTCCCTCTATTTTTATATATTCATAAGTCTAACTTTTCACTCTTTTATTCTTATACCAATTCAAAATCTCTTAAGAAAGCTAATTTTATGTTCAGGGGGCCATATTATGAAATCATGTTTTAAGTTTATAAACCTAAAGCATGCATACTTTTTTCTTTTGTTATAATATTTACTAAATCTTTGAGTCAAAAAAGAAACTTCGAAATTTATACTTAGTAAAAGCATAGAGTGCTTTCTCATGATAAAACATAAATTTAATGATTCTAAAATTCCTTTGACCTAGATGTTATAAAAATAGATTCTAAAGCAAACCCTAAGACATGAATGATAAAAAAGTACATTGGACTACCTCAATATTAACCTCTTGTGTAAAACCTTCTTTGCATCCCAAGATTAATATTCAGATTCCTCACCATGTTTTACTTCTCTAAATTAATTCCCATCCTCTTGTTCTTGTTCTTTTGCTTCAACCATGTTGACCCTTTGTTTTTCCTTGACTAGGCCAGCTCCTTCATGACAGTCACCCTTGCTTATTCTGTTCCCTCTTATGGGAATTTTCTTTTCCCAGATTCTGACATTCATCTCATAAAATACTCCCTCATTACCACCTCAATGTCTATCTTCTTACCTGCTCTTAAAATTTATCATCGCAATTGACACTATCTTTATTTATAATAAAAGTGTATTGGCTGTTTCCTTTACTAGATTGTAAACTTCACAAATGTAGGGACATTTTTTGTCTTCTTGACCTTTCTAGTCCCAGGGCCTAGAACAGGGTCTATCACAGAGTAAATATCCAATAAATATTTTTTGAATAAATAAATAAAAGTTCAGGGTTTCACACTAAGTTAGGCCCCCAAAATATGATTCCTACCATTTTAGAAAAGTTCAAAAGAAGTAAAAATACCTTATATGAGGACATATAATAAAGCTATTGAGTCCTGTCACCCTATCATCCCCTTTTAACTAAGTTGAAGTGAGTAGATAATGCTTACCCTTTCCACCTGCCAAAGATGTCCATGTCCTAATTTCTAGAACCTGACAATATGTTATATTGCAAAAGGGACTTCATAGTTACAAACCTTAATACAGGGGCATTATCCTGAATTATTTTTATCTAAGTGGGCCTAATTATTACATGGACTCTTAAAAGTGAAAGAGAGAGGTAAAAGTTTCAGTCAGAGAGATGCAGAGGAAGAAAAGCAAAAGATACTTAAAATTGAGAGGGCGTTGCTCCATGGTTGCTTATTTTGAAATTGAAAATAGCCATGAGCCAGAGTATGCGTGCAGTTTCTAGAAGTTGAGAATGACCCTCAGTCAACAGACAGCAAGCAAACAAGGACCTCAGTACTACCAGTAATCTGAATATGTCTGAAATCCTCTGAGGCCAGCTCTGCTGCATTTTCATTTCAGACTTGTGATACATGAAGTAGAGATACCAGCCAAGTCCACCACATTTCTGGCCTACAAAGCTCTAAGGTAATAAATTGATGCTGTATTAAACCTCTGCATTTGTGGTAGATTGTTATGGCATCGATAAGCTATTAATACATAGATGAAAATCATTATCATTCCTTATCCTTGGCTATTTTTATTATTTCAAAATTATTATTGTTTTCCTAATTTCTATTTAATATTTTAAGTATAATTTAAGGCAGAAAATTCCTTACATTTTTACATTTATTAATTACCATGTTTTGACTAAACTTTCAACACGTATGTAGCACCTTTCCTATCTGTTGTAAATTATTTCTATCTTTGCCAAATTTACTATAGATAACCATTTGTTTAAGATCTTATAATTTTGATCTATCTTCCCAAATAGTATAAAAACATGTTTTGAAAGAGATGAGATGTAAAGATGTTTAAAGGAGTGAAGGGGAGAAAGATTGGCAATTGGTAAGTAGGAGTTAGCAGAATATTAAATTTTGAATACAGATGGATAGGAGGAATACGTAAGTGGTAAAAACAAAGAGCCTACATTAAAAATTTATTGGCTTCATAACAGAAGCCATGGGAAAAAGGAACATTTCTTGAAAGCCATATTGAGTTAAATATATTTTTAATTTGCCCTTTTGATTTTAGTAGTAAAAAAAGTTTCTGACTGGGAGTTAGGGAGACTTAGATTTCAATACCACCTTATTCAGGTCTTTAACAGGTCCTTAAACAGGTCTCTGTTTCATAGGTAAAAGACATGCTAATCATCATTTACTCTAACAAGTATCTGTTATTACTTTTTGCTTCAAGGTTTTCACACTCTTATACAACTTGTGTGCCAAACTAACACTTAGTTTTGGCAAGGAAATTTTTTTAGTAACAGAATAAAAAATAGAAGTGTTGCTCTATTCATGCATGTGTCTCATTGGGAAAACAATGTGTGAGCAAGGAAAGGTTTTTTTTGTTCTTGTTTTGTTTTGTTTTCTTGTTTTTGCTCTGGTATGAAATGAAGCAATTTACAACCAGGATACTTTGCTCTTGTTAGATCATTTTATAATGATATTCTAACACTACTTTAATATTGTAGGGTCATGAATATGGCAAAGAATTGTTATTCTTTTTCCATAAGATCTTCCTAGGTCATTTAGTATGCTTTTTAATATCATTAAAATAATAATTATTGTAATAAAGTAAACATAATAATGGTAAAAAATCAATACTGTGTACCATACACTATTCTTAATACTGTAACATCTATTAATCTGTTAATTATCTCCCCAAATGATAGACATCATTATAATTCTTATCTTAATGATTAAAAAGATGAGATTTACTGAAGTTGAGCAGCTTATATAAACTCTCAGAGTTGACATGGAGTGTAGCTGTAAGTGAAACCCAAGCAGTCTATTGGATAAAGTTTTACCCAATTAGGAAGCTAAACCTGAGTCCTACACATAAAACCTTCCTCTGATGTTTTTCCTTTAGCACCAGCTACCTGGACATTTATCTATTCAGGTGCGTGGATGAAAATAAAGTGAGGGAAAAAAAGAAAATCTATTTTCCAAAGCAAAACCAGGAAATTTCTTTTTTATTTGTCAAACTATGATTCCACACTTCAGTGATCATCAGATTTCTCAAGGATCAAGAAGCTTGCTAAAAATAAGAGGCTAAGTTAATTAATTGGTTAATCAAAGGAAACATAACTTCTGGTTCTACTTTGAAGCTCCAGGATCAAGGCCTGCAAAAACAAAGTAGCCATATATTTAACACATATTTTAGGAGTGGATAGCAGAGATAAAGTCTGCTGGTAGATTTTTATATAATTCCCATTAACGCCACATCCTGAATGAACATCTGTTGTGCAATCTAATGAAATTAGCATAGAAATTAGAATTTTTCTCAATGAAATCATATAATTTCCATACTGATTGTTGTACTCCTGGAAGTTTTATCAATATCTCTTGGAATGAGTATGTTTGCAGTTATCTTGTAGATCTAAAGTGTCATGTTTCATCTGTTCATCAAGAAGAATTACAGGATATGGCCTTGAAACTAAAGCCTACTAAATGCTGGAGGAAGACATATCATCAAAATAAGAAAAAAAATGTATATATATATGTTTGTTTCCTTACATATATTATATGAAAAGCAGGTACTATATTAGGTTTTTGTGAATGCTATTTCTAATAAAGGAATTTACCCTAAGAACGTAGCAGCCCAGTTTGAAAATACATATGCACCTCTATATTTATTGCAGCCCTATTTACAATAGCCAAGGAATGGAAACAACCTAAGTGTCCATCAGTAGATGAATGGATAAAGAAGAGGTGGTACATATACACAATGCAATATCATTCAGCCACAGGAAGAAAACAAATTCTACCATTTCCAACAACACGGATGGAGCTAGAGGGTATTGTGTTCAGTGAAATAAGCCAGGCGGAGAAAATCAAGTATCAAATGATTTCACTCATCTGCGGAGTATAAGAACAAAGAAAAAACTGAAAGAACAAAACGACAGCACACTCACAGAACCCAAGAATGGACTAACAGTTACCAAAGGGAAAGGGATTGGGAAGGATGGGTGGGAAGGGAGGGATAAGGGGGAAAAGGGGGCATTATAATTAGGACGTATAATTAGGGGGGTGGATGCGGGGAAGGCAGTATAACACAGAGAAGACAAGTAGTGATTCTACAGCATCTTACTATGCTGATGGACAAGTGATTATAATGGGGTATATGGTGGGGACTTGATATAGGGGGAGACTAGTAACCATAATGTTGTTCATGTAATTGTACATTAATGATAGCAAAAAAAAAATGCAACTATACAAGCAATTCCAAGACTTCATGGCTAGTGGTTTTTGAGACTTCAAGATTTCCAATCAGCAGGTGGTGGTTATAAAATACTCAAAATCAAATAAAAGTGAGTCTGCTTTTCATTAAAACAAACATATCAACAATCATACTTCAATGATTAAGTGACTTACACCCAATAGTATGGAACATTTTGAGCAGAAATCCAACACTGACTTTGCAATGGGTTTCTGATCTAGAGTAACTGGGCTCTGGAGCAGCAAAGGATTGGGCTGCGCTGAGATAACATGGAAGGGCAACATACTTGCTTTCAAAATCCACTTCATCCAGAAATTTGTCCTTTACTTACATGACAGCACCTCCAGAAGAAAAACTATCATCCTATTCTTCTTAAAACTACTGACATTTGAAAAGGACTGGAAAATATTACAATGCTCAGACCTAGCTATACTACCTTCTCCAGAGCCTGTGACCATCCTCTTGGACTTCTGCATTAAACTCTGCAAAGGGGAATTCTCTGGCCAAAGGACCCAGGGCATTTATACCACCAGGCACTCCTTCACAAATGTTTCTTCCCTTCAGTTATCATCAGGGCCCTGTAACTGTGATTTCCCACATGGAAGAATTCACGTATCCTAAAAAGTTTACAACAAACACCATCTTTCTGGTAAGTGTTAACATAATTCCTTGGTACTAAGAGATTTTTGCCTCATCCAAGATCATCAAGATTTTCTCCCACAATTGCTTGTAAAAATTTTTAGCTCTAGGTTTTATATTTAGGTGTACAATCCATTTCAAGTTACTTTTTGAAATGGTGGTATAGATGGAGGTTTTGTTTTGTTTTGTTTTGCAGCTCACACCCACTGTTCTAGTACCATTGTTGAAAACGCTTGAACTGGACCTTTGCCAAAGATATAAAAATGATGAGTAACCAGGTAGTGTTAAAAATTTGGAGGGCGAGGGAGAGGGGATGAAACCAACTGGAAATTAGAGCTTTGTGGATGCAGGCAGGTGTTAAAAGGAGCCCTTGCCCAGCTTCCGAAGAGGGCCACCTGCCTGACCCCACTTCAAAGGGACGCACTTCACCATGAGACATAGGTGGTGGTCACAGTCAAGCCATGGCCTTGCTAGACACAGCAGGGTCCCAGAACTACGAATAGGCTTGAAAGTCCATCATCTTTGAGGCAGAAAACTTGGGGGAAGCACAGGGGAAGCCAGCACGTGCGCCCTGGAGGTCGTTCTCACGCACTTTAAACCCTTTGCACAAGCACACGCTCTAGTTAACCCAGAGGTCTGCACGCTCGCTGCTCAGGAGAGTCACCAGGGAGCTTTTGAATCCCCTGACCCTCAGGCTGTTGGATGATAACCTCTGGCGCAGAGGGGAGGTGGCGCTGGACCCCGGCCTGTTGAACCCAGTGCGTAGCCCTGCTGGGGGTGTGGGCGGAACCTTCCCAGCACACCCGGGGTCTGGGATCAGGGTGGCAGGGACGCGGAGACCCAGGCCCGCACACTCGGGGCGTCCCTCCCACGTGCCCTGCACCCATGCGGGTCCCACCCGCTGCACCCCCCTCGCCCCGATGCTCTGCGGCCACCCCTAGGTCGCCCTTCCGGGCCTGGGCTGCTCTCCTCGCCTTCTTCCTGGCGCCGCGGCCGTGGCAGGGTGGCAGGGGGGCCTCAGCGTGGCCGTCCCTCCCCGGAAGGGGGAGAGCGCCCGCGGAGGGGGCACCGCAGCCGCGCACCCAGCACCAGGTCCCGACGAGCCCGGCCGGCAGCCGGCGCGGCCCCCACCTGCTCTCTTGGTTGCTGAACTTGGTGACCACCTCGCCCGCTCCAGGCCCGGCGCAGAGCGCGGAGGTGGCTGCGGCGGTAGCGGGACGTCTGGGCAATTTTTGACATTCAAAAGGCAAGAATAACTGGGGTTTACACCTTTGTGAATGACAAACCATAAAATGATTATTTCTGACAGGCTCTCCAGTGAAGGAAAGTCAGCTTGACAGATACACAGAGATTTAACTATAGCACTGAACAAGTCCCAACAGATAAGTGATATAGGTTTGGGGTCTGTGTTAAAAAGGAGTTCTTTGAAAACTGATATACCCATAATGAGTTACATTTTGTTAAGCAAAACATTAAATTGTTGAATTAGTTTATTCTTGAGATATTGTTTTTGTATGGATTTTACAATGCAATGAAATTGCCCTGTATTTAGTCATTTAAAATTAATGAAAATACAGAATCTCTACCTGCCCTAACTTTTATTTAATTTATATTTCTAATGATAATGTTAGATGAAACAGCCCAATTTATCCCAGGCTGAAGAAATTAGAAATTAACAGTATAGAGTAGATCAATATAAAACTATGAAAATGAATTGTATTGCCATTTCTGGTAATGTGCTCTTCATTTTGTACTAAATTTTGCTCAATAGGTTTGACAAATGATAAGTGAAACTTAGTCTCACCTAACAAATATTTTATTGAAAAATATGTTTTACAAATAAATAAATATGATGTCATTACTGATTTTCCATAAAGTACCAATTACTGGATTCTGTCTCTATGTAACAATAATCCTTGAATTCAGTCTTCATTAGGAAGGTCTTATCTAAACAAGAGCTCTCTAAACCACATTATATTTCACAATAAACATATACACCCCCACAAATATGAAGCCAGAAGCAACTGAATCTGTAGAAGCCACATAATTTACAGAGAAAGAAAGATTTTGAAAGTTTTGTCAGTTTATTCGTTTTAACAATGGAAAGTTTAAGATATCATACAAAGAAGTACTCCTTTAAAGGTTTATTAATTACAAAATGTCTATTGCAGTCACATTGCTACCAGCAACTCACTAGCTGGAAACTTCAGTATTATGCTTGATTACTTTTATCTTCCCAAATCTGCCAATAAATCAATAAATTCTACATGTTAAATATTGATATTAAACTATGCTTTACCTAGCACTCAGCAACTTCATAGGGTTCAAATCTCTCCAGTTCTCTTCATCCCACCACTGCTTTTCTGGTGAGTTGTACCAAAATCATTCCTGGCCTGTATTATTGAAATAGTATACATCCTAATGGTCTCAATACTACTGCTCCAGTATTACCACAGTATTACCATATAGATTGGTATAATACAATCTCTCCAAATAATGATCTGTATTGCATTGAGATAGTTCCTCCAAGGTTAAAGATCTAGCTCACTAGAATGTCCTATAGGATTATTAAAACATTTTAGTCCCTGGCTGTTTCAGGTTCAAGTCTCCGTGCTCTTTCCCTCCATGTTAACCTTAGTATTCTCCCAATGATGATAATTTTGTAAGGATGAAGGCTTTAAAAAAATCATGTTCACCATTGTAGTCACACACACATTATTAACATATAATGGGCAGTCTGTAAACAATAATCTATGTAATCAATGTTTTCATTTTGTATACAAGCTTTTAAGGAAACTAAGGATATCTACCCAAAAAATCCAAATATACTGAAAAAGCTCAAAGAGTCCTTAAATATATATATACATACATATATGTGTATATATATTTATGTATATATACAGCTATGTATACTGAAATTCTGTCATCAAAAAAATACTTATTGATCAGCTATTAACAAGATGTTTTCTCTGCATTTGAGATACATAGTTGAATTTGTGTTCTTCCCTCATGGAACTACATTTTAGAGAGGTTAAGTGAGGAGGTGGAGTTGAAAAAGTATTTTGGATCTGGACTCTACACAATCTTCATGTTGGTACATATGCTTATTTAATATTAACTTTTTTATAGATAGGTCTAAAATAAGAGACTAGGATAAAATTATGATAGTACCCTGGCCTATGTTTCTAGAATGTTTTTTTAGTGAACTTCTAGTACTTTGAATCTCTAATCTTAATCTTTCTTGTTCTATTACCTATTGATAAAGAACTTAGTCCTTCATTTACATAAATTGCATGCCTAAGAGTTTCATGCTCCTAGGTCATTCTTACTGGTCATCACACGATCACTCAGGAGATCAGCGTCTCTGTTAATTAGGACTTTAGTTTTCTCCTCTGTGCACAAGAGTGCTTACTTATAAATGATTTGGGTATTAAAAAATATAGGTACATACACATTCAATGAACTGCTTTTCCCAAGAGGAAAAAAGGTTGATGTATTTTTCTATTATTGTGTAGAATCCAGATCCAAAGATTGAGAAATATACCAAGTAAATAAATTTTATTATACAATTAGCATCTAACCTATCACACAGGAGAACAAAACAAACTGTTCACAAAATTGACAGCCTACTAGCAGGCAGGTAAAGCTCCTAAAGGCAGACACATTTTTGTATTTGGCTTCCATGTTGACGTCCATCAATCTAAAAAAGGTGAGTGCCTAGAATTAAAAGTCAAGTGACTTCAGATTTGAAAATGTCTAGTGTCATTATCTTTTGAAAAATTAAATCCGACAACACTAAGATCAATTTCCTATATGGTAACCATCAGCTAGCAAGGCATTATTCTCTTTTGTTAGGACATTTTCTCACCAGTTTGCCCCAATCTTGACAAGTTCCCAATTATATTATACCTAGTATATTTAACTTATCTATATCATCATTCTACATTCAATGAGGATTTGTAATTGGCACCATGTTCTACACTCTAATGCCATTTATACATTCATTCTTTTTGAACAATAAATATAATGCAAAAAAATCATGCTAACAATCATTTTTCAAGGCAA
This sequence comes from Smutsia gigantea, assembly GCA_032199065.1. NCBI lineage: Eukaryota > Metazoa > Chordata > Mammalia > Pholidota > Manidae > Smutsia > Smutsia gigantea. The sequence continues at coordinate 8,691 of JAVSCE010013002.1, read as the reverse complement.
TTAATCTGAAATTTATGTGTGCATTAAAATCCCTGGGGTACTTAATACGCAGCTTTTTTGGTATATTCTCAGGAAGAGAGATAAGTGGATATGATGACATCCCAGGAAATCTAATTTTTCATCCCCTCTCAAAGTCCCCTTAAGTTAATACATTTGGTCAGATTTCTAGACTCTGTGGAATAATGATAATAACAAGGAGTTTCTCAAAATCATCTAAAATATTTAAATACAGAGAATACTAAAGAAGGGACTTACTTGATTGCTTTTTCCTAGTGACATATATATGTGTGTGTGTGTGTGTGTGTTTATGTATATATGTATATATATGTAACAAATAGAACTTATGATAAATTAGTGCTAAAGCATCCATTGTTTAACATTATGTGAAATTGTTGTAGAGGAATTATCTTATTTGTATAAAGGTTATTTATTCATGGACTCAGCTTGTTTGTAACCAAAACAAGGAAAATTAGCCAAGGTTATAGTGCAGCTGGTTTTTAATCACCCGAGTAAGGCATCAAATTCATTAATTGGATGCGATGCCTTAAATACTTTATGGAGCCAGTCTTTATAGTAAAACAGTTTCATTCCCTAGTAAATTTGCCTTTCCGTAAGTCAATTTAAATCCATGGGAAATTAGAGAAATACTTCAGCAGTAAGAATCTTTAACATAAAAATCTCCTAAATATCATTATTTTTACTTGTGATTCTTGTCCTCCATCTGTTTTACCTGGTATTTCATTCTATTATCATCACAGTGAATTCTTCACATCTTTGTTCTTGGATCTCCTGTCTAAAGGACCTTACATTTTTTCTTGTTCCTGGCTTATTATTTCCTTTTGGTGGCTGCATCCACATTACTTTATTGGAAAAAGTTTTAGCACAGTAATATTTTTAGTATAATAATATTTATTAATAAACAATATTTTCTCAAATTCTGCCCTCCTATTTAGATTGTAGCTGGGTTAGGTATAGAAATATAGGTTAGAAATATTTCTCTTCAGAAATGTGAAGGCAACTTCTCAGCTTCCAGTGTTACTGTTGTGAAGTTAAATGCTGGTATTCCTGATCCTCTGTGTGTCACTCTTATTTTCTCTGAAATCCATAGGTATGAAACTCCACAGCAGTGTAACTTGAGCATATTTTTTCTTAGATTATGTTGGGTATTAAGTGAAATCTTTCAGTCTATAAAGTCAATGTCATTCAATTTTTAAGTTTTCCTGAATTATTTCAGTGATAATATTCTTTCATCAATTTCCTTTTTTCTTTATCTAAAACCCTTCATAATTGCATGTTAGATCTTCCAGAAAATATTTCTGGCTTTACTTTTTTTCCATTCTATTTTCTAATTCTTGTCTTTTAATTCAGTGTTTGGTTAGATATTTATCTTTATCTTTCACTTCTTTAGATTTTTTGTCATTTCTGTTACATGTTTGTATTTTTTGAGAGCACTCATTTGTTGACTGAATCTTCCTTTTTATAGTATTCTATTATTTCTTCATGGGTTCATTGTTTTTTCTCTGGAAATACTGTCCCTCAGAAAAGATCATCATTTACTTTATGATTCCAATGGAAAATTTTAATGCTTAATATGTTTAAATGATTAATTTATAAAAATAAGTATAAAGGGATAGCCGAGATGTTAAAAAAGTATAATTAAAAAGTAAATTTTTGAAGAAATTTTAAGTATAACTTAAACATTGTAAATCTTTTTATGTCAAATTTTGATATGCAAACATTATAAGAGATGAAAAACTGCTGCACACATTTTTTCAGAAAACTGATTTAAACTATATATTTGGTCCAAAACATTGTATCTGAAGTTCTCTGTTGAGAACTGCAGAGGATATATTTTTCTTTAGAAATATATTGTTCACTCTAATTTGTGAAGTGCAGAAAAATCAAGCAGGATATCACATTTAAGGACTAATAATCTAAGATTTGACTTTAACGTTCAATTTTCTCATCTTAATCAGGCTTTAGAGTTAAACAGTCTTTTTGAATTCATCTTATTTATCTAATAATTGTGAAATATAATCCTCTGTCAAACTTGCTCTCATTTCTGATATAAGCCAAAAAGAAAGAAAATCTTCTATCTTAGATTTTTTTGCAGAAATATAAAAGCAGACTCCAGAGATGGATTTCCAACTTTTCTTTTATACATTGTGAAATATGAGCAATACCTTGAACAATGCCACAAGAAAACTAAAGGAAAAAGATGTATTTCACTATTACATCATCATTCTATGTGACTCCAACATTCTTCTCTTTTCTAACTATTTGAGCCTTTATTTAGGAATAATTAATGACTAATAAAAATTCCTGGATTAATGAAATAGCAAAATATTTTGTTATAGGAAAAATATTACTAATATTCTATAATGTATCATAGATTTATAAAAGTATTCAGTAGATCCATATGGTAATTGAAGTGTAGAATGAGTTTTGCTTCATTTTTTAAAAAATAAGTATATTTGTTTCTCTTTCTTGGCGATCTCTAAGAAATAATTTAAGTCCCACTTTATTAATTGTTCCATATAATTATAAATAATCAAAACATTAATTTTTCCAAATAGAATGGCCATAACTTAAAATGGATCTAATTGATCTTAATTATAAGGGTAAGGATACATATTTGGTATTTCTTTTGTCAGTAGTAGTCACTGTATCCTCCAAGTCAAATTTTTCTGTTTTTTACTTTTTGTCTCTATCTTTCAAGTTAGGTCTTTCCTTAGATTTTTTTGAGTGCTTGATCATAATTTCTAAAGAATAAAAAGCCTGCTTATAAGTTCCATTAGGAGATACGTTTTACCAAGTGTAAGATTTGTTCTAGATTACTTAGAGAGGTGGGTTTTTTTTTTTTTGAGAATATTTGTTAATAACATATCTTTTGCAATAATAGCAGAATGGCTGGGTTTTCCAAAAAGTACTGCCCCATCTTACTGGATGTCAATACGCTGAAATGTAGAATGTGGTATCTACAGGTAACAAAATAGCAGATAGTGTTCAGCATCTAGATCATTAATTCCCTATTTTAAACTCAGAAAAGACTCAGTTGCAATTGTGTTCTTTTGCTGCAATGGGAGAGAAATGATTTCTTGCTTACACAATGTTATATAGAGAATTGAGAGAATCTATTTGCTTTAGAATTTTTATTTATTTTAGTGACACTCCAGTAAGCCCTTACTTCCAGATGTAATTTGACTCGAAATTCTTGATTCGAAGGATTCCAAAGTGTAAATCACGAAAGTTTTTAACTCTTTACTCTCTGGTTAAAATTCCTCATTCTGTGGTCTGCAACTCAGCTGCTATTCATCCATCACCCTATGCTTTCTAAAATTTAGTTGCTGATTTTTTCTCTTCTGTTTGCCTCACCTCTATGGGTTTGTGATTTAAAAATCTACTCAATGCTGTTTAATAGGTGTTTCAAAATAAAGCAAATATGATGTGTTTGATATGTCATTTTTACCCAGATTTCCCCATTTTATTCTTATTATTTATGAACTCAAAGTTTAAAAAATAATTCAGAATGTATTGTAAGGTTTGTGATTGCCTATAAACTATCATTAATTTTTTAAATGACTGTGGACTGGACCCTACAAATACTTATCTAATTTTTGTAAACTTATGATTTTAATACTAATCTAAAACTACAAATATATCAAAATAAATTACAACTATATTGAAGCATACTAAAGGCAGAATGAGAATTCAGATTAATATTCACTGCACTTCTAGTCCTCAAGGCCTAGAAAGTGTGATAAAAAATTTAGAAATATGTGAAAATTAACCTGATTTTTACATGTTTGTTTTCAATTTCTTTGCCATTTCCTTATGTGAAATAATATACAAAATTGCATTCCAAGTTAATATAAAATCATAGGAATGAGTTTGTTTACAGCTCTATAAAAGCAAACCTCTGAAATTGCATGAACTTGCTTTTATTTAAATATAAAATTATGTCACTGCTTAATTCACAATTTTCTAAAATGATAACTAAAAAAATTGAAGTGTCCCAACCCATTTAATAAACTTTTCCTCTCGAAAGCAATGTCTACTCTGGTTTGCATAAGTGCTCTAGTTCAGTTGCTATTCAAACACTAGAATGGTTGGATTTGAGTTTAAAGACAACAGGATTAATCATCAAGTATTTAAAGTTTGAGTCTTTTTTTTTTTAAGCTTAGTGGGTTTTAGTATGGTAAGGGAATTAAATGGGTTTTGAGAGTAAGTTTTATATCAACATACTTCACAGCTTTTGCAGGTTTCAGGCAACCATTTTAAAGATATTTTGTTCAAATAATGGATTTGTTTTATTCTCAGATAAGTCATCCAGTAATCCCTTGCTTTATAGCTTATAGCTGCTGTAGTCAAGGTTAATTAATTAGAAATATTAAAGGTTGGATTAACACTTGGACCTGATTCATAAATCATTTGCTTGAAAATATCTAAGTTGCCTGGTAAATTTATTTTTTAAAACTTAATGCTGCACTGGAGAAAAGTGGATTTTTAAAAAACTTTTATAGTGCAGCAAGTAAGCTATAAGAAATAAAAAACAGTTTCTATCTGGCTTCCCACAAGCCAAACTGTCTTAAGCTATACTTATTTGCCATTACTGTCAAGGAATCTGTCTACATATGGCATATTTCTTATAAAATAAAAAAAAATCATTTTCTAAATAACTGAAAAGCAAGTATACATGTTCAAATAGGTGTGTCATTTTATATGGAAAAGGAACACATGTAATTCCTAAAGTATTTTAAAAGATCTGTTATATAACCTTGAAGAATAAGATAAGTACATGCTAGCAATATAAAAGGATCAATGAGCTGAAGTTGATATGGTAATACAGTTATTGAGGATAACTTTTCCTACAAATTAGACACTCTGGATTTTTTCTAAAGGTGAGCCTTGAACGATGTTATTTACACGATGGGAATATGTAGAGTCCATTGCCAATGTATAACCAAAGTGAGAATATATTCTCTGCATTCTGCTGGTAGGAAAAAATCAAAATACAGAATGCTTCCTCAAAAAGGTTTATAAAATAGCAGTTTTTTTTTGTATTCTAAATAAGAAAATCAAGTTTCAAAACATAATCCATGTTGTTTTGTGTCAAAAAAACATCAATACTCAGGGTTTAGCAAACATTTTCTGTAATGGGTCAAATAGTAAATATTTTAGACTTTCAGGGTCATATGATTTCTGTCACTCAACTCTGACACTGCAGTATAAAAGCAGCCATAGAAAAATGTGTGAACAAATGAGTGAGGCTACATTCCAATAAAATTTTATTTATGGCCACTGAAACTTGAATTTCATATAATTTCATGATTCTTACTTTTTCATGTTTCCAGTTAAAAATGTTAAAACTATTCCTAGCTCATGTCTAACACTGAAACTGGTGGCAAGGTAAATATGGTCCAAGGGTTGTGATTTACCCACATCCACCCTAAGAGTGGGCAAAGTAATCTGCTCAATTCTCAATTAAGAGAAAACAGGGCTAATGAACATTGTTTAAATGTTAACTCATTGAAATTGCCCAATACATATTCGCTAAATACATTCATGGTTTGAATAGCTCAGTTCTCAACATCTCTTTTCAAAAGGTTTTATTTATGAGAAAAATATGATATTAAAACATGTACATGCTTACTATCTATTATTGTATTTGTACTGGAAAGCTTAAATTTTAAATTCTTTACAGTTTTACAATTGAAGCTTTTATGTATATTTACAAACCTTTTTTCAGTGATGTAAGGCTTCTCAATTGGTAATTAACCTGCAAAGAACTTAAGAAGTTAATCTCTTTCTCTTCCTTTCTAATGATATTGATGACAGGAAATTTGTTTGATGAAACTGAAAAGCTACCAAGGTACCAATATCTTGGGAAAACAAAGTCATAGAAAGAAAGGCAGGTAGGAAAATGAGTCGGACTTTCACTATCATTTTCTCTTTATATTATGTGCTGATACAAAAAAAAGAAAACAAAGAAAGAAAGCATCTGGAAAGCTGTGAGCCTGAGTAGAAAATGGTTCTGATTTGTTTTCTTCTTATGGCTGAATAATATTCCACTGTGTATATGTGCCGTATCTTCTTTATCCATTCATCTACTGATGGACACTTAGGTTGCTTCCATTTCTCGGCTATTGTAAATAGTGCTGCAATAAACATAGGGGTACATGTGTCTTTTTCAAACTGCACTGCTGCATTCTTAGGGTAAATTCCTAGGAGTGGAATTCCTGGGTCAAATGGTATTTCTATTTTGAGTTTTTTGAGGAACCTCCATACTGCTTTCCACAATGGTTGAATTAATTTACATTCCCACCAGCAGTGTAGGAGGGTTCCCATTTCTCCACATCCTTGCCAACATTTGTTGTTGGTTGTCTTTTAGATATTGGCCATCCTCACTGGTGTGAGGTGATATCTCATTGTGGTTTTAATTTGCATTTCTCTGATGATTAGCAATGTGGAACATCTTTTCATGTCCCTGTTGGCCATCTGAATTTCTTCTTTGGAGAAGTGTCTTTTCAGCTCTTCTGCCCATTTTTTAATTGGCTTATTTGCTTTTTGTTTGTCGGATGTGTCATTTATGAATATATTCTCCCATACTGTAGGAAGGGAAGGAAAAGGAGGGAAAAGGGACATTACAATTAGCACACATAATGTAACTGGGGGGAGGGGACATGGGAAAGGCAGTATTTACAGAGAAGACAAGTAATGATTCTATAGCATCTTACTATGCTGATGGACAGTGACTGTAATGAGGTATGGGGGGTACTTGATAATAGGGGGTCTAGTAACCATAATGTTGTTGAAGTGATTGTACATTAACAATACCAAAATAAAAAAAACAATCAATTCAGAGTCCACACCTCCAACCACCTTCTCTATTGGGCTAAAGAAAAAGAAAGAAAATGCTTCTGAGAGATTATGGAGTTGAACAGTACATAAGTATTTAAGGTTTCAGTGTGTAAATAATTGGACTGTAGAACTCACCAAAGAGTGGGAACACTAATACTTGGGACACTAAAAAAGTTGCAAGTATGGAAATAAGAGTGAACCAATAAAATACAGCAGTCATTCAAATCAAAGCCCAGTTTTGAACATGCTAATGATTTAATATGATTTCTTCTCCCTGTAGCTCTCTTCTCAGAAGCAAGTCCAAATCCTGAGGAAAAAAACATTATAGTCTCAAATTTGCTCTGTACATAGCAGCTTGTATTTTATTATAAAATAAAATAATCAGACATACCAACAGACATGCTGGAAGTTGATATGACTAGAAGCTAAGAAAAGAGAACAAGTAATAGAAACAGATAAAGATGGAATAGACTAGAACCAAATATTGGAGTTTTCATTTCAGAGCAGAAATTTTTAAGTAATTGTGATCTGTGAGATATTGAAATGAGATAACAGATGCAGATTTTCAGGAGATAATTGAAGAATATTTAAATAATCAAATAAAATGTCCTTACCTGACCAATACACTGAAATTACAAGTTCAAAATATTTGTTTAATAATAGATCAGCACAACTGAAAAGTGGTACAAAAATATTCCACTAGTATGCAGAGAGATTAAAAGTGAGAGAAACTACATACAGGAGCATTATACACGTGTGACAAATGATGTAAAACCCAAAGTTTTTACATATGGGTAACTGGAGTCCTATAAGAAGAGATGAGAGAATGGGGTAAAAGTGAAGTATACAACGTTAATGACTATTTTCAAAATTGAGAAATTACACCACTATGTGTTATCAAGGAGCACTATGAATGTGTCAGTGCAATAAAACACATCTAGGTACAATAGAACCTCTAATTTCAAACCACAGAACTCTAAAAAGAAGGAAATACCATTTGACCCAGGAATTCCGCTCCTGGGAATTTACCCAAAGAAAACAGCTTCTCAGATTCAAAAAGACATATGCACCCCTATGTTTATCACTTCACTATTTACAATAGCCGAGAAATGGAAGCAATGTAAGTGTCCATCAGTAGGTGAATGGATAAAAAGAGGTGGTACATATACACAATGGAATACTATTCAGCTGTAATGAAGAAACAAATCCTACCATTTGCAACAACATGGATGGAACTAGAGGGTATTATGCTCAGTGAAATTAGTCAGGCAGAGAAAGACAATTCCCAAGTGATTTCCTTCATTTGTGGAATATAACAATGAAGCAAAACTGAAGGAACAAAATAGCAGCAGACTCACAGACTCCAAGAAGGGACTAATGGTTACCAAAGGGGAGGGGTGAGGTAGGGTGGGTGGGGAGGGTGGGAGAAGGGGATTGTTGGATATCATAATTGGTGCACATGGTGTGTGTGGGTCATGGGGAAGACAGTGTAGCTCAGAGAAGACAAATAGAGACTCTGGCATCTTACTACACTGATGGACAGTGATTGCAATGGGGTATGGGGGGAACTCGATAATAAGCGTGAATGTAATAACCACATTGTTTTTCTTGTGAAACCTTCATGAGTGTATATCAGTGATACCATAATAAAAATAAATAAATAAATAAAGAGAAGGAAACAGTCTTTAAAGTAGTCAGAGGAAAAGCACTTATTGCGTTCAAGGAAGGAAAAGTCACAATGTCTTCAAATGCACAAAGAAACTAACTGACAAACCAGACTTTGATACCCAATGAAACTATTCCTCAAGCATGAAGATGAAATTAAGGCAT